>JAQISU010000031.1:412500-997500 GCA_029339505.1 Unio delphinus
TTTTACATTTTTGAAAACTGCATTTTCATTGGCTAATTCAAATATCACTAGATCATGGCCCCTAAGCGGTTGCTGTCAGATCTTCACCCTTGACCGTGGAGATCTGCTTTTAATCAGATTGAACTTTTGGTGCATATACATTTCAGAAAATAGCTTGATACCCCCATACCGAACAACAAAAAAGTCGTTTTCCTAGAGGATATGAATAGCTTTTAAACATAATATTCAGTGGAAAAAGAAATAAGTCCAAGGAATATTTAATGAGTTCTAATCAATTTAACTATTCTCTCCCCGTTTGGAATAAATCGTTAATTAAAAGAAATAACGTGTCACTGTGACCATGTTAGGAATCTTCATTTTAAAAACTTCTTTTCAATGTACTCTTTGGCGACAGAAAGACCTTTGAAAAATAAAATATACAATGGCTATGCAAATCTTACTTAGCAAATTTAATTTACCTTAACCGTTCTGTTGTATTGCTCAAGCGAAATTGGCTTCTTTAAAAGCTGCCACATTTCAGTTGTTCTCGGGTCGTTTTTCAGGTACGGAAAATGATCGTTGATGAAATTTTCTGGATCTGTCAAAAACCAAAATTCTTCGTATTGCTTGTGAAACTGGCCTATGTCGTCTGTATAGCCGCTTCCCCAAGCAGTGTCTACGAACCGCCAATCGTTGTTGACATAGACGGCATTCCACGAATGCTCTGGGTCGTCTTCGCCAGAGAAAGGGTGTTCAGGGTCGTAGTCCTCTCCTTTAGCAAACCCCTTCAGCTTTTTCACGGGAATATTTGCTGATCTGTTGATGTAGATTAATTTCATTTCGTTATTGGGTTCAAAATTAACTTCTATGGCAGGTGGCAAGTAGTAGGTATTAGATATACTGATTAAAAAAAATATTTAGGAACTACATGCCCCTACGTTAGCAAACATTGCCTGGTTATTAATTAATTGTTTCCCTCATAGACTATAATGTTAACTTTTGTTACATAAGCATACGTTCAGTTTATTATGCGCATCATGTACCGTCTTAAACATCCATCAATCATGTCTCAACAACATTGTATCACGCACCAATATAATTAGGATAATACCACAAGACTTGGACCGGTGTAAAGAACAATCATTATGAATACATAAGCATTCACCTTCGCATAGAGCATGACAAATCATACCAGATTACACAACATTAGGAAAATATGACTTGTGATTTTTTAGTCGTTAAGAAACACGTCTTTCTTCTAAAAAAAACAAAACAACAAATAATGAAAAAACAAATAGCTGAAACTCTTTCAAATTAAACTAATTGCATATAGTCTTATAATTCTAATCTGATTATAATTTTTCCTCCACAATAAGATGCAGCAGTTTCTCCTAGCTGATTAGTCCTTTACAATTATGCCTTTTTCTAACTTCAAGTAGCAAAACTAGTACGGTGATGCTGAAGATCATCTTGAACAGACTGAAACCACAAGCAGAAGAAATAATCGCCGACGAACGGGCAGGTTTCCGGCGTGGAAGAAACACAACAGAAAAAATATTCAATCTCAGGTTTCGGTGTGAAAAGTGCTCGCAAAAATCAACAAGACATCTATCACATATTTCATAAAGGTTTTTGACAGGGAGTTGCATGAGGCATTGTGGGCCACAATGAAGAACAACATAGGTCAAAAGTTGACCAATGCCATCAAGCAGCTGTACGCCAAGGCTACCAGTGCAGTATTTGCTCATGGTTATATGGGAAACTGGTTCCAGACAACTGTCGGAGTACGGCAAGGCTGTCTCCTGTCATCTACTCTTTGAAACATCTACTTGGAGTGCATCATGAGCGAAGCTCTGGAAAACCTTTGAGGGACAGTCAGTATTGGAGGGCGTAACACCACCAACCTCCGCTTTGTGGACGACATTGATGGATTGGCAAACACTAAAGACGAGCATGCCACCTTAGTGAAGAACCTGGATGAAAAATCTTCCAGATTTGACATGGAGATAAGTGCCGAGAAGACAAAGCTGATGACAAATAGTTGCAAACAAATATCAGAAAAGATTAAGTTTAGGAGACAGTAACTGGAAACAGTGGACCAGATCAAATATCTTGGTTCCATAATCCCCGAAGAGGGATCAAGAGCATACATTTTGGCATGAGCAACACAAACAACTGCAGCTATGTCAAAATCAATACCCATCTGGAGAGACAAGACTATCTGTCTGAAAACTAGACTCATATTACTGAGAGCGCTAGTCATCTCAATCTTTTGTATTCATATGAGGCATGGACCCTGACAGCAGAATTACAACGAAGAATTAAGGTACTTGAAATGAGATGCTACAGAACCATCCTTGGCATCTCTTACATGGACCACAACACAACTGAAGAAGTGCGTAATACCATCAGGCACAAAGTAGGCCATTATGAAGACCTCCTCACCACTGTCAAAAAGAGACAGCTGAAATGGTATAGCCATGTCACTAAAACCAACAGTCTATCTACAACTGTACTGAGGGCAGCGTCTAGGGTGTCAAAATGAGAGGTAGACAGAGAAAAAACTGGCCTTACAACATTACAGAATGGACCAGGAAAAGGTTTGCGGAGACACATGGATTGGGACATAATCAAGACATGGGGGAGGGGGACTGGTCAGATGTTCAGCAGTACAGTGCCTCGACGACTACACTAGGTCAACAGACTGATGATGATAGCAAATATATCATTCTCACCATCTAATGGCACAAGTCTTTTAACTTTTGTCTTTGATTACCAGCCAGTCGCAAACAAATCAACGTGTTTAAAGAAATGAGACCCACCTAAACATCCAAGATAAGTTTGTAGTACGTCAATGTCTTCTTTGAGCCACATTGTTTTCGCAAAATATGGGTTATAATTAACTTAAAGATACAAACTTGCTTCGAATCATAAACCGCCATCTTGAATAACTCTCTGAGGTCATTTATTTTGCCAGAAAGACTGGTTTGTCAACAAAATGTAACAAATCAGAAGCAATAATTTAGAATATATTTTTTCAGTTAGTTTTCTATTTTGTGCGACATTGTTATTTTAAAGCACTGACCAAATGTTTAATCAGTTGAAAATTTAAACTAACGCAGAAACGTCCGAAATTTTCCAGCTGTCTGTGACGAAATGTCGTGGAACTGATCAAGTGATCAAAGACAATAATTTAAATTTCTAAGAGTATCTCTTGTCAACCAACATCCTTTCCTCGAAAGTGTTAAATCAAGCTCCATAACTTCAGTGGTAATAATACTACACATGATTCGGATTTCCCGAATTTCTAGCACAATTTACACCAAAATGAATTAATTTTTATTAGAATCTCAAAGTGGATGACGAATAAATCTAGAAGTTTAGAATTAAACTAATAAAAGATGTGCCGATGGTTATGCGACCATACTAACCTGCACATTGCGGATAATAAGTTAGCGTATCCTTCAGATGCGTTAGCGACCCGATTCCTCAAAACTGTCATGGGGTCATTTGGAGTCTCCTTCCGCCCATAGGCATAGTTCTTATCGTAACTTGAAAAATATACAAAATATGTCAATGTTAATGGTAATAAACTGTAAATCTCTCTCTCTCTCTCTCTCTCTCTCTCTCTCTCTCTCTCTCTCTCTCTCTCTCTCTCTCTCTCTCTCTCGTATTGGTCTGGGCAGTATTACCCTATTAGTATAAACGATAAACAATAAGACATATAAAATAAATTCATTTAAGAAAATAAATTGACAGAAAAAGGTATCTCCATCGGTCAGAGATCTTACCTAATATGATTGGCGATCCAGACATAAAACGATCTGACTTTTTCCAAGTCCGAAGTACAAGGCTGAATCAGGTACGCCACTAAAGCCTTGATAGACTGTGTCACTTCCTCCGGTGCCTGAAAATCAAAAGAGAACAAAAAAATAGCTTTTAAATTCCTTGTTTAAATGCCAATCATATGGTTTATCACAACGCATCATTTAGAACTTATATGGCCGCCTTTTCATTGCACTATATATCTTCCATATTCCAAGAAAAAAAGTATACGTAAGTGTCCAGCATGTCGGATTCGTGACATGAAAGGAACTGGTTCGAATCCTGAATCCATAAGGCCGGATCGTCCAGATATTGTTTGCTTTTTAGCTAGGGATTTTACTCTAAATGCATCGAAACGACATCAGCTTTGATGTGCTGATGTGCCGTTAATCACTAATCATTTAGTCCATCTTTCATGATATATTTAAATTAATTTACATCCCAGCTATAAAACAACGGCAAGAAGAAAGGTGATATAAAAGACTATTTTTTTTATTCAGGTTAGCACATGATTTTCCTACCCAATTATTAACAAATGATATGCATAGTTAATTCAGTCGTTGTGGACGTTTCTGCCTCATTTGAAACCCAAGCACACCCGTAATTCTGTCTTATGGCATTTCAATAATAAATATGGTTTTTTCAAGATGTAATAAGCCACAGTTGTCTCTTGTACACTTCATATTTACTACATTCGACTTTATTTATTATGCTCAAATGCTCTCATAATTGCATTAAGTTCTTTCAAAGTATGATGATTTCGTGAAGAATAAAGTTTTTATTTCAGTCAAATCAGAGATATCATCAAATTACCCTGATTTAAAACTGTCAAATTGCTGCTAAATAGATGTCAATTATCCAAAGTACATGTAACCAAGCTGCGAAAAGACGGACAATGGAGATCGGCTGTCATACTGGACGTTGTGTTTCAAACTCTTCTTCTGTGCTAAGGAGAGCTTTCATTTGCACTATGTTATTAGTGGAAATAGCTATGACTTTAACATTGCGCAGATTAAACAATTTAGCCTACATGATATCTATTTATTCAAGGATAAGACATTCATAGACCGATTTCCCCATACGAATAACTGTTTAGTTTACATGAACTAGCTTAATAGATGGCCAATTTATTTATTTATTTATTTATTTATTTATTTATTTATTTATTTATGTATTTATTTATCTATCACGCCAATTTCAGAACTGTATTTGGCTACATCACGCACAGAACAATTTGGGCTAGCCTGGGAATATGTAGAATCTACGACCTTTTGATTGTGTGTCATACACCTTGCCAGTTTACTACCACACCACCGCACCACCAATAAAGAAACAAAAACAAATTTAAAATAATAATAATAATAATAATAATAATAATAATAATAATAATAATAATAATAATATAGATCGTTTTGCGGCACTTAATAAATGTGAGAACGAGAAAGACAGAGACAGAGGAGGAAGGAAAGGATGGTGGGCGCGACGGACATAAAGAAACGGACTATTGTCAAACACTCATACCGGTATATATAAAATAAACACATAGTAAGAGACCCTGAGACGGGAAATATCATAGGGAGAGAGTTAAAGACACTATGTCATTATATTCATACACAGACGTAAAAACACGTTGTAATATCAGGCATGATAAATGTCCAAATAGACATTACTATACAGGCAAGTAAATAGAATGTGGAATTAAGAAGCAGATGTACAGAAAAGCACAGTGAAACAGAAAGAAACTCAACGATTCAGAGTTACTAAACAGGCTCTCTCGCACTGGTCAGTACATGTTCATGTATGTAGTGGTCATACTAGAGTATGTCTCAACAAAGGATAAGCTACCCGAATACTCCTCTCTACACTCCCACCTAATTTCTCTCCACACCCTGCTCAAACTTTTACTCTCATATTGCATCAACATGTGATGAACATACGCAAAGCTGCATATCTTGAGCTGAAACGCATCAGCTCCATTCGCAAATATCTTCAGTTGATGCCACTAAAACACTTCTGTGTTCATTAGTGCTTTCAAGACTGGACTATTGTAACTCAAATTCTGTCTGGCTTGTCTCAATATCTACTCCAGAAACTTAAGAAAGTTAAAAACACAGCTGCTCGGATCAGTCTTAGAGTACCACTATCAGATCACACCTCCCCGCTGCACTGTACTCCTCACTGGCCATACTTTCGATCCAGAATCAAACACAAAATTTGTTCTCTATGCTACGTTTCAGTGACGGGCTCCAGTCCATTATACCTATCTGGCCTCATCAATGTGTACACACCAGCAATATACTTACGCTCCTCTTCTGACATTCGTATACTCATTATCCTCACTATGAAAACAAAGTCATATGGAAAACTTTCTTTTGCATACAGGGCCCAGCAGCGTGGAACGAATTGCCCATTGAAATTAGACACAAAAATCACTTTCAAGAGTGCTCTTAAAACTCACCTATTTTTACTGCAAGAGCAAATTTAAAGAATGTTTCTTAACTAATTTCAACATGTTTTTATGTTTTCTAATTTCATAGTGGGGTTATTTGTTTGTTTGGGTGTTTGTTTTGGGGGAGGGGGTTGTGTGGCGGGGAGGAGGGTGGTATTGTAGTCATATCATTATAGATGAAAAGCGCTTATAGCTTCCAAAAATTAGGCGCTATACAAAGTCCTCATTATTATTATGTGGCGAGTTTTGCTTGTAAATATGTATGAGCTTTCACTACCCTTTTCCTAGAGGTGGTGGGTTGTATTTATATTTATTCCCAAATTATGACATGAAGATGTCAGAAGGATATAGTCTTTTCTGTATTAGATTCATAGAGTGTGTCAGTAAATAATCCTGGCTGCCCAATTTCTTTTGATATATATATATATATATATATATATATATATATGTTGAATCAGCTGTTACGTCTATAATTTGGAGTATGGACATAACGTTCCAGCGCATTTAAATAAATATTAGGACTATTTGATTCTTAACAACCCCGTTTAGGTTAAATTTGCAACGCAAGCTCCGTTCAGAAAGTTACTTCCTGTTTCAGAACTTCATCAACACATTAATTTAATTGTTTGCATATACTAATATAGTTTATATAAAAGTAGTATGATAGCAGACGATGCACCCGTAAAAATTATGCCAGGCACAATAACTACTTCTATGTCTACAATATATAGACTAATATATAGACTACAGAAACGCTGTATAAGATATATAAAAAGAAGATTTATTCAAATCATTTTCATGATATATTTGCAAATAAATATATTAATTTATTTTATGCTAAGCAATGAATTACTTGATTTTCTAATTAAAATAATATTGATTTTCCAATGTAGTACAATAAAAACAATATTTTGTCACTACATGAACTCGTTTTTAGGTCAGAATATACTTACCTCCCTTTCATTTTCTGTCGGTGAATTACTTTTAAACTTACCTCCCTTTCATTTTTTGTCGGTGAATTACTTTTATACTTACCTCCCTTTCATTTTCTGTCGGTGAATTACTTTTTTGGTTGTTTTCTTATGAATATTCCTTTTCTTTTATCTTTGAAACTTGTAGTTTGTTATTCTGGAAATATCAGTTAATTTTTATCAATCGGATGTGGAAATAATTTTGTGCGCAGATATACATAGCACAGCAGAACATGTACGGTAAACAACTGACATTACCGTAAAAAAATATGCTTATTCGCTGTGTCACAAAATTTGCCAATCGTGAAAATACTGAATTTTTCCTCCACTAGATGAAATATAACCGTTATTCATTCGTTTCAAGCAAATATCCTCTATGTAACCTAATTTACATGTTCTCTTATTATGACCCCACTATTCGTTACATGTTATGCTAACAGAGTCAACAACTTGCATTTAGCAACAATAGTGATAACAAACAACTCAGTGGTAAAAGTCATGAATATTAATGGCAGTACCATTAAAGCCCTGATAACAAGAGACAATCAAATGCATACAATTATCACGCGAAATCAGTGACCATTTCTTTGTAACAAGACAACTGATTCATTCAAATGTAATGATATAGCTCAAGTTTTTGTGAGACCAAGTACCACACAAAAGAAATAAATAGTTAATCTATAATATCTTGGCTTAAATTTTCTTAGGTACAGACATTTACTAAATATTTACATTACAGAGATGAATATATACTTCCAAATACGATGATAACATTCCTTGCCATGTTTATTATCCAATTTGCACTATAATAAAATAGAGCGAGATGACCGGATCAATAATGGTGGCATTAAACTGATCCTATGCATAACACCATCTTAAACTCTGCCCAAAACCCTGCGTGTTTCAAACAGGGCTGTAGGACACAATACGTATTTACTGCAGCTAAAATACTGCCATTGAAGGAAAGTATTGAATACTTTATATGCCAACTAATGTGTTAATAGCCGTGCATTGTACATCATCCGAAAATGGTGGAGGCAAATAACTGCAAAAGTATACTTTTTATCGTTAACATCGAAAGTATGACTACCTACCAGAGAAAAGCCATTACAGGGTGTACTTGAGAGAAAGGTATTTGTATAAACACGGACCGACGGTGGAAACTTGCTTACGTATGAGTTCATTCAAGTTGTATGCTCGCCTTGACTCGATCGAGTAGGAAGTAATCACATTTGATCAACTTAATTTTTTATTTGATGCGGTGGCTTGCAGGTGCATCCAACGAAATGCACAGACACGAAGCACGGATATATCTGTTCCAGTATGTAGATGTATCGGAAACGTAGCTATCGAAGATGAAAAAGATGACACAAAGCTGCGAATAATAAAAACTGACGAAGTAAATAGACTAGAAAAGGTCGCACCAAATCTTAGCCAGAGTCAGCAACGAAAATCTAAAATAGCCTTTCTTTTAAAAGTTGTTGAAATTCCAAATCATTTAACGCTTTGTCCTCCTCGTCTTCATCATCACGTGGTCTAACAGGTGCCTTCACTTTTCGGAATCGGTTGTAGCCAATGAATACCCTCTTCTTACTTGATACTAATTTTAACTTACTCGCTGTAGCATTTGTCGTTTTCAGTTTGTTAATTGATTTAACAATCACTTTCCGCCTGAATTTCTTTACAATTGTTTTAACCATTGGCTGTTTCCTTTGGTCCGAAATCATGGCATGACTTTCACTCTGTAAAAAAAATTAGTATTATACAAAGATTAAGTGTTCTTTGTTTATCGATATGTCAGCAACACTATTTTTCTTTTTTAATATACCTTACAACTGAGTGAGCGAGTGAAATCTCTATCAATGTAAAAACGTATTTGAGTAACTGCATTTACTAATATAAATCTTCATTAACTACTCAGTTTTCAATTATTTATATTAAATTTGCCGTTCGATTGCTACAGCAAACCAGCTGACGATTTTCATTTCAGAGATTTATACTTTTTGGTAAATAATCGTTCAAAGAACTGAAGTGAAATTCGCATATTACAACAATACTACTAAGTACCTATCGAAAACATACAAAAATTTGGCAGAGAGACTTTATCAGAGTTGTGGTGGAATACCTTCGCCGATAAATTTCTTCTTCTTTTTGCGCTTATGATTCGGACTCTCTCAGACCATGTGACCCTCCTCGCGTATCTATCGTAGTTAGGTCCATTCGCACCTAATTTCTGTGTAAGGAAATTGTTCTCATGTCGGGAAAAAAAAAACAAAGCGGCAAATCATAGCGTGTAGGATTAGGAAGCACGTATTTATTATGCATATACCCCTGACATATAGTTTACATTGGCATGGAAATATATATATATATATATATATATATATATATATATATATATATATATATATATATATATATATATATATATACACACACACACACACACACACTTACAATGACACAAACGCTGAGTCTGATTTTGCAAACAAATCAAAACTTTTTTGAAAACTTCCTCGGTCAGTAGCAAATATACACATGCAAGCACATATTTGTGAATTTCGCAGCGTTGTTTGTGTCCCACGTGTATTTACATATATATCTCACTCTCTATTCAGAAACAAACAACTTTGACACCTGTTTCTATGCGATGAGCTACGAAACATCATAAAAGTTACCACGCTATCACAAACCCACCCGCCCACCCCGACCCCACCTCACCTTCATTCCCTCTTAATAGTCTTGGCACCGAATTTAAACAGATGTATGGAGTTTTCAAAACTATTGACCCGGAGATAAAAGTTGTCCCCTTTAGTCTAAAACTCAAATACAAATTCCGAAGTCGGACCGGTTTAGCAATTTGACATGACTTTAGGATTATGACGTTTGACAGGTCAGTAATTGCACATGAGCGTGAGATTTTGTTACAATTTCTAGCCTGGTTATGTTTCTAAGCAGATATTTCTCTTACTCTTTATCTTTTCTGATTTCTATATACGTCCCTTTATAGAAAGATATTCTCTGTCACAGTTTGTTCTTATCTGACACATACTAGCAGTGGCATAGGACAATTCATACAGCAGCAAATTCAGTCATGAACAGTCTAACGTAGTTATTATTTATTGCGGTTCGCAACTAGTGAACGCGATTTTGTGGAATGACATCTGTACACGGACAGCACATTGAATCCCTCTTGTATCGTTTCGTTGCACCAAATGAGTCATAAATCGCGAAATACATTTCCAAATTGACCATCTGTCGCTTTAGCAGTCGTACGACTCCTATGCAAACTGTCCAGCGCATGCATGCAGATTTTATTCCACTAAACATGTATACGTATTAGTATTCCCCTCCACGGCCAAGAATCTATGAAATTAAATTACAAATTATTTTGTTTTGAAATTTTTTGTTTTACGGCACATCAACTCAGATTATTTAATGACGAAGTAATTATAAGTAAAGTACTTATGGTAAAGTAATTATCGTAAAGTAATTTACACAATGACACATCACGGTATCCGACCAAGGTTGATCTGATGTTTAGAGTTTAAATCCGCACCCCATCAGTCGCGAATCCGGCACGCTCACCAGTGAGCCACCTCGGTTTCTGCTTCCATTCGTCTCTCTCAGGAGGACGCATTGGATCAACACACCCACAAGATAATATAGTAGGTAGAGGGAGGGTAAATGCTGTTGGTCTACTTTATTGTAGCTAAGTACAATACACAGCAATTGTGCAAAGCAAACTATTTCTACAATTCATCAATTTGAATATTTCCTCAATTTAGTAGTACTTTGGATAGAAATACACTTACTAGTCGTGCGTGTTCATCAATGTCATGGAACATGAAGGGAGACTGAACTAACATCTTTTTGTTTTCTCCCGGTGGCTTTATCAGTGGTATGGTATGATGCCGAAGTTTACCGAAAGCGCAACAACCCACGAAGCAGCCACCCACCCCCGTACTGTTCGTGTTGTCATTACTACTGACGTACACATCCACAGAAACACCGCAACCCATATTGGTCTCAGAAGTGTGCTTGAATTGGCGTAGATGACCTGAAATAGACAGAAAGTGAATGTGTATATGCATATACATAGGTAGTTTGGTAAAATAGTATTTAGGTAGTCGGACAATTGGGAAGTAGGTAAGTCCGTCCTTCCATCCATCCATCCACCCATCTTTCTTGCTATCTATCTATCTGTCTATCTATCTATCTATCTATCTATCTATCTATCTATCTATCTATCTATCTATCTATCTATCTATCTATCTATCTATCTATCTATCTATCTATCTAACTGAAATTAGCTGAGCAATATAATTGACTCATTCTTGTCATATTTAAAAATGTACTATAATGAAGCGATAGTGACCGTTTCATAAACGATTGTGCTTTTATTGCGAGATTAAATTCATTCATTTCGTTTCAGCGATATAAACACAAACTCCATTCATACTTTCATTCTTTCGTCAAGCAAATATTATTAGAAAATCATCTAACGGTTTTCAAAGATTGATAATTGATTCATTGTTTGAAAACACCTACCTCCAAAAGAAATCCATATTTTCAAAATTCGTTTTTCCCTACTTGATTGTGGAAGTGAAGAACGTTCTCCTTGGTTTTGCTACACATGTAGAAGTCGCAATGCATGATAGTCAACTTTTTGAAATACAAGACGACGAGTGCATATCCGGATGGACAGTTTTCTATACTCACTGATTTACTTACTGCTGAAGTATATTAAAATATTATTATATTTTGAACTTTCATTGTTCTAGCCCAACAATTCTTTTGAATAAACTATAGCAGGTGATAAGGTTTCAACCAAAGACGAAGAAAGCGAGTCCGATTTTAGATATATTGTTCTTACCTACATTTACTTATGACGGTACGGAGATAGGTGTGTGACGAAAATATGAATTACTTATAAGACACAAGATGTCTTGGACACACTATTTTATAGATATATATAGTATATGAAGTTATTATAACGAGCAAAAGAAAGATAAAGCAAATTACATACATACATACATACATATATACATACATACATACATACATACATACATACATACATACATACATACATACATACATACATACATACATACATACATACACATATATATATATATATATATATATATATATATATATATATATATATATATATATATATATATATATATATATATATATATATATATATATATAGAGAGAGAGAGAGAGAGAGAGAGAGAGAGATGAAAACTCTTGATAAAGATAAAGCAAATTATATATATATATATATATATATATATATATATATATATATATATATATATATATATAGAGAGAGAGAGAGAGAGAGAGAGAGAGAGAGAGAGAGAGAGAGAGAGAGAGAGAGAGTTTGAATAGAATTTTTAACGTAGCTTTAACAATTTTTCAGTCATATCGCTACGATGTCTTTCAGTGAGGCAGTTTATAATGATGCCTAGCACTGGGGAATCATGCCGCAGACATGTAGCATCATGTCCCACCCAGTCACATTATCCTGACACCAGGCCGACCAGTCCTAACACTAACCTCTTATTGCTGAGCATCAAGCGATGCAGCTGTTAGTACCATTTTTGTAAGTCTTTGGTATGACTCGGCCAGGGATCGAACCCACGACCTCCCGCTGCCGCAGCGGACGCTCTAACAACTAGGCCACCGGAGCGGTATAAATAGACCGACCGACTGACCGACCGACCGACAGACAGACAGACAGACGCATGCATTCATACATACATACATACATACATACATACATACATACATACATACATACATACATACATACATACATACATACATACATACATACATGCATACATACATACATACATACATACATACATACATACATACATACATACATACATACATACATACATACATACATACATACATACATACATACATATGCTCATGAAAATAATGTTTCGCACCAGTGAATCAGTCATGTCACGAACACATTTGAACCTTTTACTCACGATCTAATTTTTTGGTCCGAATCCCCAAGGTTCTACTATAGATCACTGTCCATTTTATGTAGAACGTGTTCATACACAGAAATACCTTGGCAATTATTTGGAAAATTGAAAAACAAATATGTATCGGTGTTATATGAAGTAATACATGTATGACCATTCTATGCTTGAAATTTGAGCCCACAGTTTGAATGATACAATCTAATAATGCTCTTGCAATTGTCTTCCTTTGTTGAGTTAAGCTAGTTTCGACCTGGACTGTGAAAAGTATTAATAAACTGTGTTGGAAAGTTGAGTTAAGCTAGTTTCGACCTGGACTGTGAAACGTGGTAATAAACTGTATTGGAAAGTATGTACTTGTAGCTGAGTAAAAAGAATGTAACTAGTATTGCATAGATTGCATTCATCTTTTTTCATCCATTTTTTCTCTATCTTTTTGGATTTTACGAGATTATTTATTTAAAACAAAATAAAGCGGTGAGATAGATGAGACTTACTTTTGGAGGGACAGGAGGACTCCAGCTTAGGTGAGTAAAATGGTTATTGCAGTTTTCGCACTTAGTCTTGCAATCCTGAAATTTGTATTTCTTACTACTATGTCATTCACTGCTAAGAAACATGCGGCATACGGCATAGTTCAACTTTTTGACATAATCAATAAAGATGGTGACCTCTGCGCTCTGTATGTGAAATCTTATATGTTTCTAAACTACACATTGATAATGTAGGAGAGGCATGGTAATGTCTTAGCTGCAAAGCTGACTTTCGTTTTGTTATCGTTTTTCTTCTTCTCCTGATCATCGAATTTAAAACAAATGGAACACGTGTTGTCCTTATTCCGCCTCTCAATTATTTTATTTGTCTCCTTTCCTTTAAAACTATTTTTCCTTTTATTTATTTTTTTAATTTTTCATTTTTATTATTTTTTTATGTTTTTTTTTTGTATTATGCATATCCCAATATACTGAACCCGTGAATGTGCTGATTATCTTTCATGAATAAGGACAATTTGTTGATTTTTTATTTTCTTGCTATAGAAAATTAATTATTATATAATTTTTCAAAGGAACTCGGCATTTTCATTACTCATGGAGCCCAAGTTGTTATTAAAATCTAAATATGAGAGAGCTTCTGTGCTACCCTTTGCATGTTTGAATATATGTATATTGTTATCCATGGTACCTGAGTCACGCCACTACTATTGCTGTAGAAGGAAAATAATATCAGTAACTAATTTGACAGCCTAGGGTGGATTTTTATCATAATACAATAAGTTATGAACATGCACTCTTAAGAGTGTGCACGTTTCGAGTTGTTTTATTCGTCTGAAATATTGTATTTTAAAACCTTAGACTGCTAGATTCCGTGAGAGCTGGTGGATAAACGTAATTGTTTCCCTTGAGTAGTCCGTACAATTAGGACACCGCGGAGCAGACCTCACATTACTAATAACTTATATTCTATCTTTAAAAAATGTGCATATCTTCCTTATGTGCCATGCGTTGTCACTTCGACAAATTATTTTATTGAATACTCTTTTTTCCAATGCCTTTACACTGATAGTATTTTACGTAACTGAACATAAGGGACTTCATTTCAATTATTTCAGAGGGGTGGGGTTGGGGGCAACACTTGACGGGCTTGTTAATTTTCGTAATGCAGAAATGTTACAGCACATACAAATTGGCCCATGCCCTCCCCAAATGATATCCCTGCTGAACATATCGATATTGCACGCACGTGTACGACACGTGTGCCTAAATATATATTTAAATTTCATCGATCCTGATTCAGCATACTTTTCACAATCCTTAAAACAATGTCGCCACACCACTCATCCCAAATTGAACATCTGCGTTAGGTAACATTCCTAAACTAGTTGCCTTGCTTCTATTTGTTGGGAGAACACAATGATCGATAACTTATCTCCTTTAAAATCGACAATTCCTAATTATGGTAAAATTTCTTATAGTAATTACAAGTGTTAGTTGAGCAAGTGTGTATGTTTTGCTTATTAAGACAAGCAAGGTCTTGACAACTGACATCAAGTTAGAAAAAATATAGATACCTCCTGACATGGTGTACGTTTGTACATGAACTTCTTCTTCTTCTTCTTCTTCTTCTTCTTCTTCTTCTTCTTCTTCTTCTTCTTCTTCTTCTTCTTCTTCTTTGTACATGTTATGAGAGGTCCAAGAGCAGCTGAAACATATTAAAAACATTCCTGGTTAAAAGCTAAGCAATCTCCATCCCAACCCCTCTTATAAAGGCATCGATGGAATTTGTGTTTACTAGCTGGTAAGGAGTTACACAAACGGATTCCTGGTGGGAAGAAGAAGTATGTGTATGCGGTAAAGCTGGTGAATAGTTGGCAGATGTGCATAAATGTCTTATGGTATTAGATCCTGTCTGTTGTAGATAGAGTGCTGCTGGGATGTCAATTTGGTAGTGTACAATCAGGTACATCATAACAGCTTTAGTTTGTCGGCGTCGAGCTTGAAACTCATTCCATCCCAAATATTGGAGCATGATGGAGACGCTGCTGAATATTCGATAATCACCAGTAGTAAAAAGTGCTGTCCATCGTTGTTCTGCTTCAAGTTTGGCTATGTTTGCTTTGGTTGATGGGTCCCAAACGGCCAAAGCATGCTCCAACTGTGGGCGTACTAAGGATTTATAATACGTAGCATTTACTTCTTCGGGGCATGTGGACAGATTTCTACGAAGGAATGGTATGATGTTGTTGTCTTCTTTGTAACAGAGTCAATGTGACCGTTTCACGATAAGGTGCTATTAGTGGTGACTCCAAATATTTCGCCTTTGATGTCATCGTCAGTGTTTGACCAGGTGTAAAGGTTAAGGTTGCTTCCCTTTCTGGGGTGGGGTGCTTCCAATTTATTTAAATTAATATAGAATACTCACCCTGGCTCGTTTTTGTCAGAAATTGAAGTAGTGATAGAGAGATGAAAAGCTCTGAGTCCCCAGTCAGCGGTGCCGACAGTTAAATTAATGAATATACAAATTGAAATTTAAATAATAACAATTTAATATAATTCAAACAGTAATCTCTCAAATTCAAATACAATTCAGCTAATATCATATCACTCCACCAAGTGATGGCCTAGTTCATCCTTTGAATTAGTGTGTGAAGTTTTCCCTTTTTTCCTGAGTCCTACTCATCTGTATGTTCTTCGTCTCCGTTCCTTTGTCTCCCTCCGTTCTTCCTTCATCGTTTCCCTCTATCCTTCCTTCTCTCTTGTGTTTCCCAGAGACTCGGACCACAGCTGGGGTAAATTTATTTGGTAACTAAAACTTCCTTCTAGCTTATCTTTTGTCTCCCAGAGACTCGGACCATAGCACTGAGTACTTCCCTCTAGTCCCTAAAACATCTATTATTTTGTCTCCTGGAGACTCGGACCACTGCACTGGGTACATCCCTCTGGTCCCTTAAAGCTTCTAAAGAATACATATACGGACATTAGCAGAGCATATTTCTTTTGCTACACAACTCACACTAACATTAATATCATCAGATAGGTCATTGCCTTTTTTTGGTGACGCATTCGTGCCCATCAAAATACACATTCTCCCTGCTAAGTATACACGGTATATATATATATTGTTACGTGCTTAGGCTCGAATAAACAGTAACTTAGAAAGAGTGAAAATAACAAGCATGTAAAAACTTAATAAACAATTTATTGAGCAAAAATATTTTCCAGAAAAGAAAAATAAACTTACGGTTTTAAGAATCAATTCCAAAATTAATCCAAAAATAATTCAAAATATAATCGGCTAGTGAAATTGCAAAAGTCCTGGTAATAAAATGTCCAAATAATTCTAAGTTCGAATCTTGGTGAAGGATCCAAGATGGAAGACGATGTTACTTGATGAAGTCAGTTCTTGGTAATGAAATTCAATGAGCACAATTATTTTTCAGATAAATAACAAATAAATCCTCTTGATCCAAACGAATTGAAATAATTTCCAATACAAGGTAATTTAAAATGACTCAGAACGACACAACTTAATATTCTACTAAATAGTTTGCTCCAAAACATAATTTATTTACCTGTTTTTACGTAAACAAGGAAGGGGTCACATGATCTTCTAGAATCTTTTAGAACAAATTTACGTTCAAAAAATCTCGTACACACCGTATGACCCAACTAAAAATAGAAAGATGTTTATAACAAAGCTTCATAATGTCCTTGGAACCAGCCAATTATTTTATAAGCTTGTTTACAACTCTGAAGCCAGGTCAGAAATGAGGTCAACACCTGGTGTTTATTTGTAAAGTACAGGTCATCTCGCTATGATTGAATCTTAAATTTAAAATGTCAAATTTGAATCTGACAAACAAACAATTAAAATAAAAATAAATGACCCAAATGAAATACACGTAGCAATATATATATATATATATATATATATATATATATATATATATATATATATATATATATATATATATATATATATATATATATATATATATACTGCAATAATTAAAGTACACTTACTTTGCAGTAATGTTTCACAACAAACGAGCAAATAATAACTGACTGACCTGTTTCGAATCTTCCTCATTATTCCCATAATCATTCCGCCATTAGGAATGGTTTCAGATTAGTTTATTTGCATTCTGTCCAGCAAAAATACTACTAAAATAAGTTTTGGTTCTCAAGATGATATATTTAAACTTAAGATTCTAATGATTGACACGCCTATCTAAATTCCGTTTGGAGGTTATTTCCTAGTGATCAGACATCGCCCCTCCGAACCGTCTGTAAAAGATGTTTACAATACACTTTTGACGATCTCTTGTACCAACAAGAAACCGTCACTCACCCGTGAAAATGGTTACGTAACTGATTTTGGTAAAAAAAAATAAACCGGGCATCTTTAGTTTATGGCTATGTCAATTAACTCGCTGGACACATCAGACATTTTACCGGCGAGAAAGTATAGCCTCGGGGTTTAAAATACCCATGCTGACATCTGGTTTCTTCTATCCCATGACACCATGGATGGTATATATGGCTGGGACGATCCGTCTCTTGTGCGTGATTAGCATGCCCTCACATTTGTCAGTATTTTTGAGCTCATTTGCCAGTCATGTTCCCATCTTTGCAGGCGGTCTAGATCTGCTTGGAACAGCACTGAATCCTAGTCTGAGTCGATTACTCTGTACAGCAAACTGTGGTCGGCAAAAACACTAATTTGGGAATCGATCATTGATGCAGATCCGGAACAGGAACAGCAGAGGACCCATGCCTGTTCCTTGAGATACGCCTGAAGTGACGGGGGCTAATGAAGATGACTGTCCTTCTAACACAGCCTGTTGGTTTTCTCCCAGCTAAACTGATATTTATCGACTCAAGAGACTTGCCCCGGACACCATAGTATTGAAGCTTGACTGCAACGCGCTTATGACGGACTTTATTAAATGCTTTTCTGTTTTCAATCATATATATATATATATATATATATATATATATATATATATATATATATATATATATATATATATATATATATATATATATATGGTGGTTCCATTCACCCATCATCTGAATCGATGATAAGCATTGGTTTCACTTCGTTTGGACCAAGAACATTAGACGATCACAGCCATCGCTGCAAATCCACCAAACATACACTTATTTTTTTTTTTTAATGGTTTAACGCCATTTTTCAGCACAATATAGGCTATACATGGCGGCCAGTATCAATGGTGGAGGAAGAACCCGGACAACCCCCGGAAAGAACCACCGACCCACGAGAAGCTACTGGCAAGCTTTCTCACATAACTACATTTGCCGAATCTTAGACTCGAACACACGCAGACAGAGGTGAGATGGCAGTGGTCCGTAACGGACAGCGCTTTAGACCACTCGACCACTCGGGGCCCCAAACATACAATTATAGTTTTTTTGTCTGATTCAGAAATACGTATATCATATGATCTGTAGAATTGATCTCTAAGTTGTAAGTAAAAATACCTGATAAAGTATCAAAGTGTTCCTGATACAAAATAAACCAAAACGTGACTCATACGTATATGTCCTAGCCATATCATATGTACCTCTCGGTAAACTTTAAAAATGAATCCATGGATTTATTGAAATGGTTCATGTACCTCACAGAATGTAATGGAGGATCACTTGACTCTTGAACTAAAGTGCTCTAATTATTTTCAAATGGTATAGAGAATGGACCGCTCCGGTGGCCTAAGTAGTTAAAGCGTCCGCTCAGATGCAGGAGATCGCGTGTTCCAACCCTGGCTGAGTCGTACCAAAGACTTATTACAATGGTACTATCAGCTGCCTCGCTAGGCGCTCAGCGTTAAAAAGCTAGTGTTATGACTGGTTTACCTGGTGTCAGGATAATGTGACTGTGTGAGACATTATGAACAAACAGCGAATGGTGTCTGCTGCAACATTTATAAACTGACTGAAGAAATGGTAGAAATCGTTCCTCTTAAATGGACAATAATAACAAAAACTCAGTTAATGGATGTATGCTATTAATAGCTGCTACAATGTCTAAAAGACTATTAAAATAAATTTTCACAAGAAATCACAAACCTAGGACCATCCTGGTTCCAGTGTGGGCATCATCGTATATTATAGTCTTGCATCAAGAATTCATAGGATATTTTATCAGATGGAACATTAAATACACAAAATGAAAATAAAAGAAGTTGTTTTGTTGTCATCGACTGTATACAGATCGAAGTTTGTGCAATTTATTGTTGAAACAGTTAAATTCATTTACTTGCCAATTAGTGAATGTCAAAATATTTAGTACTCTATTTTTTTTCATTGCACACCCCTCACACCCCAACTACCACCATGAATAGATTATTTCTTTGGCTAAAATTATTTAGTGCACGGGCGCTAATAAATATTAGACCCAATTGGCAACCGAACAAAAACATCATTATACAACTGTGAGTGCTAAAACTGTGCTAGTGAAATATTCAACGCGTGACAAAATTTGTTAATCGTTCAACGATCTAAATAATCCAAATGACAATAGTGTCATAAATTTAGTACTCTTAACACCAATTTGTCAAAAACGACGCACCTTTTATGCATAACTGGACAAGGTATGCAGGTCACAGACGACCAAATGTCTTATCAGTTGCACTATGTCAGAATAATAAAGTCATTACTGTATGTTTTATTCATCCTTTTATTTATATTTCTGCTATGTAAATACATATATTTTTTGTGTTAAAAATAAATTCGCAGATTTTCTTGCTTTTCACTATTTTTTTGGTATATTGTTTTTTTTTTTTTAAAGTAATAAATAATTAATCATATTTCAAACAAAACATATTTGAATTAAATATTTATTCTAGATAAATGATAGTACCAATGATTTACTACGTCATGCAGTGCTATATCCAGATGAAATGTAATATGTTGTGAACGCGGATCTTGAAACATTAATGACCCAGTGTTACCAATAGCTAGTCTTGTCTGAATCCCGTCAAAACAGACGGAATGCTGTCCGCTACTACAATATGTTTTCCATCCCAGATCTACTTTTTGATAAGGATATAATAAGTTTTAAACAATGTCATCAGCATGTGGGATTGATTTTAAGTAATGATGTAAAGTGGTCATCATATATTCTCTGTATTAAAAATGATAAATCACTTGGAGTATTAATATTCACTTTCTATGAATCTGATTGGTCCAATTACGCTCTTGCGCTGTATTCTCATTACATAACATTTGTCATTTATACGACCACATTTGGAGTATGTAGAGGTCATGTGAGACGTTTGGACTGAAGACTATACAGATGTATTAATAAAATTAAAAACAGGAAGGACGAATTGTGTGTGTGTGTGTGTGTGTGTGTGTGTGTGTGTAATTTCGATTGTTAAGTAGTTTTAAAGATGTTTAAGTCATATCACTACGATGCTGGCAGTTTATAGTGATGTCTAGCACTGAAGCATCATGCCACAGACATTTAGCATCATGTCATACCCAATCACATTATCGTTACATTCCGTTACATTCCTAACTCTCACCTCTTAATGCTGAGCTCCAATCGAGGCAGCTTATAGTATTATTTTTATAAGTCTTTGGCATGACTCGGCTTGGACTGAAAAACCATCAACCTCCAGCATCCGAGGCGGATGCTATAGCCACTTAAGCTACAGGAGTGGTATAGGACGAATTGTTGATTGATATCAAAATAGTCGTTTTGTATGTTACATATGTCTTTCGTAAAAAAGATTTTCAGTTATATGATCTACATTTCTAACTTTATTTTCAATTAGTTTTTGCATTTTTTTAACTGGTACATTAACTGTGTTACACTACAAGAACGGCTATGCCTGATTGCCCCATTCGTTTCCTATAACTGAATTCTGTTATTTATTTGTATAACAGTCTACATAGCTTAAGTTTATTTATAGGAAATTTGAAATTAATAAAAATGGGGGATAATGTTCTAGCGTTAAGTGCAATGTTTTTGGTGTACATGGCGTGTGGGCATCCATAAATAATTTTGTTGATATAACAACTATCTGAATCTTAGTGGTTGTTATAACAATTATTTTGAATGGCAGTGGGGATCAATTGCAATAAAAGCAAATATGTATGTAAGTAGGGATTGGTTATATGACAAATAGTTACATAAAAGCAGTGGATTCGGTTGTTACAACAAATAATTTCAATGCAACTTGCCAATGGTTGTGTCGCTTAAACAACTAATTCATTAACCAGGTACTGTTTGTTGCCTTTCTCGAAATATGTGCCTCTCATTGACCATATTTTTTTTATCATAATCAATTCAGCACCACTGGCTCATGTTTGTTTCTTAAAAAATTATGGCGTCCACTGGCCCAGAGTTGTCATAAAAAGTGTGAAATCATGTAGACTAAATTCAACGACCAATTGACAACAAGAGTTGGGATCTTGTTAAAACAGCTATTGTGAATTTCAGTGGTCTAGGTTTCCTAATAAAGTTTTGAGCGATCAGTGGCCCGGATATTTTCCCACAAATTAAATTGTCGTAGTAAACGTCATTTATTGACAATCTACTTCTAACACATATCCCCATCAATAATTGTTCTTTACGCAAATAATCTCTCCTTTTCATGCTAACCATATTTTTTCTGCAGTGTTAATATTTTCCTTAGTTCTGAAAATTCGTGATATTAGCCTTGCAGATCTGTTGGTACTCCTAAATCTTACATTAAAGATTTGTTGCGTTTTACAATGATCGTTGCATTTTCTTCCAATTTTTTTTCTTTCTTCATCTGCCCCCTTAAAGACTGAAATAGGAATTGGCTGACACATGACCCATTGATATATATTTCTAGTGTCTACTTACATTAATATATGTCATTGATCTTGTTATATCGTATGTACATTACTTAGGACGTCAGGACTCATTGCTGGGTTTTGGTTATAATTTCGTTATAATACTACTGATTTGACGTCGCATATATGCTAGGAATTATAATCCTTCCTAGACTCAGTCAAAAACAAATTATCCGGGAAGTCTACTGGTCTGACGCTCTAGCCTTTTCATCATTCACACATCTCGCCTCACATGCCTGCGTTAGCTGAGTCTGGGCTCAGTACAAGTGTATGACAGGCAATATCGTTCGAAATGGATGAACCGGATCAATCGTAGTATGAGATGGAGAAGACGAACTGGAGAGATCGCAGGTTGAGCTGAAGTAATCGTAACGTGAGCTGGAGAAATCATATAGTGAGTTTAGGAAGATCGTAGGGTGAACTGATGTAATCATTTAGTGAGCTTGACATAATCGGATGGTGAGCTTGTAGAGATCGTATGATAAGGTGAAGTAATCGTAAGGTGAACGGAAGTAATCGTAGGGTATAAATAGTCTTCTTATTCTAATTTGACATGGTACATTGCAATCGTTTGTTTTCCGTTTCCCTCTCCTCTACCGTGTATAAGGGGCAACATACATATATATATATATATATATATATATATATATATATATATATATATATATATATATATATATATATATATAGAGAGAGAGAGAGAGAGAGAGAGAGAGAGAGAGAGAGAGAGAGAGAGAGAGAGAGAGAGAGACAGACAGAATTTGGGTTGTATAAAAATACCAAGTAACCTGCAAGAATATGGTTGGTTCGTCGTTACGGTATGTTTATACTTACCTTGGGATATATCTATATCTTCATAATAATAATATTGATGCATAGTTGCACTGACCTGTCGACACTATACGTGTATATTGCAGATTAAGAGGCACCATTACTCTGTCGTATTTAATGCTTTGTTGTTCTTTTTTAAATCTAGTATGTTCAAAATCTCGATTATTATTAATTAGACATGAATATGCCCAAACGAAGCCCCCACCCAACCTCTCTCTCTCTCTCTCTCTCTCTCTCTCTCTCTCTCTCTCTCTCTCTCTCTCTCTCTCTCTCTCTCTCTCTCTCTCTCTCTCTCTCTCTCTCTCTCTCGTAGCAAGATACCGGCGAAAATGGAACCTATCAATGACGGTAAAGTTAAGTCAATCCGTCCAACGAAAAGGAGAGAAAGTAATCAGTAATAATGTCAATCAAAGTAGAAGAATAACTTTCATCAACTATAAAATGTCTAATTACCTCTTGTTGATTCGTGATTTCTCTTAGTTTATATTCCACGCTAATTTGCATACACCAGTACGTGATTTCTGAGAGTTCAATGTGTACAAGAATCTAATGAGTTCGTAGTGCTCTGCTTTCTTCATAAAAAAAACAATCTCTGATGCTCATTTTCATTAGGTTTTCTTACATTAATTTAGTCAATGTGGATAAAAACGAAACTTAAAAAGAAACCAATCAACTTATCAACTTGCAAATGTCATTTTGAACAACAAGAAAAGGCACTGAACTATATTTAATAGCGGACACACTCTCAGGGATGTCAGGTGTTCATTCATTCGGCCAATAATCAGTTACCCGTAGTATATAACTCCGTTCAAGGGGTATATATGTATATTTGTAGTTGTAAAATAGATATCAATGACAAATTAATATAGGCACAGTATATTCATAGTGAATTTAAAATACAATAGGAGGATGTTTTGGTTTTTATCGTATGTTTCTTAGTGTATTGGAGGTGATGAAGATCCAATGGTTATGTTGTTATAACAACAGTTTGAAGACAGGTGGTTGAGAATTTTCTCTTTAAAAAAATGTGGCGATGATTGGATTTTTTCTTTACTCCGAAAAAGTGTTAAATCGGTGGATTATAAGGTTTTAATTCATAAATGTTTTGGTGTGCAGTGACCAATGTATTTTTTTAAAAAAATATCACGACAATTTGTTCAGTTTTTCATAGCATTATGACGGCTGGTGACCTAGTATTTTGTATTACTTGTTATAGGAACTATTCTGACTATCACTTTCTAATGAATTTTGTTATTCTCATAATAACAATTTAGGAAACTAGTGGGCCAGAGTTGTGTTGCTGTAAAAAGTATTTAGAAGAACAGTTAAATATTTTTCAGACTTAACTTCTGAGGATTTCTGACTCAGTTTTATCTCATATAACGTTAAGAACAGTCCATGATTTTAAAAAAAATTTTGGGGAAACTTGTATTTTTACAATTATTTAATATGCTAGTGTCCCATTTTTTGCTAGTGTCCCATTTTTAAAGTAACCTTTAGAGTACGAGTGACTGAGAGTGTATGTCAGACATTTTGGATGAAGGTCAAGAGTTCAGGGATAAAAGGTCAGGCTTTGTAAGATCACTTCTTGCTCCAACATCGCAACGAACAGTTCGTCGAAAAGCTGTTCGCAATGACAATAATTTCAATGTGCTGTCTAAGGAGGCCATATCATGTTTCCTTTGACACGACACAATCGATATAGTTGTTTTCACTACCAGCCAAAGATACGACTCTGCCTTTGTTTATTATTATACATTGTCTCCGGCCCATCCTATTGCGAATACTATAACGCTTGGATTGATATATTCTGAAAAGAGCATGTACGTTTAAAATCTTCTACCTTCAAAATTAGATGAGTTCGAAAAAATTTAATTTGAAATATAATTGTGACCCATTAACACAATGTATGTCTATTATAATGACAAATCCAATATTATTACTATAATAATAATAATAATAATAATAATAATAATAATAATAATAATAACAACAACAACAACAACAACAAAAACAGAAGAAGAAGAAGAAGAAGAAGAAGAAGAATGTTCATGCAAATGTTTGATTGTCTCCAACAGCTCACTTCATTTTCTGTACATATGTATGTATGTATGTATGTATGTATGTATGTATGTATGTATGTATGTATGTATGTATGTGAATTTTGTCACTCAACACTGTTTTAATGTGTTTTTACTTTAAATATATTTATTAGCTTAGATTGACATTATCAGTTTGACCTGATAACGATTCCAGTCAATAATTAAACGTTCTTTATCTCTGACCCTTCGCTAGTATTTCTTGAGCCTTGTTTATATTGGGATTGAAACCAAAGTTCACCATCTTAGATTTCGTATACACAATGGCAAAATCTTCCAGGCATACAATAACGCCACTCAAATACGAATTACAGATATCCATTTGAAACGATATTGGTGTCAAGGAATGTGAAAATTTACTTCAATACAAAATTAACGTTTCAAACTGCTGCTTGTGAGTGATCGAGTTGCCAGTGAAATTTACTTTTTAAGGAGTAAACATGTTTGACATTGCATAAAGACAAACTGTTTTATATATTATGTCGAGAGATTGTTTTATATTAGAGATTTAAACCAGAGTATATGATTGTCTTAGTTTAACAGAGCCAAGCACCTTCTAAAGCAGACTGGTACACCTGAACGATCTTCTCGTCCTGTGAACATAGCGATGTTATATACGAGGCTAAAGACAGTATATTAAGGTAAGCATGGTTCAATCTTTGGTAAGGCCAGTTTAAAATGCATATGAGATAAATAAATACAATTTTTAAAGTTACATTAGAAACTAAGTCAAATTCCAACACTCTGTCGCGAAACAAGTGCTAAAAAAAATCTTTGTTTCCTTGAAACTTATAGTCTGAGTACATAATTCCCACAATCCTTCATGCTTAATTCCCACAATCCTTCATGCTTAATTCCCACAATCCTTCATGCTTAATTCTCACAATCCTTCATGCTTCCGTGGCATATCAGGAAAACAGTACATAGCCCTAAACAAAATACCATAAGAAGATTATGTTAATTGACAGCAATTAAACAACTGTGATGCATCGTAAGTCATTTTGAAACTTTTAACATTCATATCTAGTTACTAAATACGCTTTAAAAACGGTATCTAGAAAGTTATGGTTGCAAGCAGGATGTGAATAACATAAGGTTAGTTATTGATATTGCAGATTGACATCATTAGAGTTAGATTTTTTACTAAATGAATCGAAATTAACAGTGAAGAAGACATGTAGTCATTTGGTGGTGAAGCCTGACTTTACTGCGCATAATAGGACAAAATCTTCTACTGTGTGTTCTTTACGTTTCATTTGCAACCGAATCGTCATTTTTCTTTTCTTCTATTATTTGCATACATCATTATTCAGAAGATTGGCGAATAAACTCTTTCAATTATTTTTAGAAATTCCACTCAGTATGGGGTGTATCTTCAGCAAATCAGCCGTAGAACCGAAGGCAACTCAAGCTAAAACAAGAGCACAGACACAAACCTTCGCCAGAACTACATTGGTCAGACCATCTAGTCACGTTACAATTGGTACCGTTACGGAAGATTTCGTTCCGATAGATGCAGCATCGACATCTGTGCGCGCATTCGACAACGATAGCATTAGAACATTCAGCGCCTCTACTAGAAAAACTGATTTAAAATCTGAGGCTGGAAAGGTCTCGATCACTAACGTTAATATACGTCCACGTTCTGAAGTAAAATCCCTTGGAACCAACTCTGAATCGAGATCTGTGCTCGCACTGGACAACAACAATATTGAAACATTGAGCGCCTCCACGAGAAAGACTGATAGAAAATCCGAGGCTGGAAAAGTCTCGACCACTAACATCAATAAACGCCCACGTTCTGAAGTAAACTCCGTTGGCGCCAACTCTGATCTTACGATTGAGGAAATAGATAGCGATCTTGAGGACACTTATAAAACATTAAGGTACGTTCATAGCAGGAAAAGACCGTATTCTGAAAATTGGCATTTAATGCGTAAAAAGACGTTTGTTATCACAAATGGACATCGGGCACATCCTTCTTCGGATACACTGCAATTCATGCCCTCTGTTGACACCGATAATAGAAATGCATGACACATGACTCTCGCGTGATTACAGATACCTTTCATTGTTCAAATTGTTCTTTTAAACTTTGTATCTAGTCGAAACTCGAATTCAACGTTTAAAGTTTCATATTATACGGATCTATATTACCTTCCTAGGGAACAGTTTCTCCTTGGGCGCGAATTGTTCAAAGAAAATGAAATAATGTTGTTGTTTTTGTTGGTGAAATGCATTCCTATATCCATTTTAATAAATAATATATCCATTGTTAGATGTTTTCGTTACAATACTTATATTATATTAATAGAGAAAAAATACAATTTGTGAAATTTATTTGAAAGCTAGTCATATTTAATGGAATTGGTTGTAACCCGACCTCTAAATGGAAGGTGTGTGTGTGTGTGTGTGTGTGTGTGTGTGTGTGTGTGTGTGTGTGTTAACAACAAGATCAGCATTTAATGTGAAAACGCTGAGTCCCGTGGATTTGTAGTGGTTGACCAGCTTATGGTCTATTGCAAGTGTGGCTTTTGTGTTGTTTCAACTTCTAACTCTTCTAACTTAAATACATGACATGTAGTCTGGATATTGGACGGCAAACGATTTACATATCCGGAAGGAGATGACATTTTCCTTAATTACTCCTGCGTTAATCTGTAGGAAATGTTTGCAGTCGATACAACATTTGTCGTTCCTATTGTACTTACCCTGTTCCGGAGGAGCGACCCGAGTTAATTTGGGGTTGTAACAGATTATATCTTCAGCGTTCAATGGCCTACCGAGCTCTTCAAATGGATCTCAATATCAAAGTAGGTACGAATGATCTGTCGTAGTTTTGAGATGACAGGGTGGCATGTTACCATTTGTGTTAGCTTATTTGATTTTGTATCTTAGGAAGGTGCTTCTCTCGTATACTTCAGTTTTAACAATATATCTAGCTTTTTCTCATGGTATCTCATTAATTTAGTTATTTTTTGAGTATAGTCCTCTTTTCAAAACACTTCGATTATTCAGAGAAAATGCGTTTGATTCGAATACAAAAGACAGTATGCAAGGTTATTTGTTATGTCTCTATCATGAAGGGTAGATATGGCGTCCAAGCAAAGCTTTGACCGGCTTCACTACCTTGATCTGAATTTATTATGGAAGCAGACAGGTTTTGCGAACTAGAAGATTTATATAATTTATCGTTGGTGTTCACCTCTTATTTAATGTCATCAGTGAAACTGCACGAATAAAGGGGTCTATAAGGTGCGTCAATGAATTCTTTTTTTCTAGACTATCGACTTTTATTCTGGTGCCATTTTTGTGCCCATTTCAGTTAATTTAACTTATGGAAAATTATACTTGTTGGACGGGAAGGATTACGTTAATTAGCCCATGCTATGTTGCAAGCATAAATGCGGAATTCCACATTAGGTGTTTTCATGTATGTATGTATGTATGTATGTATGTATGTATGTATGTATGTATGTATGTATGTATGTATGTATGTATGTATGTATATATGTATATGTGTGTGTGTGTATTTTTTTGAAACTGCAATAAAAGATTAAAGTTTAATTCTCTCAAGAAATATGGAGAGAAAAAAATGCAATTTTCCAATTCCTTGCAAAGTATTTGATATTTAATTGGTTGGCTCCATTCTAGAATTATTTTTGGCTCAGATCGATTCTGTTTTGGTAGATAAAAAGTTTATCAAAAATAACGTGCAACTGCGGTCTGATAAAGAGGTGATTCATACTGTATATTCCGAAGAACTGAATGAAAATACCCAAAATACTAAAACAAATATCCATTCATAAGCTTCGATATTTAAAAAAAAACAGTTTTAGTATTTGTTATATCATATGACGTCAACATAACAAGAACGTCTACCAGTATTTATCATGCAAATTTCGTCTTTTGGTGTACGGTGTTTGTTTTCACTGCTTTTAATTAAAAAAATTAAAGGTGGTATAATGAACTGAAGTAACTTATTTAATACAATACAACCTTGTTACTAAGTACGCTAAAGACCCCCATTTCATTTTGCGTTTGTTCTTAATACACAGAAGTAATAATAATTTAAAACTGGATCATTACTATTGGTATTGTCATCAATATTCTTTCAATAAAAGAAAGGAAGGAAGGAAGAAACGACAAGAAAGAATGAAAAAGAAATTATATGCTGTCATGTGTGCATTTCTGTTATTGTCGTCAAAAGATAATGTATGCGATATCTAAGCATAATCATTGAAAATCCAGCATACACTAATTTATCCATTCGAGATAATTAACCAATAGCAAACGTCATATATACTTTCTATGATTAAAGATGAAGGAATATCAGTTCAATAAATATTACTAATACCTACGTGAATGATGCAGTAATGCAGTGTTTTTATTTAAGTGACTGCGTTTGGGTCAGAGGAGCCTGAAGTTAAGGTTCTATAGTGACGCCTATACTTTTCTACGGAAAATAGTTTTAACTGAGTTGCCAACCTCCTGTCCCCCAAATACTAAATATAAGTTTTGTGAAGAATTGCAAACGTTTAATTAAGGTGAATGTGAAATAAAATTTTTTTCAGTTGAATAGAAAGGTCCAGAATGCACGTCTTCGCCCGCCACCGGGGGGTGGGGTGGGTGAGTGGTGGGTGGGGTCAAGTAATATTCCCCTTCTAACCACCTCGAGCCGCCACTGCTTGTATTTATAATGTGGTATAATAATATATAATAGGTCATGTTAAAATGTATAACACTGTCATTAAGGACACACACACACACACACACACACACACACACATACATACATACATACATACATACATACATACATACATACATACATACATACATACATACATACATACATAAGTGTCTGCATTTTAAAACACGAAGGCATTGAAATACATTTTATTCAAAGAACATATGCATGGATAAAGTCGAATATTATATTTCAGTTCAGGTCACTGTTGTGGAAACATGTATTGTCGTCATAGAGGCAATTTGGTTTTGCGTTGTTTATCCTCATTGTCGTCATTGTAAGCCAGGTACGCCTCGGTTAACATCGTTTGTTCGGGCATAATTTGCCATGATGGAACCGTTGACTGCGATAATTTCATAATCTGCTAAATTCCTGAAAATTCTGTACCATAAAACCGATGTGTTTAACACAATGTAAACAAAAATATTTCATTTTTGAAAAAAAATTAAACCATTCAAAGAATAAAGATGATTTGTATTTTTTAAAATCCGCTGCACATATATGTTACAAATGAATTTATAGGAATACATGTTTCAATAATAAATTTATTAAAATAACAGTTTCATTTGCAATAAATATGGAGTTTTTCTTAAAATTATCAATGCATTTGCAAAACAAAACAAACATGAACATACATTTTCAACGACCATTTCTCTACAGAGACGCTTTTAAAATGAAAATTAACTTTATAGTCTTTGTAGCCTTAATAGTTGAAGTATTGATACAAAATCTGCTAGAGAGAGAGAGAGAGAGAGAGAGAGAGAGAGAGAGAGAGAGAGAGAGAGAGAGGCTGAGAGAGAAATTTTTGTAGTATTTCAAAACAGAGGGTAAACTTACACAAAAAATTCGCTAATTGTCCAGCTGTGCCCTTGCTTTAACCCCTAAAAAGTCATTAAAACATTGTATCCTTTTCATCCTAAACAGTCTTTTAGAGAGAGATAGTGTGTGTATGTGTGTTTTTTTAGACTATCTAACATAGCATTAGTGATGGTTCAGTCATCTCGTTACGATATAGTTATGACTAGCACCGGGGCATCATGAGGCAGATATGAAACATTATGTCCCACCTAAACACATTACCCTGACACCAGACCGACCACTCCTGACACTAACCTCTTAATGCTGAGTGCCGAATACCATTGTATAAGTCTTTGGTATGTCTCGGCTGGGATTCGAACTCGCGACCTCCCACGTCTGAAGCAGCTCTAACCAGTTAGGCCACAAAGGGCGGTAAATTGGCGAATACCTTATTTCGTTGTGGTACATGCTAAAATTGTAAACATCACACAGATCCTATATATTATGTAGTTATAATAAGTATATCGACTTCTCCGGGTTTTTTATTTCAAAAAACTACAAATTGCAAAATAAATATTTATGACGCAAGTCGACATTTTGAATTTTTAAGAGTTTGGGCACAAACTTTGAAACAAACTTTCCGAGAAGAAAAATTTCTTTTTGCACAACACCCCCACCCCAACCCATCCAAAGCGTAAACATGTTAGAAACAATTAGCAATTCGTTGTGCTCGACATGCCATTGAAATTCTTTAAGTTTAATTATCATCTGTAATTTATTTCATTAACGATAATGTCTCATTACGTTAGAAAAAGTCGCGTAATTTCAAAATATTTCACCATTGCTCCCAAATGTTTTGTTCTACATCTTATAAAAGTCATATTTATGTCTTATTTGCAGCGGTCTGTAGTAGTAATTCAAATCATATTCTACAGAATTGGATATCAGAAGTAAGATTTAGTTTGAGAATCTTATCTTTATCTCTTACTTTTCTTCAGAAGACTAATCTTTAACTTTGTTCTGGTTTTCTTTTTGTTTTTCTCTCATCAGTTAGATCTAACCCTCTTTACATTGCTATTAAAACATTGAAATACAAAGGATTTTAACAACATTATGGTTGAATAAACATTTCCCAAATCTGTTAGGGAAGTCAGCGATACATTAAAACAGAGACTTATCCAGTAAACTTCACCAATTCTATCTTTTTTGGAAGGAAAAATAGTTATCAGAATTACACAATCCAATGTTGTTTCCTTCACTTTCCATTTTCAGTACTGTGTGCTTGCAATCACCACTACATAATGTATCCTGAATAGTTCTCTAAGGTTTCTTAAATATATGTAAATAATACTAGAAAACAAAATGTATTTAAAATTGTTTCTTTGTCTTGTCTTTATTATCCCTAACAACTATTCTCACGTATTCAATAAATACAACACATATGAAACTTTCTACATCTAACGCTTGACAGTTTACTTCAAACGGTATGCCATTCGGCTAATGTAGGTATGTGAGAAAGCTTGCCAGTAGCTTCTCGTGGGTCGGTGGTTCTTTCCGGGTTTTTTTTCCGGATTCCTCCTCCACTAATACTACTGGCCGCCACGTAAAGTCAATCATGTGCTAAAAAATGGCGTTAAGCCCTACTACAACAACAAACAGTATGTCTGCCTCCCCACCCCACCCCATCGAATGAAATGGACCCATTTAGTTACAGAGCAAGGAAACACGGGAATAATTTCCGTTTTGAATGGAAATGGTCGAGCAGATAGAATAAGACGCAAAAAAAAAAATTGCCTATAAGAAAGTGGGATGTGATGGTGATTATAAAAAAAGTTAAACAGTCTTTATGAAAATTATCGTACATCGCAATTTGAAAACAAAGTTAATTTTATGTTTCGATATTTCCATCTGCCCAATGTGTAATAGATAAATACTATAAGTGCATACTTTGGTATAGAAAGTTTCTGCCTAAAGTTTTAGTTACAAAAAACATAAATAAAAACCGGGGCCCCGAGTGGCCGAGTGGTCTAAAGCGCTCTCCGTTACGGATCAGTGCCATCTCACATCTGTCTGCTTGGGTTCGAGTCTCAGATTCGGCCAATTTGGGTATGTGAGAAAGTTTGCCACTAGCTTCTCGTGGGTCGGTTCTTTCCAGGGGTTTTCCCAGGTTCTTCCTCCACCATTAATATTGTCCGCCATGTATAGCCTATCGCGCGCTGAAAAATGGCGTTAAACCCTACAACACAACACCACACCACAAATAAAAACCAACCCTTTAGCCGAGTATTGAGATACAACTTTGAGCATGGATTGAGTTTCACTATCAGATCATCAAAAATGACCCTTCGAAAGTAACGATATTTTAGACTGCTCGAACCCAAATCTAATCCTCAGGGTTTTATCATTCAAAGTCTAAGCGCATTTCGTTTGAAATATAAATAGAACGATCAGTGTAGACCATGGTTACTCAATACATTATGGGACGGTAACAATGGACATATGCCATTAGGAGTTAGCTGCATGTTGCACGCGAGCATACAGTGCACAATATATTTCTTGGCTAATGCTATAGGTTTTGATACGAGCTCTTAAAAGTTGCTGGGTTTTTGACATCATTTTCTTATATTGAAATTTATAATTAAGATATTCCTGTCTTATTAGAAAATATATGGTTGGTGGTGGAATACTGGTTATTGCTGTTAATCTCGGTATGATACTGTGAGAGGGAGAATTGGCTTCAACTTCTTTTCTTTTCGAAGTTTGCTGTCTTTTGTACTGGATGCATATTGATGCCGATGGCCAGTCCCTATATAACCTATTTTAAAGTACTGTGAAACAAATCTATGTTAGCCACAGTATAAAGTATATTGGTATAGTCGCAATTAAACACGTGTGAACATTTCATATAAAAACAATCAAATACTAATAACATGTCATCAGCGCGAATTTAAAAGTTAACATTCCATAACATTGGAATCGCAAAATTGTGGAACTACAAACGTATCCCACTGAAATCTAGCTGATCTGTAATGCCCAATAAACACATTGAATTTAATTGATAGTATTGGTTTTTGAATGTATTACATTAAAACGTTTCAAAGCATCAGGAAAACTATAGTTAAAGCTGCAACATTTTTCTAGAATTTAACGGTGTTCACAGTATTACTATCACCGAAACAAAGTAGCTTAATCGAAACGATTCGAAAGTCAGTCTTTTCCCGGATCAACATAGTTAACCATTTACAATATGCATTCTATACCTCGCTCATTTTTGCAACTGTCTTTTTCTGCACGCCTTTTACCTTTCATCTTGACTGAATTCAGATTCTAAGACATATCTTAAATGGATATATCAAAGAATTGCATATATATATATATATATATATATATATATATATATATATATATATATATATATATATATATATATATATATAATAACATGATATAGGCTGTCATAATTATCGAGTCTTTCTGCATTACAAAAATCAAAAATCCTGCAGAGGTCTAGTCCCTTTGTTTTAATGGTTGTTTTATGCACAATGGTTAATTTATAGATTTGCTAAATGTTCGCTAATAAATGCCCGCCATTGTGAATTAGTGGTGCTCGAAAGTTCGCGTACTCGCTTTAAAGTTTTACAAAATATATGATTTGATAGTTTCAGACTATGAACATGCATTTAAATTCTTGGATAGAATTATAACACCAAATCGTGAAAAAGATATTAAATGTTTGAACATTCAACTAAAAAAGGAAAGATCTTGACTCAGATAGGCATAGTTCCTCTGTGCCTGACAGCGTATTGAGAAAACTGTCTAATAGCTTTAAGAGCCAGAGACTGCTAGTTAATTAATTGGGAAGATTTTATGTACTAAGAACAAAAAGCATCCACAGATTTTTATTATTATTATTATTATTATTATTATTATTATTATTATTATTATTATTATTATTTTTTTTTTTTTTTTTTTTTTTGGGGGGGGGGGTCAAACATGTAGTGGCTATTACCTTTTACGGATGTAAGTTTAAACATGTTTAGAGGTGAAATCTTGGGTCGGGGTGAGGGACTCCCCACTGCCCAAATGTGCGTGAGCCCATAATTGAAGGCACATACAACTTTCTACTACCGACTATTTTACATACCTAGTAGTTTCAATCGCTTAAATTTAATGCCACTGAAACGCTATGTTTAAAGTAATATTTAAGTTTCGAGAATGTACCAACGATACCAAATTCTACAGAATCCGTTATGAAGCGGTCTCAAGTCTTCTTGGTCAGTGGAAAGAAAGAAAGATTAGAGACAGCATAAAGAAACAAGTGTTATACTACTCATTTAAGAAGTCGTTTTTTTATGTATGCCATTCTATCGGATGAAGGATGTGGATATATCTATCGAATTAAACTGTGAGTAGCAAATAAATATATGCAATCTGAATACTTTTTGATGAAATAAACTGTTGTTACACGAAAGTTAAGATTTTAATAACCTCCCGCAAAATATAGATCTCGTCTATACGTAAGAGACATTAATATGAATCATGGTTTATCTAATTGTACATTCTCGTTCATTTTCTTCTAGTCCTCTAAAACATTGGAATCAGAATACGAAGCGGCCTCCGCAAAGCACTCCCAATACCCCCGAACCCCACGATCCTGACCCAGAAGAGATGATAGTTGCTGTCGTCCACCCGTTGGGCAAACTAGGAGGAACAGAAATTGAACAAATTTATGTCCCCAGAGATATTTATGTCAATGAACTTGCAAGGGAAAACAGAAAGCGGAAACGAGAACAGCGAAAGGAGAGGAAGAAAAGACATTACGATGATACGCCGCGTGTTCCTAAGCCTGGCGATCCGTTTGCGACGGATGCGGACTTACAAAGAGCCAGAATTCATGGGTCCGTTAGCACAATTTCCGTTAGGCCATGGTCTGAGACTAGTACTCGGTCACACGCGACGGATGATTCTGGAGTGTCACGACCTGGTACTACTTCGACACGGGTCACTTTTGCATCAGAAGCTACGACAATATCCGATATTTCCGAAGATCAGGAAAATCTGGAAAAGACTCAGTACTCTTCGCACTTTCGTGGTCATCATCAGAGCAAGGCAAGTTTGCGAGACGTGACAATTTCTGCTGCTTCTACACCGTCTTGGAACAAAAGATACGACCCGTACGGTTTTGAAACTAAGAAAGATATAATGGACGATATAAATATAAAGTACGATGTTTTAAAAAATATAGAATCAAACTATTCTAATGATAGATACATGTATACACTTCACGAACGTCGCCCCGTTTCGGATACGCGTTTAAACAGACGATTAAATATTGGAGGCAAGCCGCCATTGCCACCTGGGGCAGTTGACAAGTTGAAACCCCTCACAAGTACTGTTCGTTCACAAAGCTATTCTAGACATTTGAACTCAGACGGTGGGTTGTGATACTGAATTTCATCTTGTCTAATCCTTCCGCGTGATATAAACAGACAAAAAATAAATAATTATTATGTTTCTTTAAGTATTTACCTTGTATATACTTGGAAAACATTATACTTTTACGGACATGATAAGTGACCAACTGAACAAGAATCTTCAACTCATGATCTCCAGTTAAACCTCGTGATATTGATTTTCATTAATCGCGATCACAAGTAACTAAACTGTCTCGACATACCTAAAGCAAGGTCTGTATCTCAACTCATTAAGTTAGTAGTCGTGATCTCAAGATAATATCAAATAACTCATGATCGTTACTCAGTTAAATCGTGATCTCTGTTTAGTAATCTCGTGTGTGTGTGTGTGTGTGTGTGTGTGTGTGTGTGTAAAACCCACCCCTTTGGTTTTGTACACTGTCATATCTACTTTAAAGCTCAGCTGTCATCGTCATGATCAAGTGTTGTTTTAATGCAGATGATTAAGATGACTAAACCAATAAGTCAGATCCCAGATCTGTGTTGATACTAGTTGAATATGTGTGGGTCTGATGGCAGCTATTCATAAAACTGAGGTAAGCATTGCAGACAAATCCGTCTGCAAAATAACAGTTCACATTGTTTTGGCGGCCTGCAAATACCATTCGTCACCTTAAATACTTCTGATATCAACAGTTGATTGTCCCTGCGTCCAATTTCATTGGCAATTTAGTCTCGATAATGTTCTCGGTTTTACGCTAATAATTTCTTTTGTAATTTGTTTAAATAAATACACCCAGATAAACATACATATATTGAAAGAAATAAATAAAGCAAATGAATCGAAAAAGAACAGGAAGATGAGTTAATAAGAAACAACACCCTCACCCACCAAGTAAAAAAAAAATATTGTATGTTGTTCACGATTTGATTGTCCTTAATGATGGGATGTAAAATATGTAAATATTTCATTTGAACTTGAATCTGAATCCATGAATGAAGCCGAGTTGTCTTAATTAAATGGTACATCCGGGTTCTGACAAGCAACTGCAACATGAAGTGTTATTACTTTTAAATAAGTAGTTAATGTTAATTAATTTTATAACAAGAGCTGCTTGCGGCGAGTAAAGAATTTACAGAGGCAGCAAGTTATACAAACCAGAGCTGGATTAAGACGAGGGGACGGGGCGGGGCGGCACTTAAGATAGATGCCCTCATAGATCTACAAATGGGTTGGGTCGGGAATCCGGGCACTTTCTCACATCCGGGCATTTTCAGTGCATGGTTACGACCGCCGAGGTGAAAACAACCGCCATTGTTCTAGTTACTTGAGTAACGTGTTCCGTGTGGGGAACATTTACACATTATAAGATATGCCTACGATTTGCAGTGTTGGTGTTTGCACAAACCATCATATGTAAAAGAAAAATTTAAATAATTAAAAACTCTTCCTAAATTACCAAATACGTCTTTTCTCTCTCGCCAATAACTACATAAATATACAAGTGTCTATTATAGGTTTAAAATAAACAAATAAGCTAAAAATTCTACCTTTAACCGCTCAGCTTTTCCGTCGTTTATATATTCCGCAGATTATAAATCGTACCGAGCCACGCTTATTTCCTTGACACTCCATCGTTCATATTTGCGATTATAATGCAAACTCCAAACTAAATATATGTCATACGAGCCAACTATATGTGCCCACCCTGAATTGTTCTTTTAAATGATTGACTACTCTGATTGTGTGCCATTTCTTTTAATCTCCTTAATCATGAGAACGACCAGGATACTGCAGTAATTAGCAGGTTTTAATTGAAATTCACATACACATAAAAACGGAAATTTAAAAACCGAAAACTGTCCTTTTTTTAAACAGTCATATGTTGACTACTTTTAGACTTGGATGGGGTATTGGAATGATAAATTAATTCACAAACCTACTGTATATTCAAAAATAATCTACATTAATTTATTCTCACTGAAGGTCGAAACACTGGCAAAATACAATAGTATCTGCATTTATTATGGTTGTCTGTATGTCCGTCCGTCCATCGATCTATCCGACGAACCAACAAACCAACTACTTTAAAAATAAACAGCACGCAAAACTTGACAGATTTTTTTAGTGCTAAGACATTTTGTAAAAGATAGCATTGGACACGCAATTTTCGCTGAAGCAAGAAAAGGGGATTCTCTAATTATCGGCATGAAAGTTTAACAACATAATATGCTAATTCAAAATTGTATACAGAAATATTTTGGCGCATGTTAAATTCCAGTCTTCAGGCAAGTAGAAAAACGAATTGATTTGGCAAGTCTGTCAGGGTCGAAAAGCAGATTTTTGAGAGTTTTGAGAATCTAAGGTGATAGAGTCGAGTTTAAAAAATAATCTACATTCATTTTGTATTGAAATGAGAAGAAAAAAAATTGCCGTCCTTCTTTGCATTTTCTTATGTACGTTTTACATGTTTATGTAAAGGTAACAAAAATATAGAAGTATTTTTTTATGTGTAAAGATAGGAAATATGGGAGTATTTACATGGTCATTCGTAAAGCATTTCAACATGAACGCAAGCGTTAACGTTTGGGAACTTGAGTGAGTTTACCCCCTAATCTAGTGGAGGAGTAAGGGTAGGCCTAGCAAAATGAGAGGTTCATGGTAAATTTTAGTGAAATCTGGATACGGATAATATGCTTCTCTTTTTTTTCTTCTAAGTCGATTGTCATTAAAATTCTCAAACAAGCAAAAGGAGAAATACCAAAACAAATTCCACAAAAGAACACAATTTTTCTCTTGGTAAGACAAAGCCGACGTAAAATATCATTTTCGTAACTATGTATAGAGTCTTTGTAATATAACATCGACCGAAAGAACTGACAGTTTTTCTTTAAAGATATGACCTGCTAACTCGTAGTATTCTACGAATTTATAATCAGGACCTTGACGGTTAACGTCTTATCACAGTAATAGAATCTGGTCAACGATGTTGACCATGTATTGTACTCTACCATATAAAATATAAATCAGATTGTGTAGTTTTGTCGCACTTGTTGGGGTGAAGAGTATTGATAAGCGGACAGATGATGAATGTAGTCTGCACTATATGGTGGTATCATTTCCCGAGTTAGATTTCCTTCCTACCTTATCAACCTAAAATATATTACGTCTAAAAAATATTCGACAAACACACATATATGGTTTAAAATCCTGCATGTACAGAAGACTATGTAACATTTCTGAACAGAAAACAGAAATAAGAAACAAAATATAGGTAAATCAAAACGGTTTGTAATATCGAACATAACTAACGCTACTGCACTGTTACTAAGCGATTGTTTTCACCTCGGCAATATGGCGGAAAGTAGGTCGCTAAGCTCGTGACGTCATGCCGACCCATCCCATACACTTTGAAAGCCGTCATTAAATTGTCCTAACGTATAATTTTACCCACCCCTTAATCAGACCATTATACAAATGCCATATAAATATAAACCTGAATCTGAGTAGTGTATTACAAAACGTACAAAAATATTTGCAGTATTTAGCGACACTGCGAAATGGCGTTTCTAAGTGCTATGATACAGCGTAACATATTTATTAAACATTTTTTTTAAACAGATGGTATTACGACAGCCAGGCTGAACGTAATGTGTCAGTACATTGGTGAAAAATTATAATTGCTTGTACTTTTAATATATATATATATATATATATATATATATATATATATATATATATATATATATATATATATATATGTATATATATATATATATATATATATATATATATATATATATATATATATATATACACACACATTTATGAATGAAAATCCACTGGGTTTGTGAATATAGCTGAATGATCAATTGCCTTTGTCAGCGAGTTAGCTCTGATGTCTAGGTATAACGGTACCAATTGCGCAAGTCCATATGGGTGGAGCTAAAAGTGTAGGTCGATTGCATTCAGAAATAAACAACAACACAAGCTATGATTGGTGGATTATGTAAGAGTTGTACTTTCTGTTAGGCTTAAAACAAAGTTTAACCTCTTGGCAACATGTGAATCTATGCTAATTCCTATATAGATCATATTTTGTATTTTTTATGATTTTTTGAAAATGTGATGCACATGACTGAAAATAGGTATGTTGTGACTAGATAACTCATACCCCTGTCTAGTTCCAGCAGAGTTATCTCTCTTAAATGCAATGGAGTACCTGGTTCTATCATTGTCAAATTGACAATCTAACATTGTTCTCTATGACAGTGTGTGACATGCATGCTGATGTAGGATAGAAAGTATAATTATTTCACAAAACATTAGCATCGAGGTCTATGGAAAAACAATTAGTACCGTGATACCTCTACTTTCAGCCTTGCACTGGCAAGTGAACGCGAGGCTTGTTGGTATGATGACTGAGCTACTATATGGTTGCCTTTACTCGCGGTGTGCTTGGAACGAGATTATCTTTCTAACGTGTGTGATGATATTTGTGTCGTTAAAACATTCTTTTTCATAGAAGTTTGTATTTAAACATATACTATGTTTTTTAATTAGCGTTTTCGTTTAAGTATGGTCTAAAGGTTGAATAGTTAATATCACAAGTTACTAAGTTAAGATCACGAATTAACGAAATCGAGACCACGAGATATAAGTCTGAGATAATGAATTACCATGTCTAGGTCACAAGCTTTATAAATCGAAGTAACTCGCGATCTCGAGTTGCGAAAATTTAAAGACATTTAGCTACGCAGAGATCATGAAACAATAAATTATAATTATCTCACCCAGGAAATTTCCCAAAATATCAGAGTAATGCTTATGCTATTTTGAAAAGGTTCGCCTTTAGTCTATACTAACTTATAGTCGATGATTTCAAAATAACGTTAGCTTACTGTGTGGTATTTGTTCACTTTCATTCCACCGCAAAGTTTTAGGTTAAGTAATAATACCTGTACTCAGGATATACTCACACAAATAAATTCCGCCATCATAATATGAACTTTATAAGACTTTTTGTGTTTAGCATAATGTATGAGAAATATTATTTTCATTCATTCACCGCTCAGACCAAGTACAATTCAATTTATTTATTCTCATAAATGCTCATTCTGAATATACATCGTTTTTAATAACTTTTTTTTAATAAAAATTTCAAATTCTCTGCGGATGAGGTAGATTTTTGAATATCATTTTGATAGTACGATCAGTGCTTAGCCCATACTCATTTAATTCGTAACTAATTACACAGGGAACTAATTACACAGGTAACTAATTACACAGGCAGATATAGAAAACGATAGCAGCTTTGTATTTAAAAAACAACGAAAAGATTCCAACATACACTTGTCAATTCTGGGTGGATCAATATCCATAATCTAATTGAATATAAAAGTATATAATTTAACTGAATTATATTAAATTTCAAGCAGTCACAAGACGGTCTTATCAGGTTCACTTAGGTACAAATTAATACCAATATTTGCTCACCATTGCATATGGTAGAGGTAATAATAATAATAATAATAATAATAATAATAATAATAATAATAAAAAGATGTCGAACAAAAAGAATTCCGATAAGAAAAGGAAAATAATTTTTCCAGCTTTGTTTTTGTTACTGATGTAGTTATTGCTGCTGTCGTTACCTTTTCTGCATTATCGAATTCATTGTTGTTACCGATCATGATATCATCCAATTACGGATGCTTTTAGCTGCATTTTTCCGTCAAAAAATCTCTAACGCATACATATTACATATTTTGAATGTCTTATTAAAAATTTTTAAGTGTATTATGTTAGTATTTTGTTACAGTACGGTCTATTCAGTGTATTTTGGATAATCAGCTCTAAATTGCTCTATGTACAATATTTTTGTATGATATAAAGTCATTATCTCTAAACAGTATTAACCATGTCATTGCATTTTCTTGTCATACAACAGTGCTGTCCAGCCTGCGGCCCGCAAGCTGATTTTGAATGGCTTGCCAGAGCTCATTCGCAATTTGTTGTGCATTTATGTAAAAGATGTCCAGGGCCCATTTTATAGTTTATCTTCTTAACCAGGTAAACAACTGTGAATATCTTTTTTATAGTCATTGATTTAAAGTTATCTGCTGCAGCCTTCAAATTTAAGACAATTTTTTTAGTGTCACATGGTGTCAAACAGGTTGAATAGCAATGTCATAAAGTATTGACCATGTCGTTGCATCTTCTGATCCTTGTCTGTGTCTTTCTTCTCGCCCTGCTTCTGTAACTGACTTTACTGACAGATCATGGCATATACTATAAATTAAACTAATCACCATCATGCCTGAAACATTATACAATATGCATTCCATAAAAATATCTACTTTATTCTATTCCTGAGTAAAACAACTGAGGTTCAAAATCTGCTGCACCCCTTCCACTGAGTCCACTAAATGTGGACAAAGAATCGATAATATATGATGGTGATAAATGATAACTATAAATATACTAACAAATTAAAAATGCACTTCAAATTTTCATAAACTGTTTTAACTTTCCATTTGTCAACATGACATTTTAAAGAGGGTGTGACTCCCTAAATTGTGTGATCTTCAAATGAAAGTGCTCTTGATGAATAACAGATCTGTTTAAGTTTGCCGTGATCTCTCAGATTCTCTCTCTCTAGGCATCAAGTTAAATTATGTATGTACATGTACGTACATACATATATATGTATGTATGCATGCAAGTATGTATGTATGTATGTATGTATGTATGTATGTATGTATGTATGTATGTATGTATGTATGTATGTGATTTATATTTGTAACATAGCTTTAACCACTTTCTAGTGATATCGCTACAAAGTCTGTAGGGTGGCAGTTTAAAGTGATGTCTAGCACTAAGGCATCATGTTGCAGGCATGTAGAATATTGTCCCACCAGTCGCATTATCCTGACACCTGCGCAACCAGTCCTAACACTAACCTCTTAATGCCGAGCACGTAGCGAGGCAGCCATAATTTTTTTGGGTAACTATCATGATCAAAAGCTAACAATGTTTATAAAAAAATTTAAAGAATAACTTTTTAAAAAATTGCACATAATTATCAAAACTATTAATTGTACAAACAGTTTCCATGTGGCTACTGGTACAGACCTACTGTCCTTACGCAAAACATTAAAAAATAATTGAGAATTTTTTACATTGTATCAAACTGTCAAATCAATTTCTCTTAGAGCGAATACCATCACACTTTTATCATACTAAATTGATTTAAAATAATTTTAAATTTAGGTGATTTAAGACATTTTGTGTAACTTAATATCCTAATTTTGGTATAGGCTCAAAGCAATATGTTCAACAAGTATGTTTTAATGTCTCTCTCTGTTCAACTTAATTATGCAATGCTTACAAATCCTGCCAAGTAGACACATAGCATGGACGTAATCAAATCTGACAACAATGTAAACACCATTATCTCCAAATCTTAAGGTGACTGCCAACTGAGATTCATGTCACAAGTTAGACACAATGCTGTTGTTGTTGTTATAGGGTTTAATGCCATTCTTCAGCACAAGATAGGCTATACATGGTGGCCAGTATTAATGGTCGAGGAAGAACCTGGGAAAACCCCTGGAAAGAACCACCAATCCACGAGAAGCTACTGTTAATCTTTCTTACATACCGAATTTGAGACTCAAACCCATGCAGACAGAGGTGAGATGGCAGTGATCCGTAACAGAGCACTTTAGACCACTTGGGGCCCCATAGACACAAGGTAATGTATCCTGTACATCTATCACACATGTGGACATTTTTGACACAGGCATTACTTGAATTTAAATTGCATCTTTTTATAAAGGAGTACATTAGTGAAATCAACACCTTTATCACTAGCCCACCACCTCTGAAATTAAAACCATATTTCTTACCTTCAACAACTATCACTGACTTTTACGTTAATTACTACCATTACTGTTATCATCATTATCAGTCAGTTTAAATATGGTTTCATCACAGAATCTCCAGAATCAAAACCACTGCCATCAACAATGATCCTTGCTTTATTAATTTATATGATGCATTATACAACCTGTATCTCAAAAGTGGTGAAATATGTTTGGTTTCATATCAGAATACTGTTAGAAATTATCTGCATCACAGAAAAGATTATTGTTACCAAAAAGTTTGAAGAGTTGGTAGTAAACAATATATTTTTACAATAAAGGAGGCATACAATATGTAATTTGACAGACTATGGCAGAAAGAATTACTCTATCAATGAAAGGTATAAAAGCAGGTTAATAAATAAATGAATTTAGAAATGAATGTATACTATGCTTGCATTAATATTTTCCACCTTATTTTTCTCTCTTTACAGCACATTTGCCAGCAACACTCTGTGTATTTATGAAGACTGACAAACAGTCTGATTCTGAAACTTTACAAAATTGGAACTGAGAAAAGATGACAGACATGTGTGTTTGTGTAGAGAGAGAGAGAGAGAGAGAGAGAGAGAGAGAGAGAGAGAGAGAGATTTGCATTTTAATGTAGCTTTAAAAAAAAATTCAGTCATACTGTTTCAGTGTCTGCAGTGTGACATCTAGTGCTGGGGCATCATGCCACTGCCATGTAGCATGATGTTCCACCCAGTCACATTATCCTGACACCAGGCTGACCAGTACTAACAATAACCTCATTTGCTATGACTTGACTGGGATTCAAATCTGTGACCTATCACATCTAAGGCTGACACTATAACTGTTAGGCCACCAGAGTGGTCTGAGAGGGAGAGACATAGTAAACTGTGTGGCACCACTCCAAAGCAGACCAATATAACCATGTTTGATAGTAGAATAGTTAAACAGATACCACATATATTCGCTTATAAATAGTGTCAAACTGCAAACAACAATGATCCTGATCTGCCATACCATAATGCACATGCTGATTAGAATTTGTGTTGTTTGATCTACTGATTACTCCCAAAAAAAACTGCAAAGAACCAGTCTGCCAGTGGTTTACTTGCTGGCAGATCTAGGTCTGTGTAGTTTACAGTTGGACTTCTCTTATAAGCAATTTAAACAACATGCATTTCAATTTGTTACCATATTACTTCTCTCTGCTATCCAAGTAATAAGCCTCTGCACTAATCTATTTATTTTATTGCATACTGTATGGTCCCATGAAAAACAAGCATTTCAAATAATTTGTGGACTAGAAAAATTAAAATTGATATTCATCAGCCATGAAAATATGTACCATATATATTCATTTATAGGTCCAGTCATTGTATAATGTACCAACATTTTTGTTGGAGTAATCAGTGAAATAAACATGGGCCCTTATCTACCAGTGCATTATGCAATGAGAGATCAAGTTCTATGATATTTGCAGCTAGATTTGCCTTTTAAGCAAGTATATATGGTATAAAGCAGATTTTATCTATTTTATATATAGTAACAATGACTACCTATATGTATTTATTTTATGAATAGTAATGACTAAATATACACATGTGATGCAAGATGTGTTCTGTTGGAATATATATATACACATGGAATATATATATATATATACACATTTCTTTTATTTATTTATTAATTCATTAAGAAACATTTCTAAAATTTAGTCTTTCTGAAAGTTAAAATGGCAAACAAAGTAGATTAGAAACATAATAAATTATATTTACCTTATATTTACCTTAAACAGTATTATCATTTTGTAAAGTGAATACCTTCTACATCCACTGGTACCTTTACACTTTCAAAAAATTGGTTTATCTACCAATGACCAGCCAAAAACATTACATTTTAGGAAATGATATTCATCCATCCATCTACATTTCTATAAATCTACATACCCACGTGATTGTCTCTGTCTATATACAATGTCCTCTAGTCAGATTCTCCCTCATACCTACTGGGTCTAAAGTTAAACAAGAAAGTCCAAGTTTGTGTGAAAAAAATTCCCACACTTTGAAATACTAATCATTTCATCATTTCAATCAATGTTGTATTCTATGCTCACAAATTTGTCAGTTTAACTAACATGGATAAAATTTGATGTTCACTGTTAAACTGCAAAAAGAAAGCTCCTGCACATACCTTGTCTGAAAAGGACTGGATTTCATTTGAACCATTTCACAGAATGTACTACAAAGTTTAATTGCAAAGATTGAAAAAGTAAACATTATTGGAATAAGAAAGAGAACCACTCTGTTTGAGAACAGTTATTTAAAATATTAAAAGTCATTAAAATAGCTGTTCTTTGGGGATTCGGGACAGTAGTTTCGTTTGCATACATATCATGAGTACAGAAATTCAGCCATCAATTATGCACGTGTCAAAATCAGCAGTACCTAAAACTGCTCCACTGAACCATAATCTGCTGGAGATTGGGAGTAAATGACTGGTACCATATATACTTGCTTATAACCTGATAATCCATGGTCCCTGATGTTTGTTCTACTGATTACTCCTAACCAACCGCATACAATGTACACTTTGCAGTTGGACTACACAGTCACATAAGTGAGTATAATACCTTGTGATCTCACTGGGTGAATCAATCAGTTTCAAAGGCTTCATGAAATAAGATAGGCATGGCTTCTGAGGCAAATATGGACTTAGGACTAAATAGCTGAGGATGATATTATATTTAAAACAAATTATTTTGAGCTTCATCGTTTACACTAAGGTCCATGACCCAATAAAATCATAGAGGATTCCCAGGTCACTCCGATCTGATGGTTTTTGATACAACAGAATTATTAAAGCAATGCATATCACCAAGAGACCTCAAAGTTATGCTCTTCTGCTATGTCTCAGCAAAAATGTGGTCTCGATTCCTTTTTTTGTATTCAAGCAGCTAAATAAAAATGTTGCGAATCAAGTTCTATTTACCCTGCCTGCCAAAGTTTGATTTGTACACCTGCACAGATTCAAGAGTCTCCAAAGATAAATAAACCAAGCTCTCATTTTTTCTTAATTTTCAGATTTGCAACTAAATGATGGGAAAACATCAACATGGATCTTTTTGTTAATACATACTACATTAATGACTCTATCATATCAGAAAATTCCAGATCTGGGTGCTCTGGAAGTGCTTTAAAACTGTAAAACATCATGAACCTTAGCATTACTGGCAACTGACCAAAATATAAAAAGGCAAATATTCCACTCAGTACTAAACCTCAATAATTAAGGACTAAACATTTTTGGATAAGGACCTAAAATTATGTAGTCATAGCTAATTGTACTTACTGTATATGTGCAAATATTGAAAATTCATGGGGTGATATAATAAAAGTGTAACTCAATTCAGACTTTTTATTAACATCTTTCACATTATATGGATTTAATAAGTGGACAAATTTAGTATTTCTTATTTTAACAGCAAATCAAGAATGAAGCAACTTGCATATGTATTCAAAATTTCCATCCGGTAGTAGACCAACTTTAAATTGAATGTCTTTGAACTTTAGTCTGTAGTACATGAAACATGATTTTGCACTAGACACTGTGCATCACAGAATGTGAATTTTCACTTCCTTTAAGAAACAATATACATTCAACTTTCTCTAATTTTAATTTAAAATACTCTCCATACAGGAGAAGGCAAGAAACTGGATAAAAAGTTGTGTCTTGACTGTTATGCTGTTACATAAACAAATAAGACCTACTTTACAGATCATATAATTGTCAAAAAGAACGCATCTTTTGAGGTCAATGACTGTACATGCCAAAGTGTAAAAGAAATGGAGTAAAATGCAAAATGTTATGCAACCAAAATCAGTCACAATGACCTATTTATGCTAGCAGTAAGTAGTATTTCTTGAGCTGAATCTATCTCAACTGGAATATCCACTTATCTTGTCAATGCAAGTCAAATAACTATGAATCCTGAAAGAGACTTTGATGTACTCGTAGTAACTGTACTGAAGTAAAACAGTTTTGGGCAAACTAATATCTGGCTAAACAATAAATAACAAATCCTTATAATGGAACATAATTTGAAAAGACCCCACCATTCAACAGTTTTTCAGCTGTTAGTGAGATATCAGCTCTTTAAAATTGTTAATGTTATTCGTGAAAGTTCTGTATGAAACATTTGAAAGAAACAATTCAGTTTCAAAAGCCTCTCAAACTAGGCTAGCTGTTAGTAATGGCACGTCATTAAGTTGTTGTGATATCAATAACACCATGATCTTTGGGCATGATTGAAGTTCAACACTGACACCATTTAAATTGGCAGCCTTTCTCTAAAATACAAGGTAAGAGGTCAAGGAATATATTTATCAACTTTTATGTTCCTGCATGCAACACTTTGAGACAAATGGAGATGCCAACTTCCACAATGATGATACAAACAATAACACAATAAGAAAAATGATAATTTTGTGTTGCCCATGTATGTAGTGTTGCATCTTGGTTGAGCTGTCAGAGACACATTATATGCATCCCTATTCCTCTGTATTCATCAATATATTGAGATTTGTTAAATTTAAGGGGGCACTGACAATTTGGGGTAGGAGAATATCCAATGGGCACACTCAAGGTTTAACACAACTTAAGTATTAAATCTGTATGATACAAATGAAGAAACAAAATATTCAAGTCAGTCTGCAACAGCCCAGATGCATCATGGATAAACTGCATCATATCATCGTAAAATGGACTTATCTACATTTAAATGAGGTTGCATCAGAAACTGAGTCACGTAAGCACTTCTCCCTCCAATTTCTTTCTCCTCATGGCACCTAACTTTTGTATCCATCTCTGAATTTTCTCCTCTGGATCACCAAAGAACTGAAAGATACGAAATCTAAATTTAAATGTGAAAACTTATTTTTCATATCATAAGGGATATTGCCTGTAGAATAGATAAGACCAGGAAATCTTTCATCTCTCTTTGTTGTCAAATGCAATGCACTACAAATCTATAAGAATATTCAATATATCATGGTTCCTGTCATAAAAGGTATGGTTAAAGATTCCATTGTATTCAGTGGTAATGACTTAATTAAATGTATCATTATAAGGTAGTCTTACTACAAGGCAGAATATTCTATGACTCTTTTTGGAGAGCATTATAATGTATACATACTGTATCATGTACTTGATTACAAGGTAACCTCAGTATAAAGCAGTCTCACAATTAGGTAGCATATTCTCCCAAAGACATTAATATAATTATGTAGTACTATATTTTGTACTTCATAATAAGGCACTATCACTATAAAGACATAATCTATGACACTCCTGGATAACATCATAATGAGGGGGTACAGTATTTTGTGAACAGCCAACTACTGTAACTTAAATGATGTTTTTCCTAAAATACATATGTGATCACATTACATATAATCCCTTCCACCCTTCTCCACAATGTGCAAGCATCATTCAAGGTATCAATCAAGTAAAAAACAAAATAGTTTAAACTGGACATACTGTTAGCCACCTAGCAGCTAGATAGGGGAGTTAACCTGTATGAGTTGATTCCTTTAGTCCATTTAATCTAATACAGAAATGTTTTTCTATCTATCTGGGAGGGCTGGATTCAGATGTAGCAAAGAAAGATATCCTAATGTAATGCGATGAGGAAAGTAATATACGAAAAACATAGTCATTAAAGGTAGGTATGAAAGGAGAAACATAATAATTAAAAGTAGCTATTATAGCAGAAACATAATTATTAAAGGTTGGTGTTTTAGGAAAAACAATCATTAAAGGTAGGCATTTTAGGAGAAACATAATTATTACAGGTAGGTATTATAAGAGAAACATAATCATAAAAGTTAAGTATTATAGGAGAAACATACTTATTTTTTTAAAAAATTGCAATCCCAGTAAGAAAAATATAAAAATAAAAGATGCTACAGGGCACATGGTACAAACTGTATGGAAAAATGGGAACCAGCCTGGAAATGGGTGAACATAAAAAATAGTATAAATGGGTCTGACAGGCCATGATTGGTTAATAATATAAGTTATGATTTAGGATAAAGAATCTTTTAAGAGCTAATCCTAGTTGTAAGTGAAAAAACTAAAGACATTATTTTACTGATGGAATTTCAGTCTTAATTTTGCATCATTCATTACTAAATCTGGCACCTGACATTGGTGCAGATTTGAAAGAAAATGTTTCAAACACATGCAGGTCTGGAAAATACCTCAGCTCATATCCTTTTCTTTACACATAAGATGACATCCAGGCTAAATTTATAGATAAATATAGGTTTGATCATGAGTACTCGGATATTTTTAAGTTATTGAATTTTTAATATCATGGTTTGCATAGGTTTATAATTGGAACTGAATTAGCACTAAGTCCTACAAACAGTTCTGACATCTCATTTAACATCTGTTCCATTTCTGTTAAAAGCAACAAAGCTGAAACCATGTCTCCACATTATATTCATGCCTCAACAAGTCCCATGAACTCAGCATCATTAAAAAAATCTGATAAGACCCATTAACTCAGTCCCATTACAAAATCTAATAAGACCCATGAACTCAGCCCCATTAAACAATCTTATAAGTCCCATGAACTCAGCCCCATTACAAAATCTGATAAGTCCCATGAACTCAGCCCCATTAAAAAAGTCTGATAAGTCCCATGAACTCAGCCCCATTACAAAATCTGATAAGAACCATGAACTCAGCCCCATTAAAATCTGATAAGACCCATGAACTAAGCCCCATTAAAAAATCTGATAAGTCCCATGAACTCAGCCCCATTAAAATCTGATAAGACCCATGAACTAAGCCCCATTAAAAAATCTGATAAGTCCCATGAACTCAGCCCCATTAAAAAATCTGATAAGTCCCATGAACTCAGCCCCATTACAAAATCTGATAAGTCCCATGAACTCAGCCCCATTACAAAATCTGATAAGTCCCATGAACTCAGCCCCATTAAAAAAGTCTGATAAGTCCCATGAACTCAGCCCCATTACAAAATATGATAAGACCCATGAACTCAGCCCCATTAAAATCTGATAAGACCCATGAACTAAGCCCCATTAAAAAATCTGATAAGTCCCATGAACTCAGCCCCATTAAAAAATCTGATAAGTCCCATGAACTCAGCCCCATTACAAAATCTGATAAGTCCCATGAACTCAGCCCCATTACAAAATCTGATAAGTCCCATGCACTCATCCCCATTAAAAAAGTCTGATAAGTGCCATGAACTCAGCCCCATTACAAAATATGATAAGACCCATGAACTCAACCCCATTAAAATCTAATAAGCCCCATGAACTAAGCCCCATTAAAAAATCTGATAAGCCCCATGAACTCAGCCCCATTAAAAAATCTGATAAGTCCCATGAACTCAGCCCCATTACTAAATCTGATAAGTCCCATGAACTCAGCCCCATTAAAAAAGTCTGATAAGTCCCATGAACTCAGCCCCATTAAAAAATCTAAGTTTCATGAACTCAATTGTTTAAAATCCTCCCGCTCTACAACAACGAGAATACTTGTTCCTGGCTTGGTAATTGTAAAACTCTTGAGCTTAGCTTGGGACTGAGTTTTTATTTCTCCCAGATAATTGAGACATTACAGAAAAGCTCTTGTAATTGGCTGACAAAAAATCTCAAGTTGAAAACTGAATTAAATTATTGTATGACTTCCTGACCTGTAGCCACAGGGCTCCCTCAATTCTTAAGCTGGTGATTTTATTTAGTAAATTTTCTATCATATCAATAGTGAAACAAGATTATTTATATACAAGTTTTAAATGTATGCAAAAGGATATGGTGATAATATTTCTCTGTACATACATCAGGGTTAGCAAGTTCTTCAGTATTGACATCGATATCAACAGGTTTCCTCTGAATCATGTCCAGACGTAACTCTCCCGCTGTGCCAAATGTGAATTCTTCTTTTGATTCCACTTTCTCGTTCTTCTTATCCTGAAAAATGGTCCAAATAAAAGCAATATAAATTTATGATAGTCTAGGCTGTAAACTATGAATTAACATTTTTATGCTTGGTATCAAGTTTTTGATTTTGTGTACCAGTGTATAAGTAATGGCCTTTTATATCACATCATAACAATAATGGCTATATGAAAACAATTAAAACCAAATTTAAAAAGATTTCACCGCTGCTAGATGCAACAAAACATTCCCTTCGCTCATGAAAGAATTGAAGAACTGATTAAAGAAAAATGAAAGTAGAAACGCAAGAAAATAAAAATAAAAAGTACAAGATGTTACAAAAGTGTAGTGTATTATTGCATATCAGTGAAGTAAGGATTGTATTTTAATCTGATTTGATGTATTTAACTGAGAGAGATATAGAAAGACTGAGTGAATAAGAATCACTGAGAAAGGAACGTCTCTTTGTTAATGTGTATGTAAATATGAAAAATCAAATTTTCAGCTTATGAGAAAAACGTTTGGTTGCAAATACAATGGATTTTATGGACCTTGTTATGAAAGTTTTCTAATATCAAAACATACCTTTTAATCATTATGTTATCTTTGACATTTACATATCAGAAATCATTACTACTCTATACTGAATTTAAGTATCTGTTGGGGTGTTAAATCTAGATTTCTTACTTTTCATAATCTACCACCACTGTAAGTATATCTTTTTTTTCTTATCTAATTTTTATTGTGAAAACGGAACAAAAGATTTAACTATTTACATACAGAATGATCATGTTGCTTTGTTTTTGGGGGTTTTGAAGGGATTTTTATCACATTATTGTCTATAACAAGCTGAGGAAGTTAAAGCTATGCGCCTTTCCTAAGGACACACTTAAACAGCCATCCCATGCAGGTCCGGGTGGATATGGAATCTGACAGTCTACCAACACACTTAGACAGCCATCCCAAACGGATCTGGGTGGAAACCGAACCTGACAATCTACCGACACACTTGCAGAGCCGTCCCATGCTGATCTGGTTGGATACAGACTCTGACACTCTAAGAGTCATTCCATGTATGTCTGGGTAGATAATGAATCTGACAGTCTACCGGCACACTTAAACAGCCATTCCTTGTTGGTCTGTACTGAATCTGACAATCTACAGACACTCTAAGAGTCATCCCATGTTGGTATGGGTGGATACTGAATCTACTGACACACTTACACAGCCATCCCATGCCGATCTGGGTGGATATAATCTGACACTACCAACACACTTAAACAGCCATTCCTTGCTGGTCTGGGTGGATACTGAATCTGACAATCTACTCTCAAATCTTGCTGTTGATTTAACACAATGAATAGCTGGTTGAAAAAGAAACCAGAAAAATCCCAGGAAAAACAAAAGACCCAACATAAGCTACTTGCAGTCTTTCCTATATAACCAATATGACCAAACCTGAGACTCAAACCCATCCAGACAACGGTGAAATGTTGTTGATTTCTAAAGGTTAACACCTTTAGCCAGTTAGCCACCTAGGACACTCAAAAAGACTGAAGACTGAGTGCAAAAACTGATTAAACTATTTCCCAGTAAATGTGATTCCAAGACTAACTTATGTGGTTATGCTCCTTGGTGTGCACTCAAATATTGATAACAGAAATCTGCAAGCTCACTTGTGGATCTTTAAAGTTCATTCTGAGGAGGTCCTAAACTGCACAAGCATTTTCTAAATTAAGTTTAATAAAGCCCCTGAAAAACTAATTCTTTCACACTTTGTGGGCAAGATGACATGTTACATTTCTTCATCTTGATTAAAATGTAGCAAATTAAAGAACTTTAAAATCAGACATGACAAATTTGTCTTTCAGAATGTCAAAAAAAACCATTTTTTCCTTGTAAAATATGTTTTTGGGAAAATACTTATCCAATCATAATACCTTTGGAATACTAGGACTGCCTAGCCAGTTCTCCCAGATACTACTTTTAACTAAAGGGAGCTAAAATTTGTCTGCTGACCCATGTGGTATTTGGGCAAAGTTATCTCCTTTTGTATTTAAGACTATGTGGCAACGAGTTATTACTGGAGCAGAAGGCACACTCACTAAGGATGTCACTGTGGGTAGGCTGGGAAGGAGTATGTGTATTATGATTGGGTAAGTATTTATGAAGAAAAATATTTTAATATAAAACATTAGTTTCTTCGAATACATTACCCAATTATAATACCTTAGGATAATACATAAGAGATAAAGGGAGAGACATTTCCTTACCCAGAGATACCGTCTCTGATCCCCTAAAGTACTGAGACAGCTTCTAGTTAACCCAACTTGAGAAGATTCCATCTGTCATAGTGCAGCTTCAGAAAGGGAAACAATTGTCGCCACAAATCCAGCAGAAGTTGAGAAACGGTGTCTTTAAGAACCTGGAAGTGTGACCTGTTGAGCTGTGGAGATAGGTCCAACCAGATCAAATTGGGTCCTTTGAGATGAGAGATCTCGGAGATAAAAGTTACAGAATGTGGACTCTATTCTCCATCCCACAGCCTGAATTATGTTAGAAAACAGTTTCATTTGAATGCTAGGCTGGTGGCAACTGCTCTAACCTCATGAGCAGAGATTCATAAAAATTAATTTGAGTAGGGGTTATTTCCCTGCATGCTGAGCAAATAACCCACTTGATCCAGGATGAAATAATTTGAGCTGATATATCATTTTGTCCTAATTTCAGAGGTAGAAAAGGTGCAATCTAACTTGATGCACTGGCTCTATTCAATTAAGGTAGCAATTCAGAGATATGACTTGGTCTTGCAAGTGGCATTCAGGTGATATGTCCAGGAGATATAGAGGTCGCATGACAAAAGTCTGATTGCCTGAGGAAGGACAATGGTTCCTGGCAATGAACGAGGAACTGTCATGAGTAAGACTGACCCATCTTGTCGGAACTGTAGGTAAATGGGGTCTGCAGAGAGAGCAAGTATTTCACTAATTCTGACTGCCATCGCTAAGGCCAAAAGAAGAAAAGGTGCACCAGAGATGCCTAATTGGTTCAATGGGGGGTCTTGTTCATCCAGGTTAATACCCAAGATAGGTGATTATTTTAGGCCGTGAATACTCAAAGTTTGTGAGTAATTCAGATAAGTCCTTGTTTTGTTCAATATCTTTATGCTGAGGATGACAAAAGGTATCAGTTATTGTGGAGCAATAGCTTTAAATCGAATATAGAGCTAATTTTCTTTCTTCGAAGGGCCAGAGGAAGTAATGAGCTAACTGCAGTATTGATGCCTGGAGAGGTAAAATACGTTTGTTTGCACAACACTGGGCAAAAATGTGCTATTTGCCTTCATATGCTTTTAGAGTGGAGGGCCATCATACTTGAGTGATTCTCTCCATGACCGGTTGCAAGAATTGTTTAAGTCTGAGAGCCTGTTTGACATAATCCAGACATCTAGGTTCAAGAGCTATGGACAGGGATGAAATGATTGCCTTTATAGTTGTTTGAGAAGATGAGGGAAGACACAAATCATCTGCAGATTTCTAATCAAATATTGATGAGGTTGTTGATCTATGACTCCTTCCATCAGAGTGGTGTGATAAGGATGCTTCCTTTACTTTCTGTATCACTTTTGGAATCAGTAGTGTTGAAGGGTAGGCATATGCATTTAGGTTGTTCTAATCCAAGGATAGAGAGTCGACTGCCCATGCTTTCAGATCTGGGATGTGAGAGACAAAGGTTGGAAGATTGGTATTCCACATTGTCGCAAATAGGTCCACCAAAGGTCGGTCCCACTGGTTACAGATCTGGGTGAAAACCAAGGGATGAAGAGACCATTCCATTTGAATCAGTTGATTGTTTCGGGACAACAGGTCGTCTACTATAATGTTGAGGCATCCCTGGTATATGGCGAACAAATATGTGTATTTGTGGCTGCTACACTGAATAAACCAAGGAGACAAAGGAATTCCTGTGCTAACAGGGTTCTCCTAAAGAGTAAAGAAGCCACCATGTTGCAGATTTTCAATGACCGATCCTGAAGATGAACCATAGTTTCCTGTGTATTGAACTCCATACCTAAAGGAACAAAATGTTGGAATGGTACTAGGTTAGATTTGTCTACATTTATGACAAAATTAAGAATGGTAAGTGAGGTATCATGTCTTGATGTAAAAAAGAACTCACCTGATGTTTCTGAAGGATGTCATCCAGGTAACTTAATATTGCTGACGTAGAAATGACCTGGACATGCGCCATGACTTGATTCAAGAGACAAGTGAAAACTCGGGGACTCTTATGAGACCTGAATTGGTATACCACATCACTGTAGGCAAACTGCTGATACTTCCTGGAAGCCTGGTAAATAGGGACATGGAGGTAAGCATGTTTTAAGTCCACACTGATGACAAAGCCTCCCTCTTTGATGGCATTTAGAATGTACAGTGGTGTTTGCAATGAGAACCAAGGGGTGTAAATGAAGCACATAGTGCCATTTGCTTTTGGAGCCAAAAAAAGTCTGAAGAGTGTTGTGAACAGATTCTACTGCCCCTTTCCAAAAGGAGATTGATTATTTTCTGCTGTAATGTGCTGGCTTTGAGTTGATCTGATAGGACAGTGGTGAATGATGGAACTCTGGACAGATGTAGAGGAGTTTAAAACGTGATGTAGAGTCCTCGTGAACTACTTGCCGAGTCCAGGTATTGTTGTGGTAAATTATGCCCCATTCAGAAGTAAAGAAAAGAAGTCTTTCTTCTACCGGGATGTCTAGAAAGGGCGGATTGGACACAGAATCATTTGTTATGGGAAAAAGGCTGTCAGGAAAGGTTTGTGATGGGTGTGGCTTATGCTAAGTGGATCTCAGGTAAGACTGTTTTCTGGAGGGTTGTGCTCTATTGGGTGGCTCTTGGATTCCTTTCCTCATTTCCTGTATTATCTCTATAACAGTAATGTTAATGTGGTGGCAGAAAAGGGAAATTTGTTTCTTTGGTGGCCCGTTTACGAACCTCTTCAATTTGGCAATAAAACAAAAGGTTTGATGATAAAGGCTGTGTGCACAGTCTGGCTTTATGGCTGTCCTTTAGGAAGGTGGAGGTTGCAAGTCCCGTTCAGCCAACCATTAATTGGTACCAGCATTGACAGTGTTGTCCATGGCTTTTTGTGCTGCCTTATTTCAAAGATGGGCCATGCATGATACAGACTTCCGTGGATGCCCTGTAGAAGTTGAAGTGGGAGGAGAGAGGCTATGTTCCCCTTGATGGAAAACTGCCATACAGACTAAGTCTTGTTGAGATCTGATGGTGATGACGCGCACTAACTGCTGAGTATCATCTAAAGCCACTCGGCCTGGAGTGGTTTGGATATCTCCAAAGTTGTGATTTTCCAATCTATTGCTGCTGTTTCGAAGTGAAATGAATAAAATGGTGTAGTCAATCATTAGCAACTGTAACAGGCTGTAAAATATGACTTATAAAAATGACTGCATTTTATTAGTTTACCATAACGCATTTAACTGTGAGATAACATTAAAGCTAGCATATACATGTACATATATGCGGTGTGATGATATCGTAAAAGAACAAATGTGCATGAGTCAATTATCTGGAAAACTCATTTTTCCTGACATATTCACTGGGAATGAATGTGTCCGGATTAACAAGGCCCCACTGTGTGTGTGTATTTATGTATGTATGAATATATATATATATATATATATATATATATATATATATATATATATATATATATATATATATATATATATATAAAAATATATATATATATATGGAGTACATTTTGCTTGAAGTGAACGGTTTCCAAGATGGAGATGGATAGTGAAGTCTTTTGTTGTGAAAACGGTGCTGTGAAGCACAAGTGGAAGCAATAACTGGTATATTCTTACTTACTGCTGACTATTCTTATAAGCAAGGAAAGATCACTCTGTCCAACCATCACATAAGTCAGCAAACAACTTTTAGCTCCCTTTAGCTAAAAGTAGTAACAGTAAGGGCTGGATTTACGAGGTAGTGGTAGTACTCTTAAGGTATTATGATTGAGTAATGTATTCGAAGAAGAAACATACTGATCTGCTAGATTTAAAGACTTGTGGAGAAAATCCAGTTCCTTCAATATCCTGAACTGTCTGAGTGAACTTGAGTGACTCCTCAAAGCTTCTCTGTGATCCGACCTTCTGTCCCTCTGTCTGACCTCTTAATTTTTCATCTGCTGCAACTGCAAAAAATATATCTTTGAATCACTCGATCAACTTATCTATCATTTGACATTTTATTATATTTGAATTGTATCCCAATCCAAAAGAACTACAGTCCTTCTATCAAATAAAACAAGAGGCACATGTGGGCATGATATTGCTCAGCTGGTTTATAAAACATAACAACTGACCATTTCAAAAAGCTGGCTTACGTAGTAATGTAGGAACATAACACTATTCAAGCTCTTTCGAAAACTTTATATTTTCTCAATTTTACTTACTATAGTAAAGTCTGAAAAAATATTTATCCCAAGATTAATTCATAATTAATTTGCTTAGTTTTTTGTTCATAATCAAACTCATTCAAGATCTTGATTACTTGTTAGCCTCTAGATCTCAAGAAGAAACAAACTGACAATCAGATGCAAGACGTGTTATTATGTTATTATATCTTTCATAATAATAATAATAATAATACTTGAAAAACATCTTGTTGACATCATTAATAGCCATATATTCTGCTATTACCTTACTCACTGAAACATTTTATGATTTAAGTAAAATTGTATAGTAGTATGTATTGACTGATTTGTGTGCAGAGTATGGATTTTACATTGGATGGTCTTGGGACATTTCCAGGTAAATGACTCATTGAAAAACCTATTACAGTATTTATTAATGGTAAATAATCTGGCCCAGATTGTGTCTGGTGTGTATTTTACTTACATCCAGAGTCCAGGTTATATCTACACTGTAAATACCATCATTTTATCAAATTGTAAAAGTTTTAAGTGCTTCCATTTTATGAGAGTGGTTTTAGTGTCCAATTGAAATTTGTGCACAAATTTATTTCGGTTCTCCAGATAGAGGTGTTTTGATTAACTGAGGAAAAAAATAATATTATGAAGAAATAAAATATTTGACCAAATAAATATTTAAATCTTGAGGGGATATGAGTCTATTGAGTGTCTTATTTTGCTGTAAAAGAAAACTGATTCATAAATACAGTCTCTAGAATAGTAACATACTCGGCCAATCAGATGCAATAATATGCATAGTTCTTGTTGATTATCACTCTTAGGTGAGACGATAACAATATAAGCATATATTCCAAGTCTGACCAATATCAGATAGTATATATGGCTACATAAACGGTAGCAAGCTCAGCTAATAATCAGTTAATATGAATGAATATCATTCATTATAAAACTATACTGATTAGAAATACATCTTCCAGAGTGACGACAAGCTCAGCCAATCCCATACAAGATGCCCTCATTCTTATACATGAATCTCATTCAATATCAAACATAAAATCTTTTGGAGTCCCTGAGTATACAAGTCTATATTCCATGAAGGGGTGTGCAATAATACTGGATACTGGCATAATGTGGTATTCAACCGGTAATACAATAATCACGACACAAATTTCTTATACTGGTATAGTATGATACTGACGTAAATTTGGATAATAAGTGTCAATTTAACTTTATTTTATTTATGAATTAATATTAGCAATATTTCATCACACAAAATAGTTTCTGACTAAAAGTGGCCTATTGAATTCCATTCCTGTACGGCCATCTGCGTCAGTAACATTTGTATTTTGTTTCTCTGGAAGATTCAGAATGGGTAATCTGAAGTTACATGTGAATCTTCATCCATCTGAAATTTTAAATTCTATTTTTCAACAAATACGCACCTGGCTGATACTGTTGACATTGACCTATAAGTGTTTTAAGTATGACTGAGTACAAAAGCACGTAAATAATTCAAGAGTTTAGTTGGCCATATGGACTTACCTCTGCTTTAAGAAAAAAAAAAAGAGAAAAATGTATGGGAATAATATTAATGAGGAAACTGCTGTGTGCCGAGTATGACAGGTTTACATTAAAACTTCTGGTTCAATCACAAATTTAACCTACCAAGCAGACAAGGATCACTCTGTGAAAATTGCTAATTAGGTGGGTGACAATAGAAACAGTTGTCACTTTATTTCAATAAACATCAATGTGTAATCCTATCTTAAATCAATATATTGCAATATTTCATGTAATATTGCAATATATTGCAAGTCGAATCAGAAATAAGACCACATTCCAAGTCTGATCCAAAACTGAGTCAGAAATGTGATCTCAAGAGTGGTAAGAGGCTCAGGTTCAGCCAATCAGATGCAAGATAACATACATAAATAAATCTTAATTATTTTTATCTTGATTTTATAAGCCCATAATCCAAGTATGATAAAAACTGGGTCAGAAACATGGCGTCCAGATTGAAAACTAATCATCCATTCTGTTGCAAGTTAGTACATGTGAATCCTGTTCACTACCTAAACCATCCAAGCTATTAATATTACAAGCCTGTACTTCCACCTTTCAGAACAGGACTCAGTCATAAATATGTTATCCAGAGTGGTGACAAGCTCAGTCAATCAGATACAAGATCATCTCATAAATGTACTCATTATTTAACTAGTCTGACATCTCAATATAAGCCTATACTCCAAGTTTGATCAAAATCGAATAAAAAAAAAATAAAAATAGGCCAGTTAGAGGCAAGTTTTGTTGATCTGCCACCAGAAGTATTGTTAACCTTGGTCAAAGTTCAGATTTTTCTTTGCAACCATAGTGATAAATGAATGAAATCTCTGTTCTACAGAAAAATTAATTGGAGTTTACCTTCAAGTTTAATTAAATGTGGAAAGGTTTTGGACATGTGAGAATCCCAAAACATGAGTTCAAATCATGTTGCCAAAAATAGATTTCACCATTAAATACATGTAAATGAAAAGTTTTCAAAGGATATGTTCATTTTAATTTAGAATGTATATTTTAGAAAAAACAAAAAAACAACAACCACTCTTCAACAGGAGAAATTAAATGAATGAAATAAATATTTCGTCTTTGGTTCAGAGGTGTTTTCATCTGTAAGAAAAGATAATTGTTTTTGTCATGAAATTTGTTAGACTGCAAAACACATGATACATACCCGCTGCTTTGAGTGCCATCTGCATTCGTATGCGAGTTTGCTCTGCTGGGGTCTGAAATATTAACAGTATACATTAATACTGTGTACAGTCTACAGTGTATGTAAGTGGTCTCTTAGGCCAAATTACAAAACAAACTGTTACAGGATAGAATAAATGTAAGTGCAGCCAAATAAGTGACTGAAACATACAAGTACTAACACAAAAGGCCGAAGTGGGTCTGAGAGTGCATATATATAGATGATATCTGCCTAATCGCTAAATGCAAAGGCAGATGGTCAAAGAATCCTTGTCAGAAGGGTGAATTTTGTTGAAATTTCTTTCCAGTACCATTGGTGGCATACATTATCAAAGAAATTGTTAGAATTTGTTTTCTTCAGTTGTTTCACAATCATCTATAATTGATAGAAAATCATCATCATTTGTCTTAAGGCCAGAATGATTGCTGTCAAACTTGGTTCTGCTGACCAGTTTCTAAAAAGAAATCATTTATAATTTGTATTTTTTTAAGACTGGTAACCATATTTAGCAGTGGATCAGCATCAATGGTAAAGGCCTTCATGTTCAGATGCTGTCATATTTGGTTCTGCTGACAAGTTTCTAGAAAGAAATCATTTATAATTTGTATTATTTTAAGACTGGTAACCATATTTAGCAGTGGATCAGCATCAATGGTAAAGGCCTTCATGTTCAGATGCTGTCATATTTGGTTCTGCTGACAAGTTTCTAGAAAGAAATCATTTATAATTTGTATTATTTTAAGACTGGTAACCATATTTAGCAGTGGATCAGCATCAATGGTAAAGGCCTTCATGTTCAGATGCTGTCATATCTGGTCAAACTATGCTCGATGCCCTCTGTCAAATTTAGTAAAATTCTATTATGTGACAAGAAGTCATTAAAAAGAGTTTGTCTTTAGTATCAGTGGTATATTGCATGGCATAGTGGTATCCTTGGTTCAAAATTGAAAGTACTCAGTTCCATTAAGTTTTCCATCAAATTTTGAACAAAACTTCTGTTCAGCAGATTTTTCTGAAGAATTCCCCTTTTTCTATTTCAGTAATGTTACCTTATTTAATGGTTAACTGACATCAGTTGCATGAAACTGAAAACCTATGCAATGATGATCTGTCAAATTATGTTCATCAGTTTTTGATAAGTTGATTTAAAGGTTCTTCAATTCTTAGTAACAGTGGAAATATTTGATGGCACAGTAGTATCAGCTAAATAAATTGCAAAGACATTCAAGCGAGAATGCCTACTGATAAATTTGCTTAAATTCTGTTGAGTGGTATTTGGGAAATGTTCTTTCATGTTGTTCTATTTTTAGTTTTATTTCAGTGACAGTGGTCACACCAAATTACAGAATAGCATCCACTAAAAAAGTCTGAAAGGCATTGAAACCAGAATGCTTCCTACAAATTTATGTGAAAATTAGTCAAGTGGTTTTCAAGAAGTAACTAACAACTGTGAATGGTGACAAGACAACCACCACACCCCCAATAACATCTGGTCAGTCTCCTCCATGGTCAATTACCCCAATGACATGGTTACTCCCCATGAAGCACATACACTGACAAAAATAAGTAAAACCTGAGGTAAGTATGGTGCATAGTGCAGCTGTGTGATAGTGTCTGTGTGATTTGGATATTTCACGTAGCTGTAACAATCTTTCAGTCATATTGCTATGATGTTTGCATTGTGACAGTTTATAGTGATGTATAGCACTGGGGTATTATGTAAAGCTGTACCGAATAATCGTCCATACTCAAAATCGGTCCGATTATTAGAACAATCGGTATAATCGGTATCGGCAGAAATAATCGGTGACGATGTAAAAAAAAGATAAAAAAAATAACAAATTTCCAAACAATAAATTCAATCATACATTCATCTTGACATAGCTTTGAATTTTAAATCAGAATTAAATACAGTCCTACCCGTTTATATTGACATCACTTATATTGAAAAGCCGCCTATGTCGACAAAAAAAACAATGTCCCAGTCCCTTGGTCTACTATTTACTACCAAATTGTCATGCTTATGTCGATGTCGAGATAAAAGATAAACGTACATGTTGACAGAAGCCCTTGATCCCAGCTTGAACAAATCCTTTGTTTTCTAATCATTAATAATGACAAGCTGCCAGTTCCAACCCATACTTTGTTCAACAATAAGTTGATCTTGCCGCCAGGCTTTAATGTCACGGTCGGATAAAAAAAAACATAGCAGCACATTTTCTCACCACTCTGCAGTTAGTTAAGTCTTTGATCTTGCCGTCTAGCTTGTGGGTCATAGTCTTCAGATGTACTATTACAATGGCAACATGTACATCTGTGGGTCTTTCAGCCACTGAATTTTCTGATTGTAAATATCAGCACAGCTGAAAGGATCAATTGATCAACACAATTTCCCAATCAACAGGTGGTCGAAGCAGGACTAGCAAGCCCTTAAATTTGCCACCCAGGAAATTGATGTGTACAGTGGACTCCTGTATATGTGATTTTCTGAATCTCATATTAAAATTGCGTGAAAATACGGATTATGCGTTTCCGAGACCTTTGAAAGTGATCTGTGATTAAAACAAGTTTTTTTCTGCTGTGAAAGTTTTGTTTTTAACTTTTTCGATGGCTACAAACAGCAGGATAAAATGCAAATTAAATTAACAGTCTCTGGAAACTAAATATCTGGCTGTTAAGGAATCAGAGGGCTGAACATTTCGCAATGAGATCTGTGAAATTTTTTCTCTTAAAAATAACACCCGTTCAGGAAGGATGAAAGATGCTGAGTCTATAAAAAAAGACTACATTGAAGGTAACTGTGCTCCCCAAAGGAAGAAGCAAAAGACTGCAAAATTTGAAGACATGGAAGAAGCCACAAAATGGTTCAATGAAACATTTGCGAAAAAACTTAAGTGTGGAGAACTTCACTGCAACAAGTGGTTGGTTCAGTCGCTTTAATGTTCCATCATATCATCCGATACAAAAGTATTTGTGGAGAATACATGTACTGTTGACAGCTTTTCATTTCCATGTGAATAGCACCATCCCCTTGTTAGCCTCAGTAAGATGGGAAGAGACTGACCAAAATCAAGGCCAATTTAAGTACATGTACATGAAGCATGTAAATAACTATCCAACCATGTGCTAATGCCAACATTGAATATGGTACTGTTTTTCGTATCAGGATGTGATCAGTGCATTATTTTATTGTGGATTTTATTACACAAAGGTAACCAGAATGTAATTTGTCAATACACAAGTGTATTTCACACTGATTCTCTCTTCATGTACTCAAAATTTCCATTTTTTCTCAAAGTGTAAATGCTACTCATTGATGACGGGTCACTCTTTGCAGACGAATATTTAAACTTTTCTCTTTTAAATCAATGATAGTACTTCATAACAGTTTAATAACTGTCGGGCCACCAAAAGTTATTTTTTTTTTAACTTGCCTATGTCTTAGGACACGGAAAAAATTATTGTTTCATGTCCCAAGATTTACATCTGTTACAGTAGTTAACAAAAAGACCTAAAAACGGTAAAGTTTAGACATTGGTCCACAGATAGGCAGACTGCCCACCCCCCCTTATTCCAGGCCTTTATTTATTCCTAAATTATTCAGCTTATATGCTATATCTGATCAGGATTTTAGTTGTTTGCAGTTTGACATGACTAATAAGCATGTATACACAATGTGTTTTCACTTGCCAAGACCGTGTCTGTGGTATGTAACACCATCTAACCTTGGCATACATTTGAACAAAGTTTCATTAAAATAGCTTCACTGCTTTACAAAATATACTCTTGAAAAGGATAAATGTTGGAGAATTATATTCCCATAGCATGACCTAGAAGAGGGAGACATGATGATTGCATGCAACACACCATCCAATTATTGTACACACCTGAGCAAAATTCATCAAAATGTCTTCTGTGGATCCAAAGTTATGCATCATTAAAATACTGTAGTATCATCAATATTCGTGGGGGACCAATTTTTGTTTGTTTTTGTTGTTGCTATGAACCACGAATTTAAATCATAAACGAAAATTGAGCCACTTATGATGATAATGCCCCTTTTATTACTGTTTCATTCCTAGAGATTAACACAGTTACTTGTATTTGATAAATCAAGGTCAATACTGTAGTTTGCAAATTAAATATTAGTTTTTACATGTGTTTGTTTGATTTTTTAAACTTTTTTGAAGCAAGAAACAAATAATAACAGATAGATGGATGGAAAATGCCAAAAAGGCAAACTGCACAGACCCTGATCTGCTCTTGCATAATGCATTGGCAGATCTTGGTTGGTGCAGTTCTTTTAGGAATAATCAGTAAAACAAGCAACGTAGATCCCGATCTGCAAGTGCATTACGTTATGGCAGAGCAGGATTTTTGTTGTTTACAGTTGAATTCGACTCATAAGCAAGTACAGATGGTATGTTGCAAATATATAAATATATACCAAACCTGCAATCATTAAAAACACTATTAATGGCTTAATGTCCTGTAATGTAGATTTATTATCCCCATTTTCAATTACACTTAATGACTAACAGTTTTAATAAAGCCTTCCCTTCCAAAAATCTAAATAAATCAAAATTTTGGATTTAAAAAAAATTATTCTCAAACCATTGATTTTTTCAATCAAAATATATTACATGAATTTGTATTTGTCAAAAATGAGTTTCAAATGTAAAAAAAAATATGTTTTTATAAAAACACAATAAAATAAAATATATTACATTGCAAAAATCTCACAAGTTTCAACAATAACAAAGCACTTCTACTGTATGCTAGATCAAGGAAGTGATATGATTGCTGACTGGTCTAATGTTTTTTCTTTCATTTCTTGCAGGACAATCAATGATTATTTTACCTACATCTAAAAAGTACTTACCATTTCTGAAAATCCAGGAATATTAGCACAAGAGTCCCTGTAAAAAGAAATGTTATAAATTGCTTCCATTTGTCTAACATATAATAGCTATCTACAAGACTCTAAGTTTGTCATTTTGTTATATATATTCACTGTTTTTGATAGTACAAGTCCATATATATTTGGACCTCCCATCTACCAAATTGGACTGCAACCTTTTAAAGAAGCATCTTCATTTTATGATCCAAATAGCTAAACAAGGTTTTATAATGAACTGTGGAACCATTCTTCCATTTGAAAATCTTTTATAGAATTCTTCCCATTTGTTTAAATGTTTCTAAATTATATAATTTCTTCAAATACAATATTTAATATTCAAATTATTATTTATATTACTGCAAAATATATCAATGGTCCACCTTTACAACTTATATAACCCTAAGCAGATCAAATTTGAAAATAAAAAAGGTAATTAATGTCCTTAAGTTGACTTTCATCAGTAATTAATTTACTTACATAACCAAAAGAAGCGATATGGTTATCAGACAGATTAAACTTTGAAATATAGAAGATTGATGAAATGGGGACTGCTGATTTTTTACACTTACTCTTTGATGTCTGATTTGTCTGTTTTACTTGCACTACGAGACCTCTGATAGCGCTCACATGACTTATCACGGGATCTGGAAAATACGAAAATCATCCTATTATCTATTGTGAATAGAATTTAATAACAGAACTAAACCAATTCCTAACTGTGTTCTTTACAGTCTGAATGCAAACCATTCACATTTCATCTTTAGATTTGACAGACTCTAATCGTGTATTATTTAATAACAATAATACAGTAGAACCTGCTTTGGTATAGGATTTCTTCTCTTCCCCCAAAACACTTTCAACAGTAAAAAGCAGTGCCTCAAAAGCCAGTTTAGGATAAAACGCATGCTTTCTACAAATTATTTCTTATTCAACTGTTTAAAGAAACACTCTTGTTGGTTTTGTTTTCTTCATCTGCTTATTCATTCACTCATTCATATCTATTCACTGAATGCTCCTCATTGATCCTCTATTCTTCTGCTTAATTGACTGTTATGCATCTAAAAATATGAACAGATTTAAAGTTACTGGTAATGTTACATGTAAATCCTATATTTTTCCATTATTACTCTACACATTCAGTTTTCAGTCTTCAAAAAGTAAAATAATGCTGTGCTTGTAAAATTATGTCGCTACAAAAGATTTATGTTCATTCAAGTGGAAAGATAAAAATGCAGCTACATATGATAAATATGTTCCAATACAGAATAAATATTAAGGTGAAAAAAAACACAAGCACACAAGACTGCAATTCCCTTATGTACCTTCTCCTGCTACTCTTACTACTGTATCTGTCTCTGCTACGTGACCCTGAGCGACGATCAGAACTCACTGACTGTCTACGACCCCTACTGCCACTTCTTGATAGTCGTCTGGAATATCTTTCTCTGCTTCTTGACCTTCGTCTGTCATATGATCTTGATCGTGAACGGCGTCTGTCATATGACCTTGACCTAGATCTTCGTCTATCATATGACCTTGATGTCTCACTAGTGTCTGACCTGCCTTTGCTGTATGACCTTGATCTGCGTCTGGAACTTTCACGAGAGCGACTTTCTGATCTGTGCTTTGATTTGGTCTTTTTGGACTTCTTGTGTTTGTGAGAATGTCTGCTGTCTGGACTAGGACTCCTAGAGATGAGAAAAATTCTTGTATGAACATATTAGTTTTTTATAATGCATTGTTTTCAAGCTTGATTTCTACTATTTATGTTGATGTCTATTAATTATACTGATCTAAAAAAATTCTTTATTACACCTCATGTGAATTTCTTGTATTTTTAAAGTTTGCAAGAACTGAACAATTCTCCTTGCTGAACAACCAAACCATTTAAATACAGTATCTATAGCAAATGGTTAACATCTCAGAAAACACAGCATACAACATCAGATCCATGTACAGTTTACTAATATTTATCTCACCAGCAGCTATTCACAGCAACCAGAGAAATTTGTATTGTGCGACTGAACTTTGTAAATTATAATAGAAGTTTAGGCCTAATGACTACTATAATGTTTACAAAAATGTATTTAATTTGAGTTCAAAAATATTTGTTTTCCCTTTGGAATTTCTAAGGTCTAACAGATTTTTATCAGTTAAACCTCTCCTTCAATAACTTGTGCAGAACGTGGTCAAAGAACAAAGACTGCAATAAACAAGGGAAAGAGTTATCAAGGGACATCCAGAACAATATGAAATGATACCATCCTCACTGGATATTGAGAAAATAGCAGGGGTGGAGGGGTGATTGGGTCTGTCTAATGTCTGATTACTCATTTTAAAATTGTTTTGGGAATAATTGTCAATAAAGCGCTTTTCTAACAAAGGACTGTAATCTTACCACTATCCAAAGCAGAGATAATATCATTAAATACTTTCATTACTGTGGCAAAGGCGATAGGCAGACTGTAAATTGCTAAAAAGAATGATTGAATTCCAATGAGATACAAGTTGGGTTACACCATTTTCTAAGATTTTTTATATGAATAGGAAATTATAATCTGGGCGGTAGTTCTTTAAATTGTTCTGATAAAGTGTTAGTTTCTTTAGCAAAAGCTTTATGATGGCAATATTGAAAAATGATGGGAATTTCCCAGATGAGAAAGAGATATTAATAACATCAGTTAGTGAAGGCAATATTGGGTCGAAGCAACCAAGCAGCAGCAATGTTGGAATTAGATCAAGTTCACATGACTTTGGTGCACTCTTCATCATGATTTACTGTACTAAATCCATAGAGACAGGTTCAAATGCTCCTAAAGATTGTCGCTGAAATTCTGTATCATAAATGTATGGTGATGACAAGTCAATTGAAATTGTGCTGTCAAGCATATCTCTAATCATTTGTACTTTATCACTGAAGAAATTTGCAAATAGGTCCAGAAGGTCTACTGGAGAGAAGATAGATGGAAGTGGTGTACATTTGTTCCTTGACATTAGTTTGTTAGTAATCTCGAAGAGCTCTTTGCAGCTGGAACTCTCAGTGATCTTAGTACTGTAGTGGGATAATTTGGCTAAATGGACTATGTTTGTGATGTTCTTCTTAGCGGCTTCATATATTTGTTTATGAATAGTGAGTCTAGTGGAAAGCCAGAGCCTCTCTGCTTTAAGGTGTTGTTTTTTTTAGCAGTGTGAAGCTGGTCCCTAACACTGCTATACCATGGAGAATACTTTTTAATTGATACTTCGCACTTGGTGGCTGGGGCATATTTTTCAAGCAATGAACGCAGGCAGTTATCGTGTTGTTCTGCTGTAGGAGGTAAGAAAATTGTTAGGTTTGCTTTGATGTCATGTATTAGTTTGGTTCTATTTATCATACGGAGGTTTCTCTTAGCAGCTAATAAAGGTGGTGAGTTAGGGACTGATATGTTGAAATGGCATATAATGCAGAGGTGAGCTGTTGCAAGTTCGTGTGCTACAAGGGTGGATTGCAGAATATTATCATCAGGTCTTTGAAGAATCCAGTCTAAAATAAGACCAAGTTTATGGATGGGTTGGTTAACTGACTGTTTAAGGTTGAAAACATGAAGGGAATCAAAGAGTTTTGACATGTATGGGTTTCCAGGACAGTCAAAGTGAAAGTTGAAATCCCAAGAATAATTAAGTTGCCAAATATCATATTTCCATACTCCAGAAGATTCGGAAACTGCTCCAAAAAGAGAGATTCAGTCAGCTTGTTTTTTCTACTAGGATGAGGGCGGTAGAGGCAGAAGAAATGGACTGACCTTTGTTCCAGTGTGAGTGTTGTTTGGACTAGTTCAAATGATGTGGCAGAAACTGAAGGTTGTGTTGTACAAGACATTTTATCATGGAATTCTTTGTGATGAAAACAATCCACCTCTGCGAGAGTGGCAGGGGAATGGAGTAAGCAGTGGGTCATAAATCTGCACACTTGGGTTCTGGTTCATCGCCTGATTTTTTAGCCATGTTTCAGTCAGGAAGCAGCAGAGGGGATGAACCATACAACTTTTTCCGACAAAAAATTGATTGAAGCCTCAAAACGAAAAATAGAGCCTTCCTGTGAATCTCATATTTTAACCAACAAAAAAAAATAAGTCTCCATTTAGCAAACAGAGACTTTGCGATTTTTCAATCAATTTTGGTCGCAACTATGTTGTCGTTCACCCCCTCTGCTGCTGGAACTTTCAGTTCTGGTTAACAAAAATAATAAATGAATTCAACCGAATATTTGATCGAGTCCGATATGATATCGTGTCCGAGGATCATGTAAATTTATTGTTATAAATCCGTGTGGGGTTGACTGAGCATTACTAAAGAAATTTTTAAATTGATTGAAGTCCATATCGGAACACCATGTCTGCCAAATATTTCGTAGCGTATGTGTATCAACGCCGTTAAACACAGCAAGAATATTACAGTTGTCTCTGATCACTTTTGGAATCTGGGTGTAGCGTTGAGTGACATATATCACATCAGTGTTTTTATGCCTGCCTCGGGAAAATATTCTAGCTGGGTTTTTTTGATTGTCTAACATCACATCGTCGTATACGACTAAATTGTTAATGCTCCCATTAAGGTCATCCACGGATGGTGCCTCGTCAATATCAGTTATAAAATCAACGACATTCTCACCTTTAATTTCTGATGTATTCTCGTTAAAATCTTTTAACACTTCATAGCATCGTTGATCATCTATGCTGGGGGCAATTAAATACAACTTATCCCACTTCATCCATCTCATTATTAAATTGAGCAACAATTGCGTCTTGCCGGATCAAGATGGCCCGATTATAATTGCGCGGATAGAGTTTGGTAGCGCTGCATGATGCTTAACTGGTTCTCTTATTTTAGTCGCTGAAAAATCAATTACAATCACATCTCTATACATAATTATGGATCTATATTGTGTGAAGTGTAAAACGCGTACTAGCACAAATGATGTGACGACGATTACAACTAAAAATAACAGATCTGCACTTACTGGTAGGCGTGCAACATGTGGTATAAAAAAATTTAGATTTGTTTCTCTGAAATCCGGAGATGTTTTAAAAAAAAACGAGGAGGTGATATCGCAGCCAAGTTAGTAAAACTCCCCGGAACACCGTGGGCTTATCCAGGAGAAAAGCACCTTCCAGGATATAGCTACTGTGGCCCCGGAACACGATTAGATATCAGATTTGAAGATCAAAATCAACCTCGACGTGGTGAAGAACCAATAAACGCCATTGACAAGGTGTGTCATGCTCATAATGTTGCATATAAAAGCAGTGATTTGCAACACAGGCATCTCGCGGATGTGAAATTAATTCATGCGTTAAATGCTATTCCTGATAAATCCTTCAAAGAAAAGTTGGCTTTGTGGTTGGTAAAATCAGGTATGAAAGGCAAATTAATGATGGGCGCTGGTAATTAATAATATAGAATCTATTTATTATTCTCCGAGGGGATACTGGAGGGGTAACGCTGCAATCAATAAACTCGCCAACGCCACAAAAGTGAAAAAGGCTACTGCGGCTAATTGGTTATCCAAACAAGCTATATGGCAAATTTATCTACCGCATCCTAAACAAATCAATTTCTCGCATTTTGATGTTACCGGACCCAATGAAGTTCATCAAGCTGATTTATTATTTTTACCTCATGACAACGGTTACAAATATGCGTTAACTGTAGTTGATATTGCGAGTCGATACAAACAAGCAGAACCGCTAAAAACAAAATCATTACCTGAAGTTGCTTCTGCATTTGAAAAGATTTATCGACGAGGCCCACTACGCTGGCCAAATCTATTACAAGTTGATCCTGGCAAGGAATTTCAGGGTGCAGTGTTATCAACAATGAAACATCATAATGTCACCATCAGACGAGGACATACTGCGTTACATCGCGATCAAGCAATTGTAGAACGATTTAATCGGACTCTTGCTGAGCGGTTATTTGGATATCAATACGCAAAAGAATTCATCCAAGAAAAGCGATCCCGTGAATGGGTCAAAAGGTTACCAGCTGTGATTACCGCACTGAATAATGAGATTACTAGAACAATCAACATGAAACCTATCAACGCGATTAAAAAAAAGTCTATACCTCAATGGAAATTCGAAGAATTTCACAAAATGATTCTAGAGTTTCCCAACCAATTCTTGGTAGTAATGTCACTGTTAGGTATTTATACGAACCAGGAGAGCTTGAAGGTGGCACAAAAAGGGCTACTGATCCTATTTGGAGTGTTACTGCACACAAGATATCTACTATAACACGATCAACTGATAGACCTCCAATCTATAAATTGGATTCAACTGCCCCTCAGCGGGGTTTTACACGCGAACAATTACAAGTGATTCCTGACAATACTCAATTACCACCGCGGGGTCTTAACTAGCGCCGTTGCATCTATTACACCCAAGACAAGTCAACATCACATTGTTTCTGACATGACCGAGACTGTTATTTTTTCTGTCTACAGTAAATTGGCGAGGATCTTTATCCGAATAACGGCAACGCATTATACAATTGCAACTTGCGCAGTGATTATTCTGTTGTTGTTTCAGCGTAATTATTAATTCAGCATCAATGTCAAATTCTCGTTGTTTTTTTTTGTCTTCTTGTTTGTAACCGGATAGTTTTTTATCAATAATTTTAACATCAACGATGCTAGCATCATCCATTGTGGTGTCATCATCGCAGGACAATTCTTCGAAGTTGATTTATTCTTCGTACTCTGGATACTGCAAGATAGACTAAATTCGACCATTCGATGTGATTATCCACCATCCAAACAATTGTATCTGATATAGTCAATCCCTGTGAGGAGTGTATTGTTGCTGCGTAACCTAGCGTCCACGGGGAATTATTAGCATGCAATGCATCTTCAACGACGCTGATATCAACCAGCACAATATCATTTAGCACTAAATTCTGTCTTTGAAATCCTCCTGGAATATCAACTTCTATATTCTGTTTTCGTGTATCCGAAGGCCTATAACACAACGGTACTGGAAGTGGTGCAAATTTTTCTTTATGCGTTTGAAATAACTTCATCTGAAGTGTGTCTCTGACTATTTTTCTACTTGCAATTATCAAATCATTTGGTCTCCATGTTTCCCAAAATTCCTCCATGGGAGTTTCTGAAATTATTTCACGCGCTATTTCACACTGGATTTTATCCGGTTGTAATCTAATTAGCGCTTTGAATTCTCGTAATTGTTTATCAAGTGATCTGTAATCAGTGGTAATTTCTTCATAATAGTCTACAAAACCCTTTAGCCATTCATGTGGGGATGCACCGATAAATGGTGGTGGTTGGCCGTGATCACCGCACATGACGACTTTTTTATTTTTCATTAACAACCACTCGAGAAATATTTGTAATACATCTAATGACACTGTGCATATTTCATCCCAAATTATGATTTCAGGAATGAATTTATCACCCATTCGATCAGGGGTCCATTCATCGCCTTTCCATCGAAAGAAACTATGATAAGTACAGGCATTTACTCCTTGTTGTTTCATCTCTCTGGCGAGTCTGTGAGTTGGTGTTAGCACAATCATGGTTGACCAACGAAATAATTCAATTACACGAGTTGTCTTTCCTGACCCACCACAACCGTTTAAATAAACTGTCTTGTATCTACATACTGGATCAGATACCGGTGGTGCATTAGAAAATTCTGATTGAAATTCAATGGGTTTACATGAAAGATATTTATCATCCATGGTAACGTCTGCGGATTTACATTACTCATGTAGTGTTTCCTTTTTAAATCGCCAACGCCCCCAATTTTCCTCGGGGTCTGTGAATGCCACTACAGCTGATTTGTATTTATTGTGTATATACATCGAATCAGTAGCTACTCTAATCGCGGTATTAGGAAATCTATTTATCATCGAAAATAGATTAATAGAAGCATAGGCTAGCATAGAACTTCTCAAATGTGTGTACTGGGAATTATATCCATCACAGTAGGTAACAACCGTACCCAATTTCTCACCATTGGATAGAAAAGCATCCTTACGGGATACAAGTTTTCCCTGTTTCGTTAAATCCGTTACAATAAAATCGTATTCAGCGACGTCTATGATCAACCGCGAAGAATATTTTGCATTGTCATATCTTCCACCCTGGGTAAATTTACCGATTATTCTTCGTCCAAAATCTTTTGCTTGTTCTTTTTTAATTTCAAATAATTCCTTAGACCAATTCATGATTTGTTCTTCATTGAAATCAGGAAATTGTTTTCGCGGTTCGCTAATTATATGATCTAAATCGGGTTGTGGTAGCCAAACTTCTTTCTGAGCTTGATAGCATATAATAGCTTCACTAACAATCAACGATATTAGCATCCACGCCTTTTCAGATATATGTCTACCAAGCCAAAAATAACTACACGGATGTAACCCTGTAGCTAATTCGAATGATATCACACGAGCGAATCCAGTTAAATCAAAATCAGGCAATGGACCATTAATCGCAACACGAGTCATTTCATGCGTGGGGTGTCCAAATCGTTTAAAATAGTTACTATATTCTCCATACCCGAGAAAACTTCCAGGATAACACGCGGATATATCAATTGAAATCATACCATCACGTGAGTATTTTGTATTCCACAGTCCTCCATGAAAAAATTCGACCCAACTCAATTTAACGTCCTCGAGAAAATCACTTCGTGTTGGACGCCATGAGTTTTTTCTCTTGCAAAGTGAGCTACCACTGATGGAATAGTAAAACTATCCGTTAATAGTTTTTCATGGAAACTCTCCGGTGAAAAGTCATTAGCAATTTTTTTCATTCTAGTATCTAACTCTTCAACGCGATATAATTCACCATTTGGTCTTACAAATTGATCAAATCCTGATTCGGAACCAGCACTACTAAGTAACCACACTGACACAGGATCATCTTTACACAACGCATGAATAGCATCAAATAAATTCTCTTCATAGAAAACATCCCTGAGGAATTCTTCAGGGATATATCTCACGGTTCTATCTCGTGGAAATATTGTTACTGCAGGTGTCCACGCGTGTTCGTTATGATCAATAATTTGTATTGGCGCTCCTTGTGATTTATATTTCGGTTCGTGTAATACTTCTCCGGTTATTGTCGTTACTGATATTGGGAATCTTAATAATGTTTCTAATTTAGCTATATCAGAAATCTTTGCACCGTGCTGTTTCACTGTCAGTTCCCATTCGGTTATTTTCCTACGTCGCAGATCAGTTAGTTTATTTCCTCGGGATGCATTTGTGAAGTGTTCCATTACCCATGTTGCTACACAATTCAGTGAACTAGAATATTTCATAGGAGCTAGTTTTGCAATATCGGGTTTATCATTTAAAGGATATATTCCATAAACAATTGCTGTTACAGGATAAGATCTCTCGTAGTATGGTTTGTCAATTCCAGTTAGAATTCCTGGTTTGGAATCTCTACTTACAATGACAGCTTTTTTATCCTTGAGGATTGGTTCAAATTTATCCCTGATAATCCATTTGCCTTCGACTTCAATAATGAATTTTATTCTGAAAAAATACTTCTGTTGGGAATTGCTTTGCAATTTACCCTTGGATTTCCAGCCAAGATGTGAAATTATCTCAGCTGCTCTTTCATTGTTCATAGTAGCATCGATGTTGGGTACATTGACATCTTCATCAATAATTCGAAATGTCGACCAACAGTGTGCTGCACCGTCTTGGTAGAATTCATTAAAACACTCCCTGATATTACCCAGTATAGTTCTATCACCGATTAGACGTTTTGGTGTATCAGAGACTCTATCGAGATTGAAATTAGCATTTTTCCAGGGCTTAATTTTCGATAATTTCTTGAACTCCTTATCGAGATTGAATTTAGTATTTTTCCAAAGCTTAATTTTCGATAATCTTTGGAATTCTTTCATGGAATAATCAATGAATTTAGTATTTTTCCAAGGCTTAATTTTCGATAATCTCTTAAACTCCTTCAGTATAGTTCTATCACCGATTAGACGTTTGGTGTATTAGAGACTCTATCGAGATTGAATTTAACATTTTTGTAGGGCGTAATTTTCGATAATCTCTCGAACTCCTTCAGACTATAATTAAAACAAGTATTTAAATAGAAGGATTTATATATAATGAATCAATGCAAATGGCTTATGATTGGATCAACGACTCCGTGTAACAAATCATGCAGAAAGGAATTCTGTGGGTATCATATGCAAAGCGTTCGCAACGGTTCCCTTGGCCCTCTCCCATGCCTCCGATGTGAGGTGGGCGTTAGGGGGAAATTGCAGTTGTGTCTGAATTGTGGTGGCAAACGATACAGGGAGTTGAAGCGCTATTATGACAAAAGAATAAAAAATTCTGACCCTGACAAAGTCAATGACAAAATCATAAGAACCCCTCAAGACTACATCAAAAGATTTTCCAGTGATGTTATTAATAAATTAGACAAATAGTATTAGTATACGAATGAACCAAGAATTCCGACCACACCCTGTGATTACAAATTATGAAGCATCCAGTGATGGTATTGTAAGAAACCGTAGACTGAAGAAACCAGTTGGTGCTGACAATGGTGTGGGGTATTTGGTGTTTACTGTTTGGGAAAAGAAGACATATTACTGCCATCGTTTCGTGTATGAATGTCACAATGGATTGATCAAAGATGATTTTGTTATTGATCACATTGATTCTAATCCAAAGAACAATTCTTTATCAAATCTGCAAGCTGTTACACAAAGTGAAAATTTGAAACGAGGAAAGACTGGCAATTATAAATCAATTGGGAAAAGACCCGTAAAATCATTTAATACGGCAACTAACGAAGAAAACATATTTTCATCAATGAATGAAGCCGGTAGGTGTTTTGGTATATGTCCACCTTCTGTACAAAGAGTTGCTGAAGGAATAACCAAGACGGCGATTTCAAAAAAGACCGGACAGAAAATTCAATTTATTTATGTCTGATGCATCCATCTTTCATATTGGAAATATGTATTATCATAGAATATGAATTCTGAAAAAATGAATAGCATTATTGCTGAAATTTCAAAATTGAAAAGTCAGGATATCAAACTATCAGATGGTTTAAATCCTGATCAAATTATTTCAGATTTTCAGGATATAGAATACGGGGTTAACACTAACAAGTATATGCTACCAAAGAAGTATACGCTGATAAAAAAATTCAGAATTCTTTTCGGGACTCTCTTGCGTTTTCCAGTGACGTAAGTGTGTTTGTCCCGTTATTTACTATCGTAGAGGGAATACGAAAAGAATTGGGTAGGGAATATGAATTGCAAAAGGATGTTAATTCGAAGATTAGAAATATACGAGCGTTAATTCAAGAAAATGAACGATTTGAAAAATAATTCCTAATCGAGAAATCGACCACTTGACCCTACTGAAATCACCAAAAACAGTCAAAAATACAATTTACAATTTTAATATGTTTTTATTGATTCAGTTGGTCGTGTATTAATAACACCAACATGGTGAAAGTCACAACTACAATTGAAATTTTTTTTCTGCTACAAATATATCAATTTGTTTGTTATTTTTAAATTGCTTTAGTTAATCGCGAGATTCAAATTGAAAAATTGTTTACAACTTCAAATAATGGTCAACGAAGCTTTAACAACTAGATTGGCTCGTGAGCGATTAGATGCAATTAAGAAATTTATACCAATTCGCGACTCTGTCAGGAATAAATTGCAACAACGACAACTCCTTCAGACTGATTTTACTGCAGGATCTGAAGAGTTATTTAAGCCGTTAATTAGCGCAACTAAGGATGTAACATCAGAAATTTCTAAACAAGGAAAACAACAAGAAGAGTCTTTTCTCCCTGTGTTAGAAAAAATAGCAAAGAGAACTAAACAAACAAAAAAATACTTAAAAACACTTACTCAGGATATATCAACCGCTTCAGAACAACAACAAGAACTTCAAGAAGATATTCCCCCACCCCCGCCTGAATTTCAAGAAGAAGGGGGGGGATACTACTAGTGGACGAGTTGCATTCAATGAAAAATTTCTTCCCGGTAAATTAGATGAATTGAGAAATAAAAAATTTGATTCTATGGAAAAATTAGCCGAATTTGTCACTAGGAGTTTTCCTCAGAGAAGAAAATATATCCACGGTGATTATAATCTCCCCCCTAAAAAAGATTGGTATAAGGGGTTATATCGTATACTATCAGATTCATCTCAAGCAAGAGAAGATGATAAAACATTTCAGGAGTATATGGCAGCAATAAAAAAAGCTGAATCATCTATAGGGGAGCAATCAGATACCGGATTTCTTAGATTACCAGAACAATCAAAATTTATTGATATAACACCATCCCCCCAACAGATGAAAATAACGAGAGAAGCTGATCCTGAAAAAGGTGCAACCGGTATCACTGAAAAAAACCAAAGGATTTTCAGGCAGTGGTTTAGTTGGGAAAAATCCTACGGATTTTCACACTAGCGTTGGAAACTCTTCGAGTTTCTGTCCTGGTAGTGTTCTCAGTGATATTACACGATTAGAAGTTTTCATTGGAGGAAAACGGGCTGGAAATAACTCACCGGAAATAATTAATGAAGCAAATGATATCTGTAGATGGTTATTTCAGGGTGGTATCATGGATATCAGCACATACCGAGATTTCATTGAAGAGTTAGCGGAAAGTGGGTATCATAGTGATTGAATTTATAATTGAAAAATTGTTTACAATTTCAAATAATGATCATACACTACAACCATGACAAACCAGCCAGTGTCTATTAGGGGTGAAACGATACGCCTGTGTTACGGATCGATACGATACACGATACACAGCCTACAATACGATACATATCGATACATGTATCAAACTGAAAATGGAATTATCACAGTACATTTGATTAATCATGTGAATGAATATGTTGAATGTTATTTTCAAGTTCAAACAGTGTCAAATATACAATGTATCAGCAGTGAGTCACCTTGTTAACCTGTTATGTATAATGATAAAACAGAAATAATTGAATCAAGATACAATGTCAAGACTACTAACATTTGTTCTGTGTAACCAAATAAAATATAACAAAATCTTTGATGTGTTTCTTTATTCTTCATTCAATACAAATGAAATGTTACAAGTTTTGTGTCTGATTCATCATGCAACAACATACTGGAACAAAATAAAATATTAAAAGATAACACAAAACTACAACAAAAATTTAAAATGCTTAGGATTAGGAAATCATAATTATGCAACCTTTTCTAAGCTGTATACTTTCCTCCTTTCTTCAGTTCAAGAAAGATCATCTTAGAAAACACAAATGATAAACTTCAATGCAGCAAACACTAATTAATTTCACATAAATTGCCATGTGTGTAATTGAAGTCTATAGATGAATTAAAGAAAGTTAAGATGATATCCTCATCATCTTAAATGCATCTTCCAGCAAATGAACAAATCTTCTTAAGTCACAAACTCAGAGTTCTAAAACTAGCTGACAATTATGATGACTGTAAATGGCATAAATGAACTGAATTTGATAATTCTGCCTAACAGATGCACAGGACTATTACAAGTTCTGTGTCTGATTCATCATGCAATAACATACTGCAACCCAATAACACAATAAAAAGTACATGTAACACAAAAATACAAAATAAATTTAAAATTATTGGGATTCAGAAATAATAATTATGCAGTGTTAAACCTGAGATCTGTTATATCAATCTATATCACACAAACACCCAACTGCAGTATAAAAACTGAGATCTGTTATATCTATCTATAACACATACAAGCACCCAACTGCAGTGTCAAACCTGAGATCTGCTATATCAATTTACAACTTGCAAGCACCCAACTGCAGTGTTGAACCTGAGATCTGCTACATCCATCTTTATCACACAAGCACCCAACTGCAAACAACGTTGAGCCTGAGATCTGTTATATGAATCTATAATACACAGCACCTAACTGCAAATAATGTTGAACCTGATATATGCTATAGCAGTCTATAACGTGCAAGCACCTAACTGCAAACAGTGTTAAATGTAATTTCACATAAATTGTCATGTGTATTTGAATTCAATAACTGAATTAAAGAAAAGTTCATGATGATTGAAAATGATATCCTCATCAACATAAATGCGTTTTCCAGAAAATGAATGAGTCTTCTTAAGTCACAAACTCATTGTTCTAAAACTATCTGGCAATTGTGATGACTCTGTAAAAGGCATAAATGAACTGAATTAGATCATTCTGCATAACATATACACAAGACTGTCAGACTACTCATCACAACTTTCAAAGTTTCATATTCTTCTTCAAAAAAATCAAAATATCCACATTCTCCCCAGTCAGAGAGGCTCTTTGTGCTGATACAACATCTCCAGCGGTTGAAAATACTCTTTCAGATGGCACCGATGTTGCTGGAATAGTCAACAACATCTTGGCTAGTTTGGCCAGCAAAGGGAATGATGTTTCGTTGAATTTCCACCACATCAGTGGATTGTCACCAATATGTATATTAGATGTCTCATTCCTATAACGTGTTATCTCTGTGTCAGCCCTCTGAAAGAGGGACTTTGATGGCTCCACCTTGACCACGTACACATCTCCAAAAAGATCTTCAAGTGCACCCTTTTTCACTGGAGGCTCATCAACTTCAACATTCGCTGTTGCTGCTGGTCTGTTATTTCGTTCTAAAACTTGTACTGCAGGAAGCTGTGGTAGTGGGGGAAGACTAGATGGTAGTACATGAGTGAGTTCATCAGTCTTCTCTACTGTTTCACACTGTAATAAAAATAAAAATTATATAATATGTACTCCTTAAGTTAATATGAATCTCGCAATTTTATGTTAATTAACATTTTAGCATTAATTCACTGGCAATTAATATTTTAAAAAAAAAACTTATTTTATCAATATAAGATCAATATTGAATATTAACAAATATTTGTGTATATGAAGTTATGAACTTCAAACAATGAAGTTATGTAATAGTTTGTGTGTTTGCTCTATGTGTGTGTGTTGTGTGTGTCAGTGTTTCAGAGCGAGATGGAGAGAATCGGATGACATAAGAACTTTGAAGGTGACTCTGGGGCATACCAAGATCAGTGGTGCATCTAGGGTAACCTTTGGGGACAAGTGTCCAATTTTAACTACCAAAATAAATTTCATATATCCTTAAAATCTTGAAAGGGGACAATAATATTATGTTATACTTAAACTGCTGCACGTAAATAACACAACGATACTCATATGTAAGTTTTTGACTTACCTCATTGACCTTCACTGTTTGCATGACAATGGAGGCATATATTTGGATCCTTGTAGCATCGTCTACATCAGTTAGAGCCCTAAATCTTGGATCTAGGGCACAACTCTGCAACAGAAACTGCTGTGTGTCCTTGTCATTGTATCTTTTGTCTATGTCTTGGGAGATTGCCACCTTGACTGCCTTCACAAGTGCTGAGTCACTTTCTTGCACTTCCATTGCACTAATAATACGATGTTTAAGAGGAAAAATCATTGATATGGTAGGTGCTGCTTCATCGCACAATATCGTTGTAATGGTTTTCATTGGTTTGAGCAGTATGAGAATATCCTCTGCATTTGATACATCATCCTCTGATAAAGTGTTTAAATCCGTCTCCCTCTGTCTGATTTCCTTACTTAATAGAGTAGCTACAATGGCAGGCTGCTGCTCTAAAAATCGATCAATCATATCATAAGAACTATTCCAACGTGTCTTGACATCTTGGATAAGTTTTTGTTTAGGAAGCAGCAACAGCTCTTGTTTGGATTTCAGCAGGGTAGTAGCAGTTGCACTGCGATGGAAAAATGAGACAATGTGCCGGATCCTCCCAAGAAGGCGTGACATCTGATGAACTTGCAACCCTCTCTGGGTTGCTAGATTTATAGTATGTGCAAAGCACTTGATATGTGGTGTGAACTTTGCCTCTTGAATAGCAACATCCATGTTAGCAGCATTATCTGTTACTATGGGGAGTAACTTGTGGGGCCTTTCCAGTTGCCATTCCTTACTGGCATCAACTAGTACTGCTCCTATATTTTTACCAGTGTGAGACTCGTGTAAAGGTCTTGTCTGAAGAACAAAGCTTTTCATGCACCATTCCTTATCAATCAAGTGAGCTGTGATTGTTATGTAACTCTCTGTAGCCCTTGAAGTCCAACCATCTGTAGTAATGGCCACTGATTCTGCCTCTGATATTGTGCTTTGAACTTCTTGTCTGGTGTGAAGGTATAGGTCTGGGATAACTTTCTCTGCGAAGTGTTCTTGATGGTATGATGTAGCGAGGTTCCAGGGTACAAATCAGATTTCTGAAACCTAGCGAATCAACCACTGATAAAGGGCGCATATCATGTGCAATAAACATCGCTATATGCTTAGTGATTGTCTGTGATCTTTGCGATGATGGAATTAATGGAGACTGAAAAACTTTAGTCAATCTGAGCTGACCAGTGGTTGTTGGATGTGATGGCTTAGGAGTAGGAGAAACACTTACCTTGGGAGCTGAAATCTTGTCATCTTTAAAAGGAATTCCAATGGCAATGGTTGGGTGGTGCCGTTTTAAATGTGTAGACATATTTGTGGTGTTTCCAGTATTCCTAAGAACTGTAAAACACAGATTGCAAACACACCTGGACTTGTCTACTTTTCTTACTTCATTCTCATACTCCACAGGATATCCAAAATAGTTCCAGGCCGATGATCTTCTAATCGCAGGTAACTCGAGTTCAATTTTTTCGGCCTTTTGTGTCTGCTCCATTTGACCGGATGTAGGAATCACCTTGGTCACCCCGCTGTTTGTAGTTTATTGCATGAAAGCATCCCAAACGTCTTAGTGATTAAGAATAATCATAAATTCTATCACCGGTTCCACACCCATACCGATAGTTTAGTCCCACGCAAAGAGAAAAGAATTGACACTTACATAATAATTTTAAGACATTTTTTTTCCTTCAGAAACTATTATTAATTTATGTCTTTGATTATATTTTTAAACTATGGTATTATTTAAAAGACAAAAAATAATGTAATTTCTTAGTACAAGGAAACTCTTATCAATAGAACTGGTCCGGGTGCGGGAACGGAGATGACTAACTGAATCTCACACGCTATACTTCCTGTGTATACAAAACAACTACCGCGACAGTTTGGTCTAATGAGCTCCTAATTTAATTATCATAACTGCTGAAGATTTATGTTGCTATTATAAGGTAGATATCGTTTTGTATCGATTCTTCACCTTGTGTATCGAAATGGCAAAAGTATTGATGCATCGATGTATCGATGAATCGTTTCACCCCTAGTGTCTATGTAGTTAATTCACGGTTTCCAGTTTATAGAGCATACTATGGTGATGGTTTCGGTAATACAATTGCGAGGTTATTTGCAAGAATGGCCCCAAAAGTGATGCCGTTAGCGAAACAATTAGGAATGAAAGCAATTGATGTTATTCGTGATAAGGGTATTTGTGCTGTTGGAGATCTTGCCGGGAAAGCGTTTTCAGCCGCGAAGAATAAAATAACATCATTAGTTAGACGAAGAAAGAAACCGGTACCACTGCCATCTACAGCGGAAATGCCTGTGAGTGTTAGTAAATTTATAAATAACGCAGTAGAACAGAAACTATCATCGCTGGTGACTCCGAGTGACCAAGAAAACATGATAGCAAACATGATAGCGGGAAGTGGCTTTAAAAAACCACGACGATGAAATCCTACGATTAGCAATGAAAATTTTTCACGATGAAAATCGTTTACGATTTCACGATTTAGACTCTGATAAATAGACTAAAATGTTCAAACGGTCACCTGATCCAGCGTTTGATATGGATGCTCCAGTGCGTAAAGATGATTCTGTACGCGATTTTCAATTTTATTCTTATCACGCAACACAACCAGATCTCTGATCACGAATTGAACTTCAAGTTCATGATATCAGTAAATACTTTTTGCCTTGTGAAGCGTTTATCGAAATCGAAGGTGAACTCGTAACAAATGTTGCAGCTAATACACCATATGACATTAACCCAACCATCCGAGTTGGTTTTGTCAATAATGGCATAATGGCGTTATTCGAAAGTGCCAGATATCTCATTGATGGAAAAGAAATTGAATCAATAGACCGTGAAGTTGATGTTGCCACAACAATCATAGGGTTAGCGAGATATTCTGATGATTATACAAGATCGGCTGGCCCGTCTATGATGTTTGCAAAAGATACTACTGATCACCCTGAACACGTCCAGTATTCTAGAGTAAAGGCAACACAAGCTACTGCAGTTGATCCAGCACCAGCCGGATACACAAGACCAGCTGGTACCTTTGATGTCATAAATAATATTACTAACTACAACCTAGGGTTTGCAACACGCGTATTAACGTTGCAAGGATAGCGTCGACAGTTTTCATGTGCGATTCCACTGCATCATATATTTGGATTCTGTAGAAACGTCCGAAAAGTTATTTATGGAGCTAAGCATACAATAGCGCTTGTGCGAAAGGGTACTGATAATGATGCAATCTGGCGTGATGCTGGTGCCCCGGAGGGTAAAGTCATTTTAACAAAACTATCATTGTGGATGCCAGTGTTAACTCCATCAATCACAGCAGAAGAGCGATTACTATCATTTATGGATCGAGGAGGAAAGTCGTTGTTGAGTTGGTTATCAGTGACCACTGATATTAATCAGGATAATGTCGATGATATATTCACATGGCACCTGAAACAAGGCGTTTCAGCTCCACATCATATATTTGTAGCGTTGCAGAATAATGAGCGAGTTGGTAATCAACAACGCAGCCATATGATATATGATCAGTTAGGTGTTAGAGAAGTCTCGCTGAGAATAAACGGACAGCAGGAACCATCCGAGGATATACAACTTGATTACAATCACAACCATATTGCACGTGTATATCACAATATGCTGTCATTTATGGCACGGGATCAAAATGTTGATACTGGTCTACAAATATCACAGTTGGATTTTAAGAGTTTATACCCGATTTATTACTTTTCATTGGAACATCTTGATTTAACAAGACAATCTGTCGTTGATATACACTTTAGAGCCCGTGTAACCTGTCCTGGTGGTATTATTAATTACAGAGCGGTTGCTGTCATTCTCAGTGATAAATCAATGCTACTCGAAGGTGTTGGTGGAAGAATGAGAATCATTGATGCACCAGTGGAAAATATGTAATTGAAACTTTATAGCAATTAGATCAATCTGTATTTGTATAATGTTGTATAGTAATATCAATGTGTCGTTGACACCTGGTCAATTAAAAAAATTGCAATCAGAATCGGCTAAGCAGTGTGGAACCACGATAACGCTGAAACCTAATCAAATGAATGGCAGTGCAAATAAATTATCACTGACAACTCGTCAAGTAAAACATTTCAATGATGCACTTGTAGCAAAAAAAGGTGTTCAGATTACTCTTTCTGCGGCTGCTATCAAAAACATGATTAAAACAGGTGGTATATTCCCGTTGTTTGCTGCGTTACCAGCGTTGATTGCGGCAGCAGCCCCAGCAGTGGCTAAAGCGGCAGCGTTAGGGGCTGTTGGTACCGCGGCAGGAATGGCACTAAAAAAGGCAACTGGGCAGGGTTATAAAAAAAAAGGGAAAGGGTCTAAGACTACCAGGAACCCCGTATTCATGGTACAGTGGAAAGGGCCTGAGACTAGGACCGGTTTATTAACTCAAAAATCTTCGATTGTAGAGTCTTTGATTGAGGAACCTATGGTTCCAATGTCCAATTTTGATTTACTCGATGCTGCTAAAAAATTGGACATAAAAAATTTCAGAGGTGTCTTTATGAAAGATCAGTTGCCGGCACAACCAAACAGTGTTGAAACCGGTATCATTAATCTCGATAACAGCACCGGACCTGGAACTCACTGGGTTGCATACGCTATTGATCCACGTGGGATTGTCTATTTTGATTCATATGGATTAGCACCGCCGAAGGAATTCATGCTTTATATAAAAACTTTTCCAATGAAGACTTGGTATTCTACGCTACCAACACAACAAATGAATGATCCACCAGTATGCGGCAGCAAAGTATTAAATATCCTCGATGCTATTTCTAACTCCTTGGGTAACCCAAGGGGAAAACCACCTCATGTTGTCGTAAATGAATACACTAGTAATCGCTGGAAATCGAAGCGATTTTAGAGAGAGAGAGAGAGAGTTTTACAATAACAAGATTGATATTTGGGGGAGATCTTTATCAGCGCTGAAAAAAACCGAATCCGATGGCACTGCAACGGGTGATATAAAAAAAATAATCGAAGATGAAATAGCTGAGACTTTGAACCTAGCAAGTGTTGATCCCGGGGAAATAGTTGCATTTCAAGATCGTCAGGGTAAATTGAAAACAAGTAATATTTCTCTGGATGATATTTTGGTTAAACAACGAAACGCAATCTAGGATACTATCTAACGTTGTTAAACAAAAATCGGAAATCCGATTATCGGTTTTGAAAATGATTATCGGTTTTTGTTTTTACAAAACGATAATCGAATTCAATATTTTTTACCATTTTTGTAGTGAAAATTTTAAAAAATGCCAGAAAAAAATTCATTCATGCATTTGTTTAGTGTTTACATTTTAATACAATATGACCAGCAGATAAGAAGGTTTGTTTGTTTAAAATTTGTGAGCGCTCCATGCAGCGTGTTTGTAAATGAATACATTTATTGTTGAAGGATGTCAATAGTTAGTCGACTGACCGGTCGCTAAGTTCTTTGATGTCCGAAATTGACAACAATAAACTGTTAATAGCTACAGTCTCTGTTTTTGAGGACTGGTCTCTGCTGGTTGTGTCTTTTCAAGTTTACAAATATGGCTGGTCGCATAAATAAATCTGATGTATGGGAAAACTTTGAAAATATTTCCTCAATCATGGCTCGCTGTAAACTATGTTCACAACAAATAAGTCGGAGCGGTGGTACTACTACTGGATTGCATGCACATTTGCGTAGCAAACATCCCGGAATTGCGGCTCCTTCAGATGTCCAGCCGCGATTAACAAGATTTGTTGGAACACAACGAAACTGTCCTGATAGTCATCAAGAAAAAGTTACTGCTGCTGTAGCTAAGTTTGGCGCTGAAAACATGCTACCAATTTCGATTGTTGAATCCAATTCCTTCCGTGATTTGATGGCTTTGGTGGAGCCACAATATCGTCCTCCATGCCGTCAGACGATGCGCGTCTATATGTTATGGTATGTAATGAATATCTTTTATTCACAAGAGGCATTCACTAACTTGCATTATAAGAATATATTTCTTGTACTTTCAATGTAGGACAAAAACCGATAATCGGTTTAAAATCGGATTTCTACAAACGATAATCAGTTTTGAAAAAAAAACGATATTAACATCCCTAATACTATCGCGTTATTTTCCGATCAGGATAAACTCAAACCGGGTGAAATTTGTTCAACTATTACAGATAGACTAGAAATTCTGAACGATTTTGCGTTGGAACTAGCAACACTTCAATCTAAAACTGAAGAACATGGAAAACAGTTTTCAATTTTTCGTAGAAACATCGTGGATAAATTTCTTGGAACGCCGTTGGATAAAATTGAAATAAAACTCCCTGATATAAAAAAATCCATCGAAGAAATGAAAAACTTCATCGAAGCCATCAAAACTGATTTTCCGAGGATAACAACAATCATTGAAAAAACAAAAATTCCTCATGAGAAAACCAATAACGTAGTATACACGATCCAACACGGATCATTTGCGTGGACACCTACAAACAACAAATTAGACATCACTGCAACCGTTAAGGGTATTTATCGATTAACACTAGTGACAACGACTCAATTTAATATTTCATCGTCAAGTTCATCCGGGGTTAACAATACGATTTCAACGATCATCGACAAGGATACAACTGAAAAGTTCACGATAACATCTTCTGATAAAAATTTGGTTAGGGTTTCAACAACATGGTATTTGGAATTTGTAGCGGATTTAAGTAAATAACTAAATTGAAATCGTAATTGAAAACGCTAGCGTTTTTAAAATAAAAATGATTTCATCATAGCAATATCGCTATGATCAGGTCAGAGAATTTCAAACTAGACTCAAAACCATCGCCGAGGAGTATCAAATAAAAAAAAAAATACCGACGAAGAATCACCGCAATTAATATTACTATGTACTCGGTGTCAGGCGTTCTCGCTGGTGCCGGAATAATACTCGCATCGGTTACAATGATTGCCCCGGTCGTAGTTCCAATTTGCATTTCTGCGGCGGCTACAATCGCGGGTATATCAACCGGGATAACAAAAAAAATATCATCATGCAGCCAGAGTAAACTGCAAAATTACTTAATTCAATTTCATGTTGTATCAAACGCATACTCGCAATTATCCTCGATGATATCGTCGTCACTCGATGATATATTAATGTCAGATAGTGAGTTCTCAGCGATGGTCAGTATTTATGATTCCGCGATGTCAAAATTAGAAATACATCATGAGTATAATAACAATGACAACACCGATCGAATTGGAGAACACGAACCCGAACCCGAAAACCAGCATGATCTCAATAACCTCAACGATATCAGATAGTGAATTCTCAGTGATGGTAAGTATTAGAAATACATCATGAGTATGATAACAATGACAACACCGCAGGAATTACTTCAACGAATAGTGGAGAACACGAACCCAGTACAAACAAGCATGATATCAATAACATCAACGAATCCTGAATTCAGTGTGAATTTCCCTAGCCCAGTCCCCGTGAAGGAGATAGCGTTAGCAAAACTACGAGTGTATCACAGTTGGCCTCATATCAGATCAAAATCATTTGGTTGTCAACAACCGAATAATTCCTTGGTATTTGCAAATAAGAATAAACCAGACGGGACTCCAGACTGGAACGTTGTTTCGATACCAGCAGGGTCCTACCAAATCGAACAAATCAATAATGAATTCGCACATAGAATAAAATCGATTACTGGAAAAGAATAGAAAATCGCTATAACGGTTCATCAACCGACATTATCATCAAATAAGCACAGAAGGATACGTCGTTGATATCTATCAGAGTTCTATAAGAACCGTACTATGATGGCCTGAATTACCACCTCAGACAGCTCATCAAATACCTGAACCACAAAAAACTGATTATATCACCGACAGGATAAAATCTGATAATCCAGTAAAAAGCTATAAAGATCACAGAATTACTATAGATTTTTTTGGTATCGTCACCAACCAACTGGGGAAGAGAAGGATGGGGATAGCATAGAGGGATATCATTTTATTGACAAACCTAAAATCGTTGAAAATTTCACAGCAATGAATAATGATTTTTCACTGTTGTTAATACCCCTTAAATCCGGCTCTCTCACCCGAGATGAATTTATCAGCGTCGTAGAAACAAACAATAAAATTATCGACGATATGGAAACATTTAATTTGAAAATTATTCAGGATATATTAGATGATGATAATCCCCTATCGAGAACAAAGTTTGCAACAACCCTTAGTATCCCCGTCAAGGATATTCCAACAGTCAAACTACCAGGATATAATGTACCAGAACTAAAAAAACTTCTCAGTGATGCCATCGATGTTGGTTTTAAAATAATTCATGATGCATGGAAAAAACAACACCACAACCAACTATCCTCAAACATAATAATGACCCAGACGGTGGCGGCAGGCATAGCGCTCCGTTCAACGTGAATATATCCTCGATGATTGCGCTCAATTTAGTATGTGATGTTATCGAGGGAAGCTATCAAATAAATCTCGAACGATCAAATCAAGCTCAGCAAGGATATATTTTGTATTCATTTGCACCAATAGCCCCTCCAGGATTTTTAATAATTGAGTCTCTGGTTAATCCAGTCTATATGCTGTGTCATAATGATTCACTAACAAGAATTAATTTCAAACTCACTGACCAGTCTAATAATCTGATTGATCTACAAGATGAGGTCTTACAAATTAGTCTGTTTGTAAAATCCTAAAAGGATTTTCGTCGTAAATTGCTTGCAATTTATTGTGTGTGTTTAACGACGTTGATACACATACGCTACGAAATATTTGGCAAACTTGGTGCTGCGGTGATATGGATCATAATCAATTTAAAAATTTCTTTAGTAATGCTCAGTCAACCCCACATGGATTTATAACAATAAATTTACATGATTCTCGGACACAATATCGTATCGGACTCGATCAAATATTCGGTTGAATTCATTTATTATTTTTGTTAACCAGAACTGAAAGTTCCAGCAGCAGAGGGGGTGAACGACAACATAGTTGCGACCAAAATTGATTGAAAAATCGCAAAGTCTCCCTTTGCTAAATGGAGACTTTTTTTTTGTTAGTTAAAATATGAGATTCGCAGGAAGGCTCTATTTTTCTTTTTGAGGCTTCCATCAATTTTTTGTCGGAAAAAGTTGTATGGTTCACCCCCTCTGCTGCTCAGGAAGAAGTCGATATTCCAGTCATTGATAAAATTAGCTATTTCTGTGCTCTTTTCCCAGTGGTCCTACCAATTGGGTGTTGAATGCAATATGCAGTGGTATCTCTGGGACCGTTGACAAAACGGTTGATGATTTAAGATGGATTTGCACCAGGTTATTAAAATTAACAGCCGAATTTTTTAATTGTTTAACTGTTAAGGGCAAAAAGGAGATAACTGGAATTCTTCTTCTTGTTCTATGCCGGCCAGCTTTGAAACAACTTTTCTTTTTTCACTTCCATTTACATTTAAGTAATGATGAATGTAGTCCCAGTTTGTTTAGTCATGAGCACAATGTAATATGAAGAGCCAAGGCATAGTCATTTAAAGCAATTAACAAGGGTCTATCATATTATAAACTGGCGGTCACCTGATGGCAGTTTAATAAAAACAAAGGATGTCTTAACAGTGGAAATAGACATCTGAGAAAAATTCTAATTGTTCTCGTTTCCAAAACAAGGAGATGAAGAAACACATACTAAATGAACAGCTAATGTATGATGAAACACAATAATGTAGAATGAAGATAGACAACAAGCACATATATCATGACAAACAGCACAAAAAGAGAAGAGCTGTGTCAAGCCGGTTAATCAAATTACATTCTCCATAAATGTTCAAGTGTTTGATTGATCGCTTGTTTACCTGACACTTATGCTGGATGGGTTTGCATGATATGGCATGGCCATCAATTTACCAGCCCCTAATGTGCATGTGTCAGGATTGCATCATTACAACAAAGTGCTCATTAACATAAATATTACAGGGTTGGGAATTCTGTGATATAGGTTATAAAAAAAACTGAAATGACTAGTTCAACACAGTCCAAATGCTTGCTGAAAGATCATGAGACAGGGTATATTAGGAATGATCTATGTTGTTTGTTCTATTGATTACTACTAGCAAACAGCACAGATCTGCTTGCACATTATGTGATGACAGATTTAGGTCTGTGCAGTTTGCAGTTAGATTTGTCTTTTAAGGGATTATATATTGTAAAAATTGGAAATATCACATACTCCATTGACTTTAGAGTTAAAACATTGATAGGCATATAATTATGCTTCAAAACATACCTGGATTTTGACTGCTTCCTTTTCTTTTTCTTTCTTTTCTTCCTATCATTGTCACTATCAGAAGAACGACCCATTACAACTAATGAAAATCCTCAGGATGATTCCTAGGGTCTGAAACATAAGCTACTTGGATAATATTTATTAAGGAAGATATTGACAAAATATTTAAATATTAAAGAGCTCCAAATAAGAATCAAATAAATGAAATCTTTTACTTCCTGGTCTGAAATTAATTGTGCTTGTTAAAATTGGAGAGGTTATTTTACAAATACCACATGACAAAAACTGATGACACCAAGATTGAACCCTCTGAACCCTAATCTCCCCCATATTTCGGCACCCTAACCCGAGCCTCCCCGGAAAATTTTAACACCTTTATAGGGAATCTAGCGAATAACATAACACAGGCTGGTATAACGGCCTGTCGGGTTATGACGGTAGATAGCGAGGCTGGAATACCGGCCTTTTGGGTATATACACCGTTACAACAGGCCGGTAAACCGGCCTGTCAGGTTCAAAGGGTTAAAATACGGCTTTCACAATACATAAAATGACTTAGTGACCCGACTAATTAAGGGGGTAATAAATAATAAACATACTTGAAAGATCAAGAACTAGCATTACTTACATTACTGAATATGCCATAAAAAAAGATGGACCTTGCTTATGACAGGATCAATATAATGGAAATTTTGGACTAACTGCTTAAAATGAAATTGTTTTGCCTAATCTGAACACATTCTTTATAAGTTTTCAGTCAATATGTCTGCATATAATATTTAGATATAAGGTTTATCCAAAGTTTTTTAATGGCCTTAAAGAAGTAAAGTTAACTAAATTTATCAATTAGATTTTCTTTCAAAACTTGGAAGACTTTCTAAAAAGTAACCTATTTTCGAGGATATCTACAAATGAAGAAACAAATTTATGAAGCAAAGTACTGGCCACTATTTTCATATACACTGTAGTATAAAGATCACAATCATCCCCAACAATATAAACTTATTGGCAGGGCCCCGAGTGGTCTAAAGCGCTTTCCATTACGGATCACTGCCATCTCACCTCTGTTTGTGTGGGTTTGAGTCTAAGATTCGGCTAATGTAGTTATATGAGAAAGCTTGCCAGTAGCTTCTCGTGGGTCGGTGGTTCTTTCTGGGGGTTCTTCCTCCACCAATAATACTGGCCGCCATGTACAGCATATCGTGTGCTGAAAAATGGCGTTAAACTTTAAAACAAAAAATAAAACAAAATAAACTTATTGGCAAATGTAAGTTTCTTTTAGTAAAAAGGTCAACACATTTGCATTGTTTAATATTTTGTTTCTTCAGATATCATATGTCATGTAGTTCACTGCCTTTCATAAGTTCTGATTACTCCAAGACATTTCTGTAACTTTAGGGGCTGCATCCCTTTAAACACATGTATAAAAGAAACTTGTACTAAATTTAATCAGTTTTGTTGTATAGAAATATGAAACTAGAAATTGCAAATAATTGATGCAAATGACATAGTATACCTGAAAACAGACTGTTCAAGAAACAAGAAAAGGACATGTCCATGTATTTACCACAAACCACCATAAGTCACTGCAAGCAACCAAGCCTACTGTAACCCACCTTTAAATTTCCGGTCTTAGTGTCTGTCTAGTTGACATATTACTGTGAAAAATAGCTTTGAATACACTACTACTAAGACCCATGTCTGTTACTGAAACTGTTCTACAAATGCACTTATTCAGATTCATTGGAGATTTTCAGATTTATGTGTGCATCTCAGCAATATTAAATTATTTTACTGTGTGTGTGTGTCACTGTGTGTGTGGTTCATACCAGGTTTCCTGTGGTTTGCAGTAAATTCATGGATCAGTAATGGGCAATGAGCAGACTGTCTGATTGTTCATATAAGCAGCTATCTGGCTTGAAACAATAAAAAAAAAAAAAACCAATGTAAAGGGACCCTAGTGACAATCAGGTAATAAATTTTTCGCCCCACTTTTTATATCCTTGATGGTTTTGGTTTTAAAATCAGTAGGAGTGTACAAAAACGGGAGGGTAAACAAATACTATAGTGATGAAATAAGATGTATACATGTGATTCAGGCCTGTTCTTCAGCCAAAAAATGAATTTTCAGCCAAAACAACATGTGATCCAATGTTTACAGAAATGACGTATCTTTGTGCAGAATTACCAAACGTGCTGAATAGGCTGACACTTGCTTTTGTGGTTATAGGGTTTGTTGTTTTTGTAGTGTTTAATGCCATTTTTCAGAAGATGATAGGCTATACATGGCCACCAGTATTAATGGTTAAGGAAAAACCCCGGAAAGAACCACTGAGCCTTGAGAAGCTATTGGCAACAGATTTGGTACAAATAAGAGTTCCACAAGAAAAAGTTGCAGTCACATCCCAGAAAATGTTGAACTTTGCAGATTTTAAGAACTGTTGGTTGCCATTGAGTTTCATGTTACACACAAAACCATGTCAGCCTATTCAGCTTGTTTGGTAATTATGCACAATGATACATCATTTCTGTACACATTAGATCACATATTATGGTTGAAAATTCAATTTTTGGCTGAAATGCCAGAAAGAGTCCAAAGTAATATATTTAATTTCCTTAGCCTGATGCATAAGCATTACATCTTTTCAAAGCCATGCAAAGAATAGACTGTAATATATGAGTTGTGGAAACATAGGGGAGGTATCCTGTTTGGACAAACTTAGTATTATTTTCTATATAAATTATAAAATTATGGTGACAATTGATGCTTTTCAATTGGTAAGCATGGCATATTTTTTTTCTTTCATCAATTGAATTTGGTAGGGGTTTAGCGCCAACATTGGTGACCTTAGATGTGCAGAAGAGCCTAACAGCAGTGTAAATCTTGTAGTTCTTTTTGGGTGAGACTGAATAATGTCAATCTAAGAAATGGTCTTATTAAAAACACAAAGCCAGTCATCACACACTTTCTTACACTTGGCTACTATTCCATCCAAACTGTCAGTTCTAGAAACTTCAGCACTCTTTTGAATGTCATTAAAATCTTTGTCAGTTGCCATTTAACCCCAAAATACTGATCCAAATTTGCAAACATTTAGTCTAAGTCTTGATGTTTCTTGATTTTGAGGTCATATGCAATATTTATTTGGCTACAGTCAGAAATGAACACAATAATGGAAGCTAAACTTCTGGTGTACGCTAATAATAAAAATATGTACATCTCTGGATCTTTCTGTTTCTGAAATCAGTCATTGTAAATAACAGCACATTTTCCCACCCAAGCTGCCAGCTGAAGTCTTGGAACTTGTCGCCTAGCTATTGCACCAGGCACATCTGGGGGTATTTAACCATGAACTCTGTCATTGTAAATATAAACACACCTAAAATAATAACATAATCAACATTTTCTCCCTCTGTAGGTTGTTGAAGTAGGAGTTGCAAATCTTTGAATTTGCCACCCAGCTATTTGCATGTGTACAGAAGTCTACTGCATGCATGATTTTCTGCATTTGAGTGCAAATATGCATAATTAAGTGTTTCAGAGACCTCTGTGGCAAGCTTTTTCCCATTGGTTGAGTCTGAGTTTTGAGCGCTTTAGACCACTATGCCACTCGGAGGGACCTAATGCTGCTTATTTCTATTCAAAATTACACTGTAAGTGACTAAATACTGTGACAACAAAAAATTAACTCAATTTTGTTTTTAAAAATGTGCTTTTGTGTATGATTTGCCATTGAGAACTGGTATGACTATTAACCAACAAGATGATTTCCACTTTTTTCCTTCTGATAGTAGACACCAACCATCATGGAAACATTTTGGAAGGAAGCTTTTATCAGTTCTTTAAGCAGCTAGCTAAAATTAACAATTTATTTCAACTGACCTGTTAATGCAGATGCTAAAAAACTGAAATACACACGTACATGTATTTGCATGTTCTCTCTGTAATTTTTGGTTTCCACACGCAAATTATTTTTTGTTTATGTTTGAATAATAGTATAAAGCAAAAAAAAATATGATTTATGGGATTTTGCTACAAATTATTTACTTTTTCCTAGTTATAGCTCGCATCAATTGGTTGTACTTTATTGGACAGGTTGATTGGTCTGGAATGGAGGTGGTATGATAACAACTGATCGTACTAGAACGAAGGTAATCCACTTAATGGACAGACTGTGTAAGTCTATATATATATATATATATATATATATATATATATATATATATATATATATATATATATATATATATACATGTTTGGAAACCTTTAAAAAAATTAAATTAGTTGTTATTAATGTATCAAAAACTATATTATTAAAAGTTATAGTAAATATATAATATAATGTCGGCAAATACTTTTGATACTTTTTCCATTCACTTCGTATGTATTAATTTTAGGGATGTTAATATCGTTTTTTTTTCAAAACCGATTATCGTTTGTAGAAATCCGATTTTAAACCGATTATCGGTTTTTGTCCTACATAGAAATTACAGAAATATATTCTTATAATGCAAGTTAGTGTATGCCTCGTGCGAATACAAGATATTCATTACATAACATAACGTACAGACGCGCAAGCGGCAACACAACGCAACACGGTGTCAACTTCGAATTGTTTATTTTCTACTTAAAGATTTGAATAAACCTCATTTATACTGTAGGTGTATGAAAGAAATCTTTTATTAATTGTCACTGGTTTATTAGGGTGGTTGCTCGAAATTAGCATCTTCTTCATTGTAGTAATTCGTGACATCATCGTCTGACGGCATGGAGGACGATATTGTGGCTCCACCAAAGCCATCAAATCACGGAAGGAATTGGATACAACAGTCGAAATTGGTAGCATGTTTTCAGCGACAAACTTAGCTACAGCAACAGTAACTTTTTCTTGATGACTATCAGGACAGTTTCTTTGTGTTCCAATAAATGTTGTAAATCACGGCTGAACATTTGAAGGAGCCGCAAATCCGGCAAATGTGCATGCAATCCGGTAGTAGTACCACCGCTCCGACTTATTTGTTGTGAACATAATTTACAGCAAGCCATGCTTGCTTGATGAAATTTTTTCAAAGTTTTCCCATACATCAGATTTATTTATACGACCAGCAAAGACCAGTCCTCAACAACAGAGACTGTAGCTATTAACAGTCTAATGTTGTCAATTTCGGACATCAAAGAACTTAGCGACCGGTCGGTCGACTAACTATTGACATCCTTCAACAATAAATGTATTCATTTACAAAGACGCTGCATGGAGCGCTCACAAATTTTAAACACACCTTCTTATCTGCTGGCCATATTGTATTAAAATGTAAACACTAAACAAATGCATGAATTAATTTTTTTCTGACATTTTTTAAAATTTTCGCTACAAAAATGGTAAAAAATATTGAATTCGATTATCGTTTTGTAAAAACAAAAACCGATAATCGTTTTCAAAACCGATAATCGGAATTCCGATTTTCGTTTAACAACCCTAATTAATTTACTACAATCCACCTAGTCCTACAATGTAAGCCCCGACGCTGATATTTATGTTTGCTCGCGTCTGGGTCTTACTGCCTAAAGAGCAGCGCTGTGTAGTGTTTTTAAATATACTGAACAGAGAATAAGAGGTGAAATTTTCATGTTTATCACATACTTGGCAATAAGTATCAACATTTATCCACATATTTAAGAGTTATTAATATACTTACTTTGCTGTCTGATCGTGATCGACTCTAACTCTGACACTAGGAAATGAACGCATTTTTCATGTTCCTTTGAAACACGTTTCAATGCCATGGTGGCTGAGGAATGCCGAAGTAAGTTTCAATAAAGCTGTTTTATTTTCACGAAACGAAATTATTTCTATATTGCCTATTTGAACAGCAAGCAATATTTCGTTTCGTTCAAAAAATATTTTCCGATTAGAACCTAACTTAAACATACTTCGGCATACCTCGACAACTGTCGCATTTCAGCAAATTCAAATGTATGTCAACTGAACAAAAAATGCGTCCGTTTGCAAGTGTCAACTATTGATTCCATTTGGATAAAAACAGCGCAGTAAGTATAATTATTTAAACATATATTAGTGGAAGAGTGTCTATATAGGTTGCCAAGTATGTTCGATATTCCTGAAACTTTGATTTATCGTTCCGATGACGACGACATCGGAACTAACTACACTATGGCGTCATTCGGCTCGTAAGACGTAGCACTAAAATCAAGATCAACATGTGATACGTCTTACGGGTAGGACTACAATCCACCATGTACCGGGTCTGTCGAATCTAGTGACATCATTACATGAATTGTGCTATAAATAGAAAAAAATTAAATTCGTATCAAATTCACATAATTTTATTTTATTTTGCTTTATATTATTATTCAAATAAAAGCAAATAATGATTTGTGTGTAGAAACCGATATATACTGAGAGAACATGTAAATACGTGTGTATTTCGTTTTTTCGGCGTATTTCTATTTGGGTGTTTCTAGTAACCACCTGCGTTTGTCTCTGTTAGCATAATAAAAGCAGATATCTACTTCTTCGTCATAGATGCCAATAAAAAAAGTTACTACCAATGTAGTTAATATTTTACTAATTTAGTTTATCTTCCATATCCCCTCCACCACCACCCACCCACCCACTTAAAGATACATAGACACGATTTAAAATCAACAAGTTTATAACCAGTGAAAATAGATAACACAGAACACAGAAAAATATCAACTTATATTTTTTCGAGTGCCTTGAAATTATATGGATATAACTGCATGAAGCCATCGAAATGTTCTGTTGACAAACCTAACAAATCGCAGTATCCGCTCGATCAACAAGCCTAAGACATATCTCACCAAATGCTTAATTTCTTGTGTGCGGATTGATTCGTGCTTTTGTCTAACCAAGAATGAAAAGCCTGGTACTAGATTTTATTTTAGAGCAAACAAATAATACACTTTCTTTGCCACGGACCTTACTACGCACCGCAAAGACGGACAACGGCGCACGAAGACGGACAAACAAAAGGCGCGCAAAGACCGGGAAATGACGGGCAAATACATTACACAATGATATGGGAAAAATGTATGTATATAGCTGTATCCATGATATACCACGAAATGCATCAATCTTTCATTAAAAGAAATGAGGTTTGCATATATTTTATTTTTTCACATAAAAATACACATATTTGCCCTTTGAACAGAGTTAAGATTGAATAGGAAACTAATGACTGAGCAAATGAATTCCTCAAATCTATGCCACTTTGTCCACTACAAAATGTAGCTATTTGCCTTTTGTGGCTGATAAGTTGATTGTTTTCTAGTTTGGTTTCTATTTTTTATTGACATTGATTAAACACATGTATCATTTAAACATGAAAGGTGGTTAATTGTAATGAAGAACGTAGAGTACTACAAACACATTATTACATTGATGAGCACTGAACACTCAGCCATTCACAAACCGGTGCATGTAAATTAGTGTGAAATAAAAACTAAGCAATTTTTTTTATAATATATTTATAATTGATCTAAGCTATTCTGCTTGAATCATCATTGCTAGCAGCCATAAAATTCTCTCTCCCCCTCCCCCATCTGATGCTTTGGTCAGTTTAATTAACTTTTATCATCATTTATAACTCCAGAGACATTATGGTATGATGCAAGGGAAAAATTTCTGTGCTCGTGATTTCATGAATTTTTGCCCATTGGTTGTTTAAATAGTTCACATAGAGAGGGAGGGGAGAAAGGGGCGTTTCTGCATTTTCATATTTTTCCTCGATCAAGAAACTGATAAATCCCAAGGAAAGTGTTCACATAACAGTTATGACCAACCATATTCTAGTAGGTAGCTTTGTGTAAGTTCAGTTTAAAGGTTTTCATCCAGCCCAAACTCTTTTGCTCTTACCAGATTTCTATGTATTAGAGCTCTGATACATGAGAGGGGAAGGGGAGTGGAAAGCAGAAAAGAAGGTGATGAAATTGTGTACCATGTTAAAGCAATTTAGAAAATGGGAATTATTAATACTTTTTATTGTTATTTTCATACATCACTACTGATTAATTAGTGAAAAGTAATTATTGATCTTTTGGCATAGAATCAACATAACACAGTTGCAAGATTATTTATATTATATGCAAATTATCATTCCATGGGCTGATCACAATTTGATATAAAAATAGTATTGGTATATCAAATTGCTTTATACCAACACACACACAAACACTGAAACTTTATTTGAGGCACTGTGATCACATTTATATTAATATACAATCAATATTCCATGTTATGGTATAATGGTACCAATTGTACAGGTGGGCAGAGCTGAAGGTGTAAGGATTATTGCATTCAGAAATAATCAACAACACTAGCTGTGATGGGTGCATTATGTGAGAGTTAAAAATGTGTTTTGTTGTAAATAGATATGTAAATGTCAGTAGAAGCAATTTAATAATTTTTCACGGTAAAATTTACAAGTTTAAAAACTTATAAAGTATGTTTTGTTTGGTTTGGGTATTTTTTTGCCTAACTGAAGGCCATTATTGCTAATTTCTTATCTAGAAGAAACATAAATTATATGCATCTATATTATCTACATTATTCACCATTTTATATTAGATGGGAATGAACACTACGAATCACATGATGTGTTGGTGCCTGTAAGGGATGTTATAGCACAGGTGCCTTTGGACTGTCCATTGACCTGTGGGGCACTGCCTCCAAATTATGTCCAAGGTAAGGTCATCAAATTTTCACTTCTCATTTTCTCATGGATGTTGTTTGTCTCCGTTAATTCCTTTATCAAAAGCTACAGCTCCCATTTAGATTCACACTTTCCTCCTGTTTTTAATTATATTAGACTTATTGTTTATCTTCTGCATTTTTCTTCTGTAATTTATTCCCCAAATTTCACCCCTAATCCAACATAACCACTTAGAAGTCTACTATATTTGGTGTCAGAATGGCTTGTTGCATCAGTTGTATTGGCTACACAAAGGAGGGAAACTTTCTATTTGTATGATAAAGAGGATGGGTAGGTTGACCTTTGTGTGAGGATGGGGGTTAGTGACATCATGTATTTTTACTTTTTGAAGTAGGAGAGGTACACAATTTAGTATATTGACCTTTGACCTAGTTATTACATAATATAATATAATGTGATTTATCCCATATCACCCATGTGAAGTTTAATAAGTGCTGATATGAATAAAACACAACTCATAGTAAAAACAATTCTTTTTATTCCCAAAATTTACTTTGGTAGTAAAGCACAAATATGAAAATAACAGCAAAAATAATTCAAAGACCATTACATACACATTAATATAAGACACAGCATGGTACCTCATAAATTGTTTTTGGCAAGTGAGACTAATTACATTTACTACTTGTACAGTCATGAGCAATATCACAGATTATTGAAAATATTGAGGATTAATATAGGTATAATGGTATGAATTGTACAAACCGATGTGGGCAGAAAGTAAGATGTAGGAAACATTGCATTCAGAAATAAACAACAACACTTGTAACCTTTGATTGGTGCATTATGTTAGAGATGTACTTTCTGTTAGGCTTTAAAAAAAGTTAAGCCTCTTGGCAACTTGAGATTATGTTAATTCATATCTAGATCATATTTTGTATTTTTTATGATTTTAAAAATAAAATGGTTCACATGGCTGAAAATGTGTCTTTTGTAACAAGATAACTCTTACCCCTGTCTAGTTTCAGCAGAGTTATCTCTCTGAAATACAATGGAATACCTGGTTTTATCCTTGTTAATTTACAATATAACATTATTCTCTATGACAGTGTGTGACATGCATGCTGAGGTAGAATAGAAAGTATATTTATTTCACAAAACATTAGCATTGAGGTCTATGGAAAAAACAATTGGTACCGTGATACCAAACAGGGATTGTAAATTAACGCACACAGCTTCTGATTTCAGTGTACAAAAGATCTCTTCAAGGGAGCCTATTGTCAGGGGCATTAACAAACCTTATCAAACAGGCCTATAATAGTCTCTGCACATGAAAAATCGTATTGCAGGCTGACAAAAACATTTTTGTCCACCTTAAGCGATGGCAAAAAGAGAGTGGGGAAAACCCCAAACGCTCTTGCCTGATCAAAGCTAAAGCATGAACGGAACATCTTTCTATAGATCAAACTTACAAATTGACTTCAACTTTCTCACTAGTTCTACATATAAGACCCAATGCTGATATTTATAGTTGGAGCACTTAAACATAATCAATATGTGCTATGTCTTACAGGTACAACGGTACCAATTGCGCAAGTCCAGGTGGCTGAAGCTTAAGGTGTAGGGAACATTGCCTTCAGAAATAAACAACAACACAAGCTATTATGGGTGGATTATGTAAGAGTTGTACTTTCTGTTAGGCTTAAAAAAAAGTTTAGCCTCTTGGCAACATGTGAATTTATGCTAATTCCTATATAGATCATATTTTGTATTTTTTATGATTTTTTTGAAAATGTGATACACATGAACTGAAAATAGGTATGTTGTGACTAGATAACTCATACCCCTGTCTAGTTCCAGCAGAGTTATCTCTCTTAAATGCAGTGGAGTATCTGGTTCTATCATTGTCAAATTGACAATCTAACATTGTTATCTATGACAGTGTGTGACTTGCATGCTGAAGTAGGATAGAAAGTATATTTATTTCACAAAACATTAGCATTGAGGTCTATCGAAAAACAATTGGTACCGTGATACCTATATCAAAGGAGAGTCTCACATTGTATCCATAGAAACGCATACATATGGGCAGCATTTATGAACAGTGCTATTTGATGTAGGAAATGGATGCTGAACATTTTTGGTCAAATATTGACAGTCTTTTAAGAATAACATGTCTGAAATCTTCAGAAAAAAACACAAGTTAGCTTTGGAATGGGGCTTTTGTAACTATATCTATAACATATATAGACTGATGGCTTTGTGCCAGTGTAGTGAGCTCCAAGATTACTATGCAGGCAAAAAAAAAATAAGTTCTGTAAAGTTAATATAGTTAATTTTAGCCAAAAATTGTATGTAGAGAAAAACATATTGCTGAAGAGATAGCAGTGAATTATAGGTTACTGCATTTGTATGAGATAAAATAAAACATGTTTATGCCCTGTCACTTGCATCTCGCCGTTTATAGATTTGTTCATACTACGCGATAATAGTTTTACGCACACGTTTCGAACACGTGCGTGCACTATTAATGTGTTCAGTTATCGTAAAATACTGCACAATATTGACAATGTAAAGTTAACGGAGACAAAAAATGAGTATATTATAATTATGTGTATTACCATTCTTATTACTAGCTAAAGAAGATACGTTTTACGCTGTCATTTGCATGCTCGCTGTTGGAGGGACCTGTATGATACAGTGTATGCTAGCATATCATTTTATCCAAAAAATTAAACCGGGAAGATTGCAAAGCAGCTGTTATGTGACAACCCATTTAGCCAGCGGAAATAATACTTTTTCGTCGTCTTGGCTTATTGCCACTGATGCTCTTAGTTTCCTACCAATACCTTCAGTTAGATTATTTTCTCTCGAATTTAGTGTTTTGAATGGATAGTAAAATTGTACGTATCTGATACATATCCAATGGCCCTTAACTTCAAATGGCTTTTCTGTGTTATTTGTATAGACTCCATAGAGCACTGGGCATAGTCTGAACCATTCAATTTGCTAAAAGTTACGAATATTACATCTAAATAACTGTTAAATGATTATAATGGTATTTTCAATTTCTACGTCTCTCGCGGGTTTTGTTCGTGGACATTGCGAACAACACTTGCATTCGTTTGCTTGTTTGAAGGTTTTACTTGTGGCTTAGTGAACTCGTCCACATCACTAACTTTACTATCTCTACTTTTAAACAGACGTAACGGCTTCTTTAGTTTATTCCCAAACAAATGTAATCAATTGAAAGATACGACCTCTGCTACATAAGCGCACATTGATTGTCTGCTATTAAAATAGTTCCTAATACAACACACTAATTTTTGGCACACTGGCGTGCAATATCAAGCTGAACAATATCAAATAACGCTGCACGATTCTGAAAATATCAAGGTATGGGAGAAAAAAGGTAAGATATAATGAAAAAGATTACTACACAAAACAGATTTACACAAAAGACGTTCTACTGTTCTCGCATAGTTTTTTAAAAAAAGTTGTGGTCGTCTATAAAGTCTGTTTTTTATATTGGATTTGGACAATTCCAGTGGCATCTAATGTACTCATTAAAGAAATAAGTGTATATCCAAAAGGTATCAGAAAGGGTGATCATGTAGATCAGGTGTTAATTAGTTCTTACATGCAGTACGAAACAAAACAAGAAGATAAAACGCTGTTGTCCTCATATAGATGAGATAGGTATTCATTGCGTCAAAAGATGGATACCAAACCATTTTGTTTCATGGAACTGACTGAATGACAATACTAAACGATTTCTTGTGTCAGCAAGTGACAAATCTACAGTTATCAAAACTTAAATTATGTTCCTATAGCCTACATTTCTTCAGATAAATCATTTATTTTTGTATTATATTAGAATTCAGCATTTTCCAGAATTGTCAGTGTCAAAGGTCTGTGTGACGTTTTTGTCATGTCTTTACATGTCCTTGTCATGTCTTTGCACGTGTTTGTGCGTCTTTGCTGTGCACACTAACTATAAAACAATTAACACATAGATCAGTGGTTTCCAGACTTTTTGGGGCCACTGCCTCTCTGGTTATCCTCAGCGCCCCCAGCCTTACCCCATACAAAATATCATTAGCACTACCATCAATAATCAGTGCCGCTCACTTTAGGAACCACTGATATAGATTATATACATATTTATTTTATTTATTAAATGAAATTGTTTCGAGTTAGTAAAGTTATAAAAGTTACAAGCACGCTTCTCTTTTCCCAACGCATACCACCTGTTTAATAAAAATATATCCCCCACCCAAATTTGCTGCATCATTAAATGAGAAAATATTTTAGAAATAATAATAATTATAATATTCCAGTTTTGGTGCTAAATGACATTTTTGAATATTTATAATAACTCATTTTTAACTCTGAGTACAAGTAGACATTTTAAAAAGTTGGACAATGGAAAACGTTAAAATTCTATGAAATTGTAATCAAATTTCAGAATTTTCCACCATTGTCAACTTTGTGTGTGTGTGTGTTTTTGTGCTCGTTTTTCTGCATGCATTTCTTTGCGCGTCATTGCCGTATATAGCAGGACCCTTTGGTTTAGGAAAAGTAATTCAGATATAGACATGGAGGGATGAATCACAGTTGCTCGACGCGAGCTTGATTTTAAAAAAATAATCTAAAGGGAAAAAAATTCATACCGAGTGACAAAAATACCTTAGATTACCGCCATGACCCATTCTGACATTGGACCGTCAATATAATAACTATACTCTTTTTATATAGTATGATAGCGACGATCCTATGTCAGAATGGGCCATAGGGGTAATCTAATTTATTTTTGTCACTCTGTATGAATTTTTTTCCCTTTGATTTTTTTTTCAAATCAAGGTCGCGTCGAGCACCTGTGGGAATGATAGGCCGAGTCAGCAGTTTAAAGATACATGTATTAGTTTCAAAATAAGAGCCTTGATTTCAGATTGGAGGTATAAAAATACCACAGGAGTCTGACGTTATATCAATAAAGAATGGCGAAATGTCTGACAACATGAATTACCCATATCAATAATATTATTGATACATGTATATAAATATATTATTGATAAGGGTAATTCATGTTGTCAGACATTTCGGCGTACTTTATTGATAAAACGTCAGACTCCTGTGAAAAATACTAATACATGTATTGGCAAAAGATACATCAGTGTTTTGTTAGTGGACAAGTTTTAAGACAAATAAAGATACAATAAAGCTGGAATTGATCATGGGTTCTCTGTCGGGACAACAAACGATGCAAATGAATGTGAAGTGGATGGGCTTGAGTGCGATTGTTTTTTGTCTATGAATTAGAATATGTCCTTAACAGAGAGGTAGCCAGAAGTCAAATATTTTATTGATAGCTGGCATTACAAAAGAACGAACGAATTTCAGTTCCAAGCTGCAATCAAGTATCAATTATACAGATTAAAAGGTATTTCAGTTTTAAAAAGCTGTGTAATTTACAAGAAAGTTGTCTCAAAATTTATCAGATGTCAGAGAAGGCTGCAATAAAATCCATGTAAACGTGCATTAATCGAAAGATGTAACATAAATTTATACGAGGCTAAAGTGAAAGTAGATATACATGATCTTTGTGAAACTCTTTAAAAAAACTTCAGTAGTGTATCATCAATCAGAAAATAAAACCTAATGCTACATTTTAATTTATAATCTCATGAAATATGTGGCTATGAATATGGATAAACCATACATTAGTAAATGAAATATAGGTAATGTAGGCATTCAAAACTATGTCGATAATAGGTGTCATTTGTCAGAATTTAATTTCACATACCTTTCAATGGTTATTGATCACTTTTATTTTATCCACATACATCTATGTTCCTTTTGAAGGTCATTATTTATCCCCCCCGCCATGAAATACACCAAAATCAATAATGCCGTTTGTATTCCAGAAATCATAGTCATTCTCAGAGCTTTGAATTACATTGAAATATCAACAACAATAAACAATTTTGTCATCTTTTTTATTTCATTTCCACATTGAAAATCTTGCATAATCTTAAATCAGACAATCATATAGTAGCCTACATTATGCTGTCATACAATCTGGGAGAGCATTTTGTAGTGTTGGCTGCCTTGTCACATTGGTATCAAGGGTAATACTAGGCAGATAAAAGCAGCCAGATCTGCTCTACAGTCACCTATTTCCTAAAAGATGATTCCTTATACTGACTTCACATAATTATACTTGGCAACATATATGTGCAATAAAATCTCCGCAAGCAAACTTTAGGATCCATTATATAGAAGAAACTGGAGAGATGAAGTGGTATTGTCTCAGATGCAAATGGGACACACATATCTGACTTGTATATATGTTTTTAAGGGTTAACCTCAACTGGGATGCATACGCTGCCTGTGTCCAATGGCATTGGAACACATTCTTGTTGAATGATGGATCTCCACCCATTGAAACAGAAGTATTTTGATGTGATGTCCTTTAAGATACTATAACTTATAAGGACATAATACTTGAGAAAAACATGGACTTTTTGAGGGAATATGAATTTTACAAACAAACTGAATGGTGTTTTAATTATTTTACATTTGTTACCTTGATCTGCTTTTTTATACACACTTTGCAGAATTTTAAAATCATGTTTGATTTTTTATCTTATACTGTTTTATTTTTTATCTTATACTCAATGTTTACACTAATTTGGAAGGATTTATCGTTCTAATTTTTTTGGAATTCATTTTAACATTTTTAAAAACGTTTGTTGGCATTACATAGCCAGTCATGTGTTGCAAAAAGAAATATTGCATTCATACCAACTTGTATAATTGTGTTTGGGGCATCTGGTGGCTGTGTGGTCTGAAACACTAGTATTTACTGATCACTGCCATGATACCTCGATCCGAGTGGTTTAGGTTTCAAACTTGGCTATTGTGGGTATGCAAGAAAGTTGCCAGTAGCTTCTTGTGGATTGGTATTTCTTACTGGAGTTTTCTTGGGTTTTTCCTCCATCAGTTGTCCTAGCTGTCATGTATAGCCTATCTTGCCCTGAGAATTGGTCTTAATGTTAAGCCAAACATGACTACAGCAACATAATTTTGTTAAGTTTCAACTGTTCTCCATTGAAACAGTATTTGGATTATCCAGTATTTAGCTGAATGATATCTGGGATGAAAAGGGAGTGAAATGAGATTACTGTGGCTATATTTCTTAACGTATGAACCCAAATTTTGCCTGCCGTTACAGAAACGTTTTGTAAATATTAAGTAACCCTCTACCCTAATTAAATAGGAAGAATTCATATTTGTCCTCATAGACTAATGGTATTTCTTATCAGTTAACAGGAGAATTTTAAAAATTGTTACAAAAGATAATTCCTTTTTTCCGTAACTATATGACTGCATTTCTTACCCTCTCTCTCTCTAATGAAAACATTTCAGTCTTTCAAATTTGACAAACTGACACCGTGAGTTATTTTGACAGTATGACTGGAGTTATTTTGACAGTATTACTGGAGTTCAGTATGACTGGAGTTCAGTAAATACATCTAGAAGTGAGGTATGCTATGACTTTATCTAAACAATTTTTTCATCATGTTTGATGTATTTCTCACATGTTTTTCTGATGGATACTGCTTCATTCCTTCTGTCATTACCCCCACCCCTCCACCCAGTACTGCTGAAGATACAGAATTTGAATGCAAGTTTTGACCAGCCAGTGGCAGCACTAGCAGGACAGGCGGCAACAGATCAGCTTGGAGATGAATTGGGACGAATAGCAGAGGAAGGGTTACATGAAAGTATAAGGCATGCATTGGACTTATTTTATAGCCTTTCAACTATTATTTTTAATACTTTTTAATTCATTGTCCAGTGTTAGGAGGAATTCAGTTGAATACTATGCAGAATGTCATATCAATATAACTACTCCCTCGATGACTACTATCAATATAAACTCTCCCACAATAACTACTATCAATATAAACTCTCCCACAATAACTACTATCAATATATACTCTCCCACAATAACTACTATCAATATAACCTTTCCCACAATAACTACTATCAATATAACCTCTCCCACAATAACTACTATCAATATAACCTCTCCCACAATAACTGCCATCAATATAAACTCTCCCACAATAACTACCATCAATATAACCTCTCCCACAATAACTACTATCAATATAACCTCTCCCACAATAACTACCATCAATATAACCTCTCCCACAATAACTACTATCAATATAACCTCTCCCACAATAACTACCATCAATATAACCTCTGCCACAATAACTACCATCAATATAACCTCTCCCACAATAACTACTATCAATATAACCTCTCCCACAATAACTACTATCAATATAACCTCTCCCACAATAACTACTATCAATATAACCTCTCCCACAATAACTACTATCAATATAACCTCTCCCACAATAACTACTATCAATATAACCTCTCCCACAATAACCACCATCAATATAACCTCTCCCACAATAACTACTATCAATATAACCTCTCCCACAATAACTACCATCAATATAACCTCTCCCACAATAACTACTATCAATATAACCTCTCCCAAAATAACTACTATCAATATAACCTTTCCCACAATAACTATTATCAATATAACCTCTCCCACAATAACTACTATCAATATAACCTCTCCCACAATATAACCTCTCCCACAATAACAACTATCAATATAACCTCTCCCACAATAACTTTTATCGATATAACCTCTCCCACAATAACTACCATCAATATAACCTCTCCCACAATAACTACCATCAATATAACCTCTCCCACAATAACTACTATCAATATAACCTCTCCCACAATAACTACCATCAATATAACCTCTCCCACAATAACTACTATCAATATAACCTGTCCCACAATAACTACCATCGATATAACCTGTCCCACAATAACTACCATCAATATAACCTCTCCCACAATAACTACCATCAATATAACCTCTCTCACAATAACTACCATCAATATAACCTCTCCCACAATAACTACCATCAATATAAACTCTCCCACAATAACTACTATCAATTTAACCTCTCCCACAATAACTACTATCAATATAACCTCTCCCACAATAACTACTATCAATATAACCTCTCCCACAATAACTACCATCAATATAACCTCTCCCACAATAACTACTATCAATATAACCTCTCCTACAAAAACTACTATCAATATAACCTCTCCCACAATAACTACCATCAATATAACCTCTCCCACAATAACTACTATCAATATAACCTCTCCCACAATAACTACCATCCATATAACCTCTCCCACAATAACTACCATCAATATAACCTCTCCCACAATAACTACTATCAATATAAACTCTCCCACAATAACTACTATCAATATAACCTCTCCCACAATAACTACCATCAATATAACCTCTCCCACAATAACTACTATCAATATAACCTCTCCCACAATAACTTCTATCAATATAACCTCTCCCACAATAACTACCTTTAATATAACCTCTCCCACAATAACTACCTTTAATATAACCTCTCCCACAATAACTACCTTTAATATAACCTCTCCCACAATAACTACCTTTAATATAACCTCTCCCACAATAACTACCTTTAATATAACCTCTCCCACAATAACTACTATCAATATAACCTTTCCCACAATAACTGTTATTAGTATCTATAAACAACAGCTGTGACACAAATAAGGTCATTACCATATGTGGTGGACTAGAAGTTTATACATTTGGGTGCAAAGGTGGTATTTTAGTTGCTTTTCTGGATACATGAAAAATATAATTTCATTTTCCCACACAAATATTTATATAGTGGATTTTATTATTAAGTGCAAACTTTAAAACTTGTCAGATCAGAAAAAAGTGACAAATCAACACCGTTTCACAAACTGTAAAAGAAGAATATAAGAACAGTATTATACAGCACTTGGGATTGAGCACATGGATGCTCATTGCAAAATTTAAAATAAAATGAACAATCAACCAGTTCTGTAATTAAGACACCTTGCTTGATATTATTGTTTTGTAGGGCGCATCATATTACTGTCTAAATAACAGCCTTGTGTAGCATGTTTACCAAGTCGACTGATCGCATATCATTTTTAATACATGAATATTTAAGGAATTATTACAAATAAGTAAACCTGACAAGGTTTTGTTTATTTTTTTCGTGGCATTATGATGGTCATTATTTATACACTTCATGTATTACCAACATGCTTGTGAAAGGGGACTGCTATTTTCCAAAAAATTCTAGTGAGACCCCCCCCCCCTCTCTCTCTCTCTCTCTCTCTCTCTCTCTCTCTCTCTCTCTCTCTCTCTCTCTCTCACACACACACACACACACAAACACACACACACACACACACACACACAGAGTCAAAATTACTGCACAAACTAAAACGTCAGACCCTTTAACATCTAGTAAGGACCCTGTTCAAATGTGGGGATTGTCGGGACTCAATAAAATATCAATATAATGGAAGCATGATACTTGAAAGGTGCAGACAAAATGATAACTTTAGAGTCTAGAGTCATCTTCATCTCATGTCAGAATCATACACCATGAAAAGTTTTTGATTTAGCTATTATGTGGATTGTTCTTCAGAAGATGTGGAGATACATTAAAAAAAAACTTGCTAATTCTAATGAAACATATTTTTCATTTTGGCTTATATGAAGTTAGTTTCTATTAATATAAACAAAATATTTTTGTGCCTAATATGTGTATTATCAAGACAGAGTCAGATGGTGCCATTTAAAACTGAAAATTAACATGTACTGAGATATAGGACCTGACTGCAATAATTTAGTTTCAGTTTAGCTATGAAGCTTTAGGTTGCTAGTGTACAGACAACCTCTGAAATGGCACTTGCAGGGAGAATTAGATTTAGATGACCGATTGCAGTGCGGCTTGGATGGGTCATTGGGGGTGGGTGGTATGAGGGCATTAAATACCAAAGCATAAAACAAAGGTTGGATTTAAAAGCTTTACTAATGTCAATGAATATTAAAATTCTGTATGAATACATTTAACACATAAATTAGCAGAGGTCTAGGAAACATATACACTGTATATTGAACGCAGTTTTTTTTATATCTGGGACGCAGAAAATCACTTAGGTGGGAGTCTTCTCCATGCATGTAATAGATGGGTAACAAAATTCAAGGACTTACCAGACTTGCTTTAGCCACCTGCTGAGTGCGAAAATGTGTTAGTTGTGCTGCTATTTACAGTGGTTGGAAGACCCCGTGATATAATTAAAGTACATCAAAAGAACTTCATGCCATAGCAGGACGGCAAGCTCAAAAACTTTGATTAGCTGTTTGGTGGGAAAATGTGCTGTTATTTACAATGATTGAATACTGAGGCAGAAAAACCTAGAGATCATTTATAACAGTACATTACAGTGCAATTTAAGCTTTAATTATTGTGTTCACTTTCAAGTGTAGCTGAACATTTAGTGCATGTGACATGTTAGCGTTATAAAGAATGTGGAAATTAAACTCAGTGGCAACCAGTATTTTTTCTCATCAGCAATGTTCTCATCTTCTGTGATGGGACTACAGCTTTTGCTGGTGTGACTCCTATTTTACCAAACTATTTTGGAAAAAAGTTTCCATTGTATATCTTTCGATAGACATTACATTTACAACATAATTTAACAATATACATGACTAGTGCTTGGGGCATCAAAGATCCAGGTGACAGTTTAGTTTTGGGGGTAAATTTTTCAGTACTGCTAGAAGGGGACATGTTATCTGTTTGCATACATATATTATTGGATTTATATCATTGGAGGAGATAAGTAGTTGAATGTAATAGTTTAGGGTCACAGTGTTTTTTATTTGTTTTGTCGTGTCTTACTAGGGTTGCAGTGGCATCATCACAGATTAGACAATAAGATTACATATTTTGTTTCTTTCAGTGTTGAGGTTTTTTCTAGTTACAAGCATAATGAGATTTTGCCTGGCTGTCAACCTCATCCAGGGGACATTGCGGAGGCTGGACCTCTTGCAGTAGGTTTCGTTATCCTGTTAGTGTTGGATACATGTTTACTGAAGTTACATGTGTAACATTCTGCACTCCACTCTAGATATATATATATATATATATATATATATATATATATATATATATATATATATATATATATATATATATATATATATATATACAGTGGAACCCCACTATAACGTGCCCCGCCATAATGCGAATTCGGATATAACGCGGTCATAGCATGGCTCCCGAAATTTCGTATATTCATTTACACATGAAGGAAAAAAGTTGGAGGGAAGTAAGTGAAAAATGTATAAAAAAATATTTAACTTCAATTTTGGCATGAGATTAGTTATGATTTTTATAATAATATAATCGTGGCATGGTTCCTGAAATTTGAAATTCATGTACGTGTATTTTTCTCGTACCGGCAAAACATTTGTTTAAAGTACGAGAAATAGTGTGTAAAACGTTTATTATAATTTTGGGGAAGAATTTGTGTATGAGTTTTAATAATAAACGATCTGAACTTAACAATGTATACAGGTTCTTTAAGTGATTTTGGAGAAGTGATCGTGTATGAATTCTAAAATAATATGATAATCCTAGAGCAGTGAAATCTATACGAAGACTTGAAGTGTCCTTAACATGGCTACTTGTTGGAGGCGGTAAAAAAAAAAACATTTTTCTTGATTGGCAATAACACTGAGATGATCGACACCCAATGAAGTAGCCTACAATCATACATAAAGAAATATATATATATATATATATATATATATATATATATATATATATATATATATATATATATATATATATATATATATATATATATATATATATATATATATATATATATATATCTGATATAAAGAAAAAAGTTTCGGTATAGAAGAGGTAGTGTATAGACTTAAATATAAAAATAACAAATAACGGGGTTGCCATATCATTGTGTTATTGTCGTTTCTGTTTATTTGTTTTGCGATTTTAGGAGAGCAAATATGTTTTGCTTTTTAGAATTACTATAAAAGGACACATCTTTTGCGGAAATACGGAAATAATAAATCAGTTATTAATTTTTGTTATTATCTGTTTTTAAAAATGTCATTGAACGTTTGTTTGACATTTAGCATGCAAAGTTAAGACAGAAAAACGATTGGGAAATGATTTGACTAAGATGAAACAGTCGTGGGATGAACAGTATTACAATGAACAAGATAATATTGTTTATAAATAATGACAATTGTTATTGGGTTCACTAAGTACATGTATTACCATACGGAGAAATAAATATTCTAACAACAACACAACCTAAATTCTCATAAAAAATTGTGTTTTGGAAAACTTCCATTGTTCATTTAGTCTCATCTGGAAAACATGCTTTTCTTCATATACATCTACATAAAGCAGATATACTACAAACAAAACAATTATCACTTAACTCGTTCAGCCGGAATAGAGCATTGATGTAGCTATATTATTCATTATCATTGTTCTTAATGCAAAACTCGGTACATAAATTTTTAATGCCCGGAAAGAACATTTAATTCATTAGCTGTGATGCCTTCACACTATGCATGTACCCAACCTTTGCAATAACCCCAATGGACTGAATCATTGGCACAATTATATTTGCAAACAACGCACGGGTACTGAATGAGTGTAACATGCTTATGAGCACGGACAGAAAGCATTCTGACAAATATACACTGCTTTATCCCATAAAGAATATATTATGTAGAGAATGTTTAACACTTTAACACAGTTGAAACACTATTACTCTACAACACCTATGTTTAAACAATACAACACACTATTTAAAATATACCTCTAAACAACTTTTTGTATCCTACACTTAGCATTAATCATTTGAAGCTTAATACTGTTACTGAATCATGGCAAAACGCTTTTAATGAAGATTTTTATTTTTTGCCTTTTGATACAAACTTAAAATGTCAGGTGTTTAAGCTCTGCTAACTGATGCAAACAATACATACCTTTGAAACTGCTACAAACCGCGGATGTCGCTACATTTCAGTAACAGTACTTGCGTTTGAGATTACCGACATCGGTATATAATTAAAGGTTGATTAAAAAACTACTGTTAGAAAAATACTGCAGGAACAGATTTGTATAGTAAAATAGCCAGGAACCGCATTTGATTTTGCCGACAGCGGCAGAGTAATGTGTTACTGTTTGTAGCATAATCTCTTCTTCTCATCGGATACTGCAAACATTAATAGCAACATAAAATACTTGTATAACCGCTTAAGACACTAATGATTTTGCTGAAATAAATTACGATAGTAACATGTTAAATGATGTACTGTATTTGTACTATCTATCTTGTCATGGTTGATCCTTTTCGATTAAAGTACATCGTGAATTTGTGATTATGACCGTTAATATAATATTTAATATCATTTTCATAATATCATTTCGTGTTTCTCAAGAAGATAATTATTATATAAAATTATTAAACTGACTTCCGGAAAGATGGCCGATTTCACTTAACCGGCTTGACAATGCTCTTCCGTTTTTGTGCTGTTTTTCATTATATATGTGCTTGTTGTCTATCTTCGTCTATATTATTGTGTTTCATCATGCATTGGCAGTTCAGGTCGTATGTGTTTCTTCATGTCCTTGTTTTGGAAACGAAGAACAATTATAATTTTTCTCAGCTGTCTTGTTCTACTGTTAAGACGTCATTTGTTTTTAAATAAACCTCCATCACGTAATCGCCAGTTAACCCGTTTATGCTATGATATGATGTACCCGCATTAATTGCTTTAAACGACCAATCCTTGGTTCTTCATACTACCTTGTGCTCAGGACTAAACAAACTGGGACTACATTCATCATTACTTAAATGTAAATGGAAGCGAAAAAAGAAACGTTGTTTCAAAGCTGGCCGGCATAGAACAGGAAGGAGAATTCCAGTTATCTCTCTTTCGCCATTTCCAGCTAAACAATTTAAAAATTCGGCCGTTAATTGTGATAACCTGGTGCAAATCCATCTTAAATCGTTAGCCGTTGTGTCAGCTACAAATGGTTGTCCCAGAGATGCCACTGCGTATTGCATTATTCAACACCATATCAGTAGGACCACCGGAAAAGTGCACAGAAATAATTACTTTTATCAATGACCAGAATATAGACATCTTCTTCCTGACAGAAACCTGCCTAAAACATCAGGCGATGAGCCCAAGGACACGGATTTAACACCCACCGCTTACTCCATCAGGTCGTTCCCTCGCCACTCTCGTGGAAGTGGAGTTACTCTCATCACAAAGAATTCCATGATAAAATGTCTTGTTTATGACACAACCTCCAATTTATGTCACACATCGATTGAACAAATCCAAACAACACTCACACTGGAACTAAGGTCAGTACATTTTTCTGCTACTACCGCCATCCTTTTAGTAGAAACAACAAGCTGACTTAATCTCTCATTTTGGAGTAGTTTCCGAATCTTCTGAAATATGAAAATTCGATAGGTGGCAACTTATTTATTCTTGGAGATTTCAACTTTCACTTTGTCTTGGAACCCATACACGTCAAAACGTCCTAGATTTCATGCATGTTTTCAATCTTAAACAGTCAGTTAACAAACCCACCCATAAACTTGGTCACATTTTAGACTGTATTCTTTATAGGCCTGATGATAATATTCTGCGATCCATCCTTGTATCCCACGAACTTGCATCAAATCGCCTCTGCATTATATGCCATCTCGATGTATCAGTCCCTAACCCTCCACTTGTATTTGCTACTAAGAGAAACCTCCGTATGATAATTAGAACCAAACTAATGCATGACATCCAAGAAAACATAACTTTCTTACCTCCTACAGAAAAACAACTCGATAACTGCATACATTCATTGCTTGATAAAGATGCACCCAGCCACCAAGTGCAGAGTATCAATCAAAATGTGTTCTCCGTGGTATAGCAGTGTTAGAGACCAGCTTCACACTGCGAAAATACACCGCCGTAAAGCAAAGAGGCTTTGACTTTCCAACAGACTCACTATCCATAACGACACCTATGAAGCCGCTAAGGAGAACGTCACAGACATAGTCCATCTGGCCAAACTATCCCACTACAGTACTAATATCACGGAGAGTTCCAGCTGTAAAAAGCTCTTTGAGATTACTAACAAACTAATGTGAAGGAACAAGTACACCGCTTCCAACTACCTTCTCTCCAGTCAACCTTCCGGACCTATTTGCAAATTTCTTCCGCGAAAAAGTAAAAACCATTAGAGATACGTTTGACAACACAGTTTCAATTGACTCGTCATCACAATACAGATACAATCCAGAATTTCAGCGAGAACCTTTAGGAACATTTGAACCTGTCTCTTTGGATTTTGTACGAAAAATCGTGATGAAGAGTGCATCAAGGTCATGTGAACTTGATCCAACTCCAACATCACGGCTGCTTGAGTGCTAAGACCCAATATTACCTTCACTAACTGATACTATTAATATATTCATTTTTCTCTCATCCGGGGAATTCCCAACATTTTTCAAAGCTGCCATCTTAAAGCTTCTGCTGAAGAAGCCAACAATTGACCATAACGCTTTGAAGAACTACCGCCCAGTTTCTAATCTCCCGTTCATATATAAAATCTTAGAAAATGTTGTTCTAACCCAACTTGTCTCTCATTTGAATTCAAACAGCTTTTCTAAGCAATGTACAGTCTGCATATTGCTCTTGCCACATTATTGAAACTCCTCTTCTGAAAGTATTTAATGACATTTTGTCTGCTTTGGATAGCGGAAAGATTACAGTCATCACCCTCCTTGATTTGTCTGCAACATGTGACACAATATACCATGATATATTAATTCACCGTCTCCAGCATGTATTTGGCATTCACAATATAGCCTTATAGTTGTGGTTCAAGTCTGACTTAGTCAACAGGAAAAAAATTGTATCTGCAAACGGAATACACTCCAGCCAAGTTGATCAATGTCGTGATGTTCCACATGGGTCTGTTCTTGGACCTGTTCACGTCATTCTATACACTCAGCTGCTATCAAGTGTCATATATCATTTTCCAGTGTCTCACCTTATTTACGCTGATTACAAACAAATATAAAAGTTTATCCACCCAACTGTAGCTGTTGCTAACATTCAAGGGATAGAAAGGTCCATTTCTGATGTGATATCATGGATTAAATGTAACAAGCTGTAGATGAATGATGATACCATTGAGGCCCATCTGATCCCAACACAAAGACTTTCTCATTCACATCCTTTACCTCAAACAATAAATATCAGCAACACCAACATTAAATTCACACAGTCAGTGCGAAACCTAGAAGTTACTTTAGACAGTAGTCTCACATTGCACAAACAAGTCATGAACATATGCAAGGCTGAATATCTTGAGCTGATACGCATCAGCTCCATTCGTAAAAATCTTTCAGTTGATGCCACTAAAACGCTTGTGTGTTCATTAGTACTTTCAAGACGACTATTGTAACTTAATCATGTCTCGTTCGTCTCAATATCTACTCCAGAAACTTTAAAAAGTTCAAAACACAGCTGCTCGTATCGTCTTTAGAGTACCACAATCAGAGCTCTCTCTCTCTCTCTCTCTCTCTCTCTCTCTCTCTCTCTCTCTCTCTCTCTCTCTCTCTCAGGCTTATGTACTGCAATGAAGATTCTGTTCAAAATAATATTAAATATTGGATACACACAATACTGCTCCTGTGTTTTCACGAAGTGCGATATGTCGGACTATTCTGAACATAGATTTGAACATGTTTGTAATATTTATGCATTCTGCTATGGAAATGAAATGCGTTACTTTGGACTCTCTGTTAGAATTTGAGCGAAGAAATTATGACAAGCTTATAGCTGGTGTTACAAAATTCAATGCAACATAGCCAATAAATGGCATGGGATGTTAAGCAAACTAACGTTGACTTATTGTATTCTACCTCTTTTTTTATTAATTAAACGACGAAATTAACTTGATTGTACAAAGGAGTTCAACTTTGAATTCATTGCAACAATACAACAAGTACTTACGCTAGTCAGATATCGGTCGGCACTTAATTAAGTTCTCAGGGCAACGCTCGCGGACATAGCAGTTGCGTTAGATTGACACGTTTTCCGTTTAAACAGAGGAGAGCAAATTGCATTAATGATAATAATTGAACTTGAACGAAACTCAAAGATAGAACGCAAACAGACATTCATTTATTATAAAATTATTTATTTAATAAAGTGCTGCCTTCACTAGGCTTAAGTTACCTTTTTATTTATCGAAATTATTTGAATATCGTTAATTGCAGTTTGTGAAGAATGTCGCTTGAAAAGAAAATGTTAGCAAATTATATAACTTTTTATTAAAAGTTGATAGTTTCATAATATTGATTAAAATTTTCAGGTCTTACATATCGTTTGCGACAATAAAACGAAGTTTCAGTTACCACTTTTGATTGCGACTTTCTTCAAGTTAAACAAATAGGGATAAAGTTTAGGGTATTTTCTGACTTGCAAAAAACCGGATCCACATCTGACCCTGTGTTATAAAGAGGGAGAGAAAAAGAGTCATAATAATATACCCCTCAAGACTGAATTTAATATCACATCTAACCAGTAGTCCAAAACTACTGAATTTTTAACAAAATACAAATTGGGATCCCAAATTTATTTTTGCACTGATGTTATTAAATCTAAGAAAGCTTTTAAATTACATCTCCAACAGAATTACAAGACTTACAAGGTATGTTGCCAAATTTGACCGAAGGCATCCTTTCAAAACGGCTCAACGGAAGTTGAACAACTTTAATCAAACGCACCCTGGTATAGATATCTTTAAATTTGTCTTAACGTTGACAACCCACACTGAAAAAAAGATGCCATTATTAAAATTAGGCATGTCTTTCATCACAATCTGATAATACAATCACATCGAAAATCTACAAAATATCATTATCTTCCATATAGTATGGTTATCAGTACTAATACAACCGTGTCAGAGAACGACATTATGTCGGAGTTCCTTTCCACATCAGATAAAATGTTACGGGTATATTTCTAGCATGAACACCTCGAAGATTCATATTCTAGATGCGAATATCTCTATATTTCAACTGAAGTTACCCAAAGTAGAAAAACAGTTATTCAGAATAACTACCACCAGTTTATGCCAAACGATTAGATTATATTTAAAATACGGGTATTAGATTTCTTAAATTTTATTTAATTTTGGCATTTAAGGAAAACAATAAAACAGAGTAAGGATATATATATATATATATATATATATATATATATATATATATATATATATATATATATATATATATATATATATATATATCGACAATCGGAGTCGTGCATTTGCGAGCAAACAGGAATAATACCTACTGCATTAATTGGGTTGATCGAGTACTTAGAACACTCAACATAAATGCAAATATCTCAAAAGATTGTGACACCCTTTTTAGCACGCATGTGACAGCAAATCAGCAAAATTAAATTGCTTTAATTACCATTAAAGACCACATACAGGAGTCTATTACGTTCTTGAATAACCCTCAAACATATAATCATGTTTCTTGCTATGGACCGTTAGTGGCTGAGTTGCACACGATCGAAGCTGTAAAATGTTCCAAACTATAATAGTTTATGAATTTCATAACCGTCATCGTTAAAGCTATAGACTGTATCCCTGCATTTGAAGCTTAATCGAAGCTGTAAAATGTTCCAAACTATAATAGTTTATGAATTTCATAACCGTCATCGTTAAAGCTATAGACTGTATCTCTGCATTTGAAGCTTAGACAATGGACGGATGGAACGATGGGCATCCTCAAACGAAATGATTGGATTATGAGTTTAGACTCGGAATTGATTAATGTAATCGTACGAAGACCATCCGAAAGAGCATTATGTGAATTATTGCACGCTACATAAATGATGCAACTATTACTCCATCCTAGTTCCTTCAGCTTCATCACCTAAATATATTGGATAAAAGCTGCATCAATATTTTCAAACAAAGGATTCAAACAAAGAATTAGTCTGCAGATGAAAACCATCTAAATATCATATCCATAGTGTCATTATAATTGCTAAAGAATTCAGTTAAGATGCACATGGCTTTATTACATGACTTCTGTAAAATCAGGAGCTCTCTGAAAACATAATGCCATTTACATGCAACATTTTTTTGTTTTGTTTTGTCTGACACGTTTGCATCCGAAGTTATCAAATTCCAAAGTGTATAAAAGTTTAACCCAGGGACTTAGAAGCGATGTTATTTAGAGAGATATCGAGCTCATGAAAGGGATAGGCAGCTAATAACCAATAAAGTTATAATTTTCGAAGATGTTTGGTTGAAAATGTCAGTACAGTATCTCAGGCCTAGCGAAAGAATGTGTAATTTGTATAGTCTACGAAAGAAAGGGTTCACTTAAAGATAACAGTGTTCCATCACGGATATACGGTATATGACATTTTATTTATTTGACCAACGATATTCATTATTGTCGTGACGGCTTAGAATACCAACAAGTGCCCACAGATATTCAACCAATTGAGATATGGATATTAACTGATATTTGAGGTATCAATAACAAGCAAAATCAGCACTGACGCAACGTTGCGGCTCCAAATTACCTTCTAGTGTTCCGATATGTTATATATTTGTCAAAGTTAATGCCATGGGAACTATATCAAAGGTCATCAGTGAAATCTGTATATTTTGGGCAAAGGTTTTAAAACTCGGACACATGAACAAGTCTGGCGTGTACACAATGTTTCATTTCCTTATGTGCTCGACCAGAAACAAGTGCATCTGTTGTTGGTCCTCACGGATCTAAGAAATAATTATGACACAGCAAGTAGTAAACTCCAGTGCGATATTTCTTTAACGAAACACCAGTGACATTATTCCATAATTGAGAAGAAGTCTCTGGCTTTGAAGTGTACAGGCCAGCTCCTCCTCCGATTGTTGATTCACTGATCACAAACGACTTACTTTCATTCGAAAATGAGAAACATTAGGAATTGTTAGTGCCATTATTCCACACTCGAAAAGGAGTGTTTTACTTTTATATTTGAAGTGTTCAGGTCAGCTCCTCTTCAGACTCTTGATTCACTGATCATAAACGACGTACATGCATTCGAAAATGAGAAACATTAGCATTAGTTGAAGTGAATCTGATGTTGTATGAATACGGCATTGGCATCAGGAACATCCAACGCAATAGTTAATCTCTTTGCATGTTCACTTGAATGGAAGTAGTATGTTTTATGTCCTGTATATGTTGTGACATTAATATTGCAGTTTTCTATGGAGTTTAAATATGATAGCATTATATGTATATTTGACTAATTTGTCAAAGAAAGTTTTATCATATAGTCGTTCCTTTTACTAAGAGACATTTTACTTATATCTATACTGTTTGCATTTACTTGCGTTAAGGTAAAGCTTGTAATGAATTATTATTTAAATCATTCAATGCAATTACAAAAGTGCGAATTGACAGGATTTAAAATATCTTGTGATTTTTGTTATTTAATTCAAAGTCCTAGAAATATCAAACTGACAGATGAAGATTATTCATACGTCAGCACATTCAAATTTTAATTCATTTTCGAAACACTATACGTTAAGACTTGTGATATAACATTGAAGATTATTTAGGACAAGCTTCATAATGTTTTAAGTTGTTTCATTTCATAACCTAGAAATTTTAATTATTTGTTGCTATTAGAAACGTTATTGGTTTTGCACCTTTTTTTTACATTGTTTAAGACCATGGAGTCGTAACTATTTGCACATATTCTATTAAAATTGGGTCCAGAGTGTCTTACCTAACAACAGTGAATCTTTCTCTCCAGACATATGGGAAATATAGTTGCGACTTATCTAGAATGGCTGAGACAGTTTAATCAAACTTGATTGAAACGTCTCATATGTATATGTGTTGTGTTCATAGTAACCATGCGGAAAGCTCTTTTTAACAATGTCTCCATATTAATTGAATCGATTTTCATCAAACATTAATTGGACTATTTTCAGGATATGGTATTTCGAAGGTTGTTGTTGGTTAGTTACCCTAGTAATGAAGTGGCTTGGATGAAATAAACATGTTTTCAACTTATTTGATAGACAGAGTTACATCCGATTTAAAAGGAATGCTTATCAGAACTTACTTTTCTGAGCTACTACTTCTAAAAATCAATTATGACCAGACTTTGTATGGATGCTTTTTAGGACAAGATACCACAATTTTATTCAAAAAGTGGCTGCTCTAAAAATTGTATAGCTTCCTCTAAAGTATATCACAATCACATTCTCAACTTATTCAGTTTTTTACAAGTCTGTTCAAATGATGTATATGTAGGTCCGAGGACATTCCCTGTCAAAGTTCTGTTTAGGATGGGCCTTATTTTGAAAGATACGGCTTCGATCACAACCAGGTGGAAAACCTAAAGCGATCATTATATCCCATCAAGCATGGTTGTCAATTCTAAACTAATAGCTGTCAGAACGACGTTCTGTCAGTGTCATTCCATATCAGAACAAATGTGATCTTGTAAATTTAGGCAAAATATGCGAATTTGCTATCTAGTTCAACGGGATATACCTGAAGTAGAAACACGGTTAATCCGCATTTCAAATAGTTCCAATTTATACCGAATACTGTGAGTATTACTAAATTTTGTGATTATCAAATTTCATCGTTAACTTAAAGTTCGTGGTTTTGAGTGACGATGTATAACAGGTTATACCAACATTCATTTGCGAGCAAACATTCATTGTTCTTGCTTTGGTAATCAGGTTAATACAACCGTTCACTGATAATCTTAACATAAGTACGGAGATCTTAATAGCTGGTGTCAACATCCTTTTTTAACACATGTACAAGAAAAGCAGTATCCTTTCATTGCTTTCATTATGCAGTTAGACTAGTTAGTATTCATAAAGGTCCCCATCAAAATAATGTTGCCGACAATTATGGATTAGGCACATTACAAAGCCTGTATAAATAAACTATTTGTTTTACTTAATAATGCATCTGTCGTGTCCATATACAAATCGTTCTATTGAAATTGAATATTACACTCACCTTATAACACTGACTGACATTATGGTTAAAGAGTTGAAAACTTCATGTTAAACCCCTACCGTTGTGGGCATGCAAGATCCTATGTATGCGTCTGTTTGTTTATCTTATTCCGAATAGATGTGTACGAAACCTTCTGCCTCTTAGTGTGTGTGAGGGCAATAAGGTTGCTAAAGTTTACAATGCATGTCGCTGGTAGATGCTGCTGTGATGCGGCAACATCGCGATGTTTGTGACAGTCACATGAATGGATAATTTGTAACTCCTCGATTTATCCGTCAAAGAAACCTACAACGGAGAACCAAGATGATTGTTTCAAAAGTGGCATTCGGCTCATGTGTTTGCCAAGTTAAATGAACTAAACGAGAAGGCTGTGGACATTGTTACGTATATCTGATTTGATATATATTTGTTTTAAATTGAATTGTTTGTCATTTGCAAGTTTTGTATTTTTCGGTACATGCTCTTGTAATGTGAATTTGTTCACTAGAGATGATGTTATTTTTTCTCCAGAAAATCGATTGGTCTAAATTATTCTTTAGTAAAAGGGTAATGTTGATCTAGATCCTGACATTGATTCAAGGTTAGTGGCTAACAGGTAAACATGGTTTATTTTTATCTTCAAATTAGTAGTTGTTGTCAAGGTCAAGATGAGACTAGTGCATTAAAATGTAAATAACGTTTTATTTTTAAAGTAAAATTACTGGATCTCTTCAGGGTCATGCTTGGAGTACGTGATAAAACTATCACGTGAGTCATTCCCTTTTCTTCTCGATTTCGCAGTTCGGGTATTATTGTTCTCGAAATCATATATTAGAATAATATATGATCTTTGTTTTAGTAAAATATTCTCAGCTTTGGCTTTTACATCTGACGTTAAGTCATTTTCTTTCTTATAGCTAGTTTTCGAATCCATGTTAACCTTTCTTCAGTTCACTTGGCTTTTAAAGAAGTAATTCGTATGTATTGAATTATTTAATGTTCTCATATTGAATTCCTGGACATAGACAGTTTAGAAAATTTGTATTCTGATTTCCAACACCGGAGTGTTTAATCTCGTGATTCTATAAAGAAACTGTTGATAAACAATATAAACATCATAGTTATCGTCTTCAATGTTGGAGTTTCCAACTTGACTCGAACTTGACTCTATTAGAAAATATCGTTACTAGGACATTTTGTAATTTAATTCGTGGATGATTCTTGGATTATTTTTCGATTTGGTTCTTGAAATTGTAAGTTAATTTTCCATATTGTCTCAATTTTTAATCTAAGGTAATAAATTATTTGCAAAATTTTACAAAGCTTGTTGTCATCACTTTTTCAGTGTAAGAGGTTTTTAGAGCCTAAACAAGTAACATCATGTACTGTCTGATATGGTCGCTTTCTATGCGAGAACAGTAAATAGGTTAATTAAGTCAATTATTCATTGCTAACACTTAATTTAAATCTGGATATATTGATACAAAAGATGTCCACATAATTGTTTGCACACATGTATAAGCAAAGCAGCTTACTTTGATCTTTCTGGTTAATGTTGCAATTAGAGAATTTTTAACAGTCCCTACCTAACAAAGTTCCAAACAATTGACAATTAGGCGCAAAACAAAGCTTATGGCAGCAAAGACTTTCTTGTAACTAAAACAAGTATCAGTCTGTTTAACATATAAACAGTTACGTAAAACTTGAGTTGAACTCGCACCTATTACAGTGTGACTGACACAGCAGTTAAAGAGAAACAAAATTTCACGTAAAATCTCTCACCATTATGGCCTACTAGATCCTAAAAATGTATCTGTTTTGTTGATCCCATTTTCATGATATTTGAACTTTCTACGCGTTATGCTGACGATTGGAGTGTGCGTGGGGGATATCATTTTGTAATGTTTCAAAGAACTTCACCGGTGTAATCTTCCTTTATTAGGCACCAGGACATTAATCGTGCCAGTCAGAAATATGAAGAAGTTTCAACTCCGATGTTTGTTCGTCAACACGTCGTACAGGAGAACTCAGATCACACGTTTAGAAGTGGCAGTCGGCTCAGATGATTGCTCATTTAAATGAACTAAACGTGAAGGCCGTGGAAATGTCTTGTCGAAAATAGTCACCGTTGATCCCCCAAAATACTCAGAAGTAAATTGTCGCAAAGTAGATTATCTCCACAAAATCTCATCGGATTGCTATTAATTGATATATGTTCTTTGTGGTAAATAAGTACACGATATCTGAGTAATTTTGTACACATTGTTGTAACATCAGATGGTCATTGCCTTCGTAGATTATATGATTATGAATTGTGCATACAAATATAGCTTAATTTTTTTTATTGTTTATGCTCATTCCTATTACACATCTCCTAATATATGTATCTGATATACATATATCATTGTTTAAATAATGCTCTAACATTTCCAACGGTAAAGCTTGAAGAGGCACTCTGAATGTACTATGTGATTTGTTTGTGATTTTGTAAATTTTAGTCATGTTACAAGCATTTTACCGGAAACTACATTTTTAGTTGCCAATCATAATCCCGCAAACGCATGTCTAGGACTAGGTAATAAGAAAACATTCTTTGAAAAGATATGTCCCCAAAATTTTGTTAAATCTTTCCAACTATGAATTGGAAATCCGGCTGGAAAACAAAAGATTCTAAGGGGGAAAAAGAAATCCCTTTTGAATAAAACATTTGGTCTTAATTATCAATATGTATTGCTTTAAATAGCTCAGCGAGACAGAGACTCATTGCACAATTTTTGACAAATGCCAGAAAGAGTCTTATTTGAGCGTATGAGTTCATGTTGAGTACATCTGCTAAGTAGCTATTTATAGAAAAAGTCGATTCTCTGTAAAAAAAATAAAACAATAGCTACATCAACAACAAACAAGTGATTCCACCAATGGTAGGCGATCCAAGATCTTGAGCGTCCTCGTCATGGTCTTACTATTGTATCATAATTGGTACATGTGTTATGCATAAGCACCTGATTCAGGGGTGGGGGGGGGACTGATGATAGCACTCTCCCCAATTAACACAAAGTAACTAAATGTCACAGGCCATAGTCTGACTCCTATGTAACTCCATTCTAAATATTTCGATGTTATCTGCGCATATAGTCAGTCTTAATTTACACCACCGTAAAGAACACATTTGACACTTTTCTTCGATGTACCATTTAAGTACCTTACTGATAACTAATGTAACTGTTACGCAAAGTTTATTTGTTGTTTCGTGTATCATACACTCTCAAAGATCACTACACTTCATCGAGGGGTTAGATTGTGAATTGTGAGAGTAAGTTACCTTGTATTTACTGGTAAGGGTCTTATATTGGTTTTTCATTCTGAATGTGTTGATTTTGTTCGACATAAAAACGACTCATATTTGATGCTCAAATGGTAAAGTTTAACGTGATGAAGGATTATTTATTATTGCTCAGACTCGTGAGCAATCAATTTTCATTTCTTTAAATCTGTTGTATTTAATTAGGTTAGGCTGCGTACAGTTGCTCATTAAAATTGAAAATAGAGACTATAGGTAAATGGTTTATAGTGATGAGGGTACAATAGACTAACAACTTTGACGGTTATAACGGAGAGGGGTTGGATAAATCTACTACCCACCTCCACAGAAATAGCCATTTGACTAAGAGTAGCACACAAAATGGATATTAAACTAAGAGTAAAGCACGAAATATATGTTCAGTTAAGAGCAGCGTAAAAAACTATTTGCAACTAAGAGTAGCACAAAGAAATGAATGTTCAACTAACAGAAGGACAATTTATGGGTGTTCAACTAAGAGAAGCATAAAAATGTATGTTCATCTAAGAGATGTTAAACTTAGACAAGCAGAATTTATGGATGTTCAGCAAAGAAAAGCACAAAAATGTATGTTCAACTTAGAGAAGCACAATTTATGAATGTTCAACTAAGACAAGCAATAAATGGATATTCAAATAAGAGCAGCGCAATTTTTGGATGTTCAACTAAGAAAAGCACAATTTATGCATGTTCAACAAAGAGAACCACAAAAATGGATGTTCAGCTATAAGGAGCACAATAATGGATGTTCAACTAAGAGAAGTACCAAAAATGGATGTTCACCTAAGAGAAGCACAAATTATGGATGTTCAACGAAGAGAAGCACAATTTATGGATGTTCAACTAAGAGAAGCACAATTGATGGATGTTCAACTAAGAGAAGCACAAGAATGGATGTTCAACTAAGAGAAGTACCAAAAATGGATGTTCACCTAAGAGAAGCACAAATTATGGATGTTCAACGAAGAGAAGCACAATTGATGGATGTTCAACTAAGAGAAGCACAAGAATGGATGTTCAACTAAGAGAAGTACCAAAAATGGATGTTCACCTAAGAGAAGCACAAATTATGGATGTTCAACGAAGAGAAGCACAATTTATGGATGTTCAACTAAGAGAAGCACAAAAATGAATGTTCAGCTATAAGAAGCACAATAATGGATGTTCAACTAAGGGAAATACCAAAAATGGATGTTCAACTAAGAAAAGCACAATTTAATAGAAGCACAATTTACGGATGTTCAACCAAGCATATTTTATGAATGTTCAACTAAGAGAAGCACAAAATCGGAATTTCAACTAAGAGAAGCAGAATTTATGGATATTCAACTAAGAGAAGCACAGTTGATGGATGTTCAACTAAGAGAAGCACAAATTATGGATGTTCAACTAAGAGAAGCACAAAGATGGATCTTTAACTAAGAAAAGCACAAAAATGAATGTTCAACTAACAAAAGCACAATTTATGGATGTTCAACTAAGGGAAGCACAAAAATGGATGTTCAACTATAAGAAGCACAATAATGGATGTTAAAGTAAGAGAAGTGCCAAAAATGGATGTTCAACTAAGAGAAGCACAATTTAATAGAAGCACAATTTACGGATGTTGAATTATGAGAGGCACTAAAATGGATGTTATTCTAAGAGAAGCACAATTTACGGATGTTTAACTATTAGAAGAACAAAAATGGGTGTTCAGCTAAGAGAAGCACAAAAATGGATGTTCAAGTAAGAATAGCACATTAAATAAATGTTCAAGTAAGAGTAGCACATTAAATAAATGTTTAACTAAGTGTAGCAAATTAAATAAATGTTTAACTAAGTGTAGCACATTAAATAAATGTTTAACTAAGAGTTGCACATTAAAAAAATGTTTAACTAAGAGTTGCACATTAAATAAATGTTTAACTAAGAGTAGCACATTAAATAAATGTTTAACTAAGAGTTGCACATTAAATAAATGTTTAACTAAGAGTTGCAAATTAAATAAATGTTTAACTAAGCGTTGCACATTAAATAAATGTTTAACTAATAGTAGCACATTAAATAAATGTCTAACTAAGAGTTGCACATTAAATAAATGTTTAACTAAGCGTTGCACATTAAATAAATGTATAATTAAGAATAGCACATTTAATAAATGTTCATTTAAGAGTAGCACATTAAACAAATGTTTAACTAAGGGTAGCACATTAAATAAGTGTTTAACTAGGAGTTGCACATTAAATAAATGTTTAACTACGAGTAGCACATTAAATAAATGTTTAACTAAGAGTAGCACATTAAATAAATGTTTAACTAAGAGTTGCACATTAAATAAATGTTTAACTAAGAGTAGCACATTAAATAAAAGTTTAACTAAAAGTAGCACATTAAATAAGCGTTTAACTAATAGTTTCACATTAAATAAATGTTTAACAAAGAGTAGCACATAAAATAAATGTTTAACTAAGAGTAGCACATTAAAAAATGTTTAACTAAGAGTAGCACATTAAATAAATGTTTAAGTGTAGCACATTAAATAAATGTTTAACCAAGAGTAGCACATTAAATAAATGTTTAACTAAGAGTTGCAAATTAAATAAATGTTTAACTAAGCGTTGCACATTAAATAAATGTTTAACTAATAGTAGCACATTAAATAAATGTCTAACTAAGAGTTGCACATTAAATAAATGTTTAACTAAGCGTTGCACATTAAATAAATGTATAATTAAGAATAGCACATTTAATAAATGTTCATTTAAGAGTAGCACATTAAACAAATGTTTAACTAAGGGTAGCACATTAAATAAGTGTTTAACTAGGAGTTGCACATTAAATAAATGTTTAACTACGAGTAGCACATTAAATGAATGTTTAACTAAGAGTAGCACATTAAATAAATGTTTAACTAAGAGTTGCACATTAAATAAATGTTTAACTAAGAGTAGCACATTAAATAAAAGTTTAACTAAAAGTAGCACATTAAATAAGCGTTTAACTAATAGTTTCACATTAAATAAATGTTTAACAAAGAGTAGCACATAAAATAAATGTTTAACTAAGAGTAGCACATTAAATAAATGTTTAACTAAGAGTGGCACATTAAATAAATGTTTAAGTGTAGCACATTAAATAAATGTTTAACCAAGAGTAGCACATTAAATAAATGTTTAACTAAGAGTAGTGCAATAAAAAGATGTTCAATTAAGAGCAGCACAATAAATGGACGTTGTAATAAGAGTAGCACATGAAACAGATGTTCAACAAAAAGAAGTACACAAATAGATTTTCAACTAAGAATGGTACACAAATTGATGTTCAACTAAGAGTAGCAAAATAATATGCATCAGGACCATTCATTTCTGTGATTTTGGATTGTTATGACCAAAAATGTTTTTGTTTTTTTACGCAATTTAATTACTCCAAGCTTTTTCACTGAATCATCTTTAACAAGGTCGTTTGCCATTAGATACTCCTTATTAACACTTATATTACTACTAAACTAATAGAATTGGTCGTAAGGCATTTCAAAGCACATTTTATGTAAGCTCAATTATCAAACTCGCGGTTTCATCACTTTCATATCAGAATTGAATTAGTTAAGTTGGAGAACTGTCATAAATTTGAATCCTAATGCAATACGGTGGATTCAAAATGATCTAATCAGTTACAAGTAAGAATAGCACATTAAATAAATGTTCAAGTAAGAGTAGCACATTAAATAAATGTTTAACTAAGTGTAGCAAATTAAATAAATGTTTAACTAAGTGTAGCACATTAAATAAATGTTTAACTAAGAGTTGCACATTAAAAAAATGTTTAACTAAGAGTTGCACATTAAATAAATGTTTAACTAAGAGTAGCACATTAAATAAATGTTTAACTAAGTGTAGCACATTAAATAAATGTTTAACTAAGAGTTGCACATTAAAAAAATGTTTAACTAAGAGTTGCACATTAAATAAATGTTTAACTAAGAGTTGCACATTAAATAAATGTTTAACTAAGAGTTGCACATTAAATAAATGTTTAACTAAGAGTTGCACATTAAATAAATGTTTAACTAAGAGTTGCACATTAAATAAATGTTTAACTAAGAGTTGCAAATTAAATAAATGTTTAACTAAGCGTTGCACATTAAATAAATGTTTAACTAATAGTAGCACATTAAATAAATGTCTAACTAAGAGTTGCACATTAAATAAATGTTTAACTAAGAATGGCACATTAAATAAATGTTTAACTAAGAGTAGCACATTAAATAAATGTTTAACTAAGATTAGCACATTAAATAAATGTATAATTAAGAATAGCACATTTAATAAATGTTCATTTAAGAGTAGCACATTAAACAAATGTTTAACTAAGGGTAGCACATTAAATAAGTGTTTAACTAGGAGTTGCACATTAAATAAATGTTTAACTACGAGTAGCACATTAAATAAATGTTTAACTAAGAGTTGCACATTAAATAAATGTTTAACTAAGAGTAGCACATTAAATAAAAGTTTAACTAAAAGTAGCACATTAAATAAGTGTTTAACTAATAGTTTCACATTAAATAAATGTTTAACAAAGAGTAGCACATAAAATAAATGTTTAACTAAGAGTAGCACATTAAATAAATGTTTAACTAAGAGTAGCACATTAAATAAATGTTTAAGTGTAGCACATTAAATAAATGTTTAACCAAGAGTAGCACATTAAATAAATGTTTAACTAAGAGTAGTGCAATAAATAGATGTTCAATTAAGAGCAGCACAATAAATGGACGTTGTAATAAGAGTAGCACATGAAACAGATGTTCAACAAAAAGAAGTACACAAATAGATTTTCAACTAAGAATGGTACACAAATTGATGTTCAACTAAGAGTAGCAAAATAATATGCATCAGGACCATTCATTTCTGTGATTTTGGATTGTTATGACCAAAAATGTTTTTGTTTTTTTACGCAATTTAATTACTCCAAGCTTTTTCACTGAATCATCTTTAACAAGGTCGTTTGCCATTAGATACTCCTTATTAACACTTATATTACTACTAAACTAATAGAATTGGTCGTAAGGCATTTCAAAGCACATTTTATGTAAGCTCAATTATCAAACTCGCGGTTTCATCACTTTCATATCAGAATTGAATTAGTTAAGTTGGAGAACTGTCATAAATTTGAATCCTAATGCAATACGGTGGATTCAAAATGATCTAATCAGTTAAAAGTATGTTCTAATTTAAAGATGTCGCAGACACATTGTTTACACATCAAGGTATCCAGACGCACACTTCATTTATATAGTCAATTTAGTCTGAAACTGGAGTGAAACAGGTGGAGATAATTAGATTTTTTTCTAAACGTTCAGTCAAATTAATCCCAGACACCCCTCCTTCTGTCTCTATCTCTCTCTCTGTCTGTCTGTCTGTCTGTCTGTCTGTCTGTCTGTCTGTCTGTCTCTCTCTCTCTCTCTCTCTCTCTCTCTCTCTCTCTCTCTCTGCATGTGAAATGTCCTCCGATGTAACTAAGAGCGAATTGAAGAAGACCATTTCTCTCATAGATGGGTACTCGCTCAGAGGTCATGTTTGCGTGCGTATGGATTTGGAAACGGTTTATGCATAGCTATGAAATTTGTAACATGATATGTCATGATTCTATGGCTTGGAACTAAGTAAGAGAACGGTGCGAAACAAAAACGTTTAGTAATATTAAACGTGCAATTTATTTTCATATAACTGAAAGTAAACTTTTAATGGGAGCTTGCAATATTCTGAATTAAATCTAAATAATCTTAAACGTTTTATTATAAGTCATAAAGGTCAGACATTTCTTAATGAATTCAAATCTTGAATGTGCTGATGTGTCAACAAAAATACAGTCAATGAGCATTTTAATAAGTCCCATGAAATATTTAAATTTAGCAGTATTGTTGTTCAATATTGTCTCCTTGACTGATATTAAAATAGAAACTAATAGGTTTTTTTTCTCAGAAATTAATATAAAGACCCTAGAAATAATAAGATGGCCCGGATGGGGGTCATAAGTTCACTTCCTCAGTATTATATGGTCCAAAGGCCATGCTAACATGTTAAAACATTATCAGGTTTTTAAATTACAATCTTTCACCGTGAAAAAAAGTTAGCTATCTAAAATCTTGTTTACAAATCATCATCAGATGGAAACAAAAATAAGATAGAATGCTTGAAGCAGTATTGGAAGAGATGACGATATACTTAAGTGTGACAGTACAGACACACACACACACACACACACACACACACACACACACACAAACATATATATATTGATTCTTTTATTTGCGGACTCCATCACTGCGCTGAGTTAACTTACTGATCATTGTTGCCAAGGTGATATTCTGGCAAACTTATATTTATTTTTAGCCAATAATTCAAATGTGAGCTAAATAGTGTATTTGCTGCTAGAAGAATCAACGGGTGACACATACGCAGATGCGGTCCGGAATGTTCGACCTCTCATACCTTTCCGGTTTGGGTCTTAAACGAATTAGAATCTGTTTCTCTCTATTGATCTGACAATAAATCAATGTCTTCACGTGAGTTCAAGATACAGATTGTATTGAACAGTATTTATGTCGATAGTTACATGTTTTCCTTATTATTACGTTGATACATGCCTAAAATTTTCTTATTATCCTTGTTGTGGATTTCATTAAATCTTACAACAATACATATATTGTCTTCTCAAGGGACTATGCGGATCGTAGATGCTTTATTCGCTGACAGAAAGCTCTGAAAGTGCTGTGACTGAACTGTTATGTATTAACCCTTGTAAAAGACCATGCTTACAAAGAAAACGAAATAAGCACCGACTACTTATATCGGTTTTATTTTATATTGGTAAACGCTATAGCGAAGGTCCATTATGCGCAAAATATGTTGGAAATTAGACATCTAGATAATTTGCCCTACACTCTCCCTAAATTGTGTAATCTTCAAATTTATTTTCAAAAAATGACATTACAAAATTACTGATTCTTGTTGAATGGCATAGAGCCACGAAAGAATAATTACACAAATATTACTATAAATAACGGCTTCTAGATGGAAGAATATACTGCTGTTTGTCAGTCGGTTTAGAAAAGAAATATCTGTATTAAGTGTTTTATCGCAAAATTTAGATTCTGTTTCCAAAATATATGGTCTATGTTCAAAATTTCATAGTGAATTTGACTGAAATTTGGATAATATTGATCTGCATGATAAAATCATCTAACATTTCCACCCCATCGTGTCATGCCATTTCCACATCAATGAAATCTACTTAATAGCTACGATTTATGGCTTACAGAGTCGAAAAACTGGCTTTCTAATCGGCAGCTAAAGATATTTGCATATGGAGGGTCATCTTAGTCCCAATGGCTGTTCCGTTTATCTAGAGGTAATACTTGACGTTAAACTGAACATTAATTAGTTTAAGAATTGGTTCTAGGAATTTGACGGAGGGTTTTCTGTGGGAGAAAAACTAAAATCAGACTATTGAGAGCGCTATTCATCTCAGTCTTTTGGTATTCATGTGAGGCCTGGACCATGGCAGCGGAATTACAACGAGGAATCCAGGCACTTGAAATGAGATGATACAGAACCATCATTGATATCTTTTACATGAACCATTTTATAAATGAAGAAGTACGTAACTCCATCAGGCACAAAGTGGGCCAATATGAAGACCTCCTCACCACCGTCAAAAAAAATAAGCTGAAATTGTCACTAGAGCCAACAGTCTATCCAAAACAGTATTGCATGGTAGCATCCAGGGTGGCAGAAAGAGGGGTAAACAGAGAAAAAAGTGGACTGACAACATCACAGAATGGACCAGGAAAGGTTGTGCGGAGACACATGCACCGGCATATGATTGAGACAAGTGGAGGTAACTGGACAGATGTTCAGGAACATAGTGGCTCGACTACCACACTAGATCAAGAGAGTGATGATGATGATCTGTGGGTGAAGTCGTCACGGGTCTTGTTTTCTGAGCCTTCTTTACATGGATGTAATCCCTTGTCAAGTAGAATGTTGGTATAGAGAGCTACAACATCTAGTGAAAGAAAGAATGGTCTCTGTTGGCAACAGTTCCCTGGCTTGATTTGTCAGGAGAAAATCTGTTGTGTACCGAATTTAGGATGGTAGTTTATGGCCGTGCGACTTTATATAATAGCTTACGTTTTCAGAAATTTACTCGGTGGTGTAACCGTTTCCGGAGATTATAGACCTCTGGGTTTCAGGTTTCGTTTATTTGGGTAGCAGGTATAATCACCCTACTCTTGAGTTTTCTGGGATAAGATATTCCATGATTTACCGGCTTATTTGTCCCTAGGAATGTCATGCTTAACTTGTTCAAGAAGTTGGGTCGAAGTTCACTACACCTACTGGCAAAAGTAGTAATAGCGTTGTCAGTACTACTACTGAAACTGGTAATAGTAATAGGAGTGACTATTGTGGTGAGAATGTGATGAATATGTCCCTGGTTCAGTGTTTAGCGGAATCGTTGTGCAATAAAATAAAACATCACTAAACGACATTTTCTCTTATCGAGAAGATAGGCATGAAAATCAGATTGACCAAAGAAAGACTTCACTGACTATAAATATATTATAAGAATCAGTTCATAGTCTGGGAAATGTAAAAGCTTCTGAAATGCTGACTCAGGAAAACGAAAATTATTACGGCGTGAGTGAAGATTATATCTCGTTGAGACGTTTTCTGTCACGACGAATATGGCAAGATACGCTTTGTTTCTAATGAACCAAAACGTGGCTAGAGAGTAAAATGGGAACTGGCTATTGACTGAATGCACAACATTTAGGAGATAAAAGCGATAGTTTGGCAGACCAGGCTCATAGCTTCTTTAAATATCAAACAAGTAATAAAACAAAAGACAACATGACTAGACGAACAAATTTATACAAAGCATTTCATCAAGAATGTAGGACGAAGAGTGCAACACTACAAGGAAAACATCAATGTTTAGACAACACAGCGCAATAGTTCTTTTTAACATTATTCAACGTTATTATTGGTTAATAGACATATAGGTCCTTCATAACATGTTTAGTAAAACAATGAAACCAATCAACTATGGTATCAGCCTGGAATTCCTGAACAAAGTAGAAAAGACGGTCGAACAATAAAATGTTGAAAGTATAAACGAACATTAATCAGGAAACAACTTGAAAATATCGCATGCATATATACTTAATTATTAGACTACAGAATATATGCATGGCCGCAATCAGGTTAATAATAAGAATTTTGCGCATCACAGAACAATGATCTTGCACATTTCGGGATGAAACAGGTAAAAAAAGAAAATATTAGAGGCTGTGTTAGTAAATAAGAGCGAAGTACCACATTTTGGCCAAGTGGCTACACCTAACAACCAGGCATACACATTACTGTCTCTACTTTTAAGAATGTATTTGTTGTATTCTCCGTTGGTTAAGTTGCCTTGGAAACGGACGTACTTTGTAAGACCGTACGTATGTTTAATTTAGCACAAGTATTCACCTGTTAGCACAATAAAATGGAAGCTGTATGGGACGTATGTTTAAATAAAAATCGTATTATTGTTCAAGGGAGCAAATTTAATTTGAAATTAAAACAAATTGTTAAAAAAGTAGTATACTTGATATATTACATACTTTATCTAAAGCTGCTGCATTTGGTTACCTGATATATATATATCAGGTAACCAAATGCAGCAGCTTTAGATAAAGTATGTAATATATCAAGTACACTACTTTTTTTAACAATTTGTTTTAATTTCAAATTAAAATATAAATATATTAATATATACCTGTCTCGAGCAGTTTAACTAACCAGAGAAAATGGAAGTCAGATTTCACTAATTGTGTACAGTTTTGATTGGGATTTAATTTTTTTATGCTTCCCAATCAAACTTTCATAAGTAACAAGCGCGCCGAATATTGATGGAATTTTGCAGTAACTTTACATGTTAATCGCATCATTTAACTACCTGATTTTTGAGAAATATTGCCTCTAGTACACTTAAAGGCGTAAACTCGTTTTGAACCTTACGATGCCATCCTGAAAAACACTTTCGATGTTAGAATGTCCTTGCCTCTAATTCTGTAACAAATTGTTTCTTGTGAAAACGACATGTAAGGCAACACCCAGTTTCCTTTTATGAACAGCTTTACTTATTAAAACACAGTAAAGTTTTTTTAAGAGACTGACCGGGATTAGTCTGGTTTTCTGCTGAGAGAGAGAGAGAGAGAGAGAGAGAGAGAGAGAGAGAGAGAGAGAGAGAGAGAGAGAGAGAGAGAGAGTTTGTTTAAGTCATATGTATTGTTACAAAAGTGGAATTATGACTTAGATCAATTGCAAAATTGTTAAAATAGTTTAAGTGCCCCTTGTGTGTTGAATTCCATATTAATTTCCATGAGCCGGTAGATTAATGCTTAGTGTTCATGTGAATGACGCAGCTAAATGTTTTTATTACTGTAGTTTTATTATTAAAACCATCTTTCATGTAAAATTCACAAAGGTGTATTATATTGAATTAATCACTGATGAAAAATAGAAACTATAAAAGAAAAAAATCTACGTACCAACATGCAAAGATGATTGTAAATATCCACAAAAGGCATAAAACTACATTTTGTAGGGAACATACTCGGGGATGTAAGGAGTTCATTCACTAGGCCAATACACAGCTGCCTGTAGTAAACCTGTATTTCGTGCGAAAAGGCAAATTTCGTATGTGATATTAATAAAATATAAGGACATTATGTACGAGGTATCAATGACATACCACTCGTTTCCTTTTAATGAAACGTTTATACATCTCGTGGCATATCTATCTATCTATCTATCTATCTATCTATCTATCTATCTATCTATCTACCTACCTACCTACCTACCTACCTACCTACCTACCTACCTATCTATCTATCTATCTATCTATCTATCTATCTATCTATCTATCTATCTATCTATCTATCTGTCTGTCTGTCTGTCTGTCTGTCTGTCTGTCTGTCTGTCTCTGTGTGTGTGTGTGTGTGTGTGTGTGTGTGATATTCTAGTATTCCCCATGAAAAGTTGAAAATATGTTTTCCTTATCAAACTCAGTTGAGGCAAACCATTTTTCTTCTCCGACGGGTATTTTACTTGTAGGACAAATTAGAACGTCCGATGATTCTGAAAATTACCCTTCTTTACAAACGTTTTGTTATTATTCTCTAAAATATACATGGATGATATAATTTAAGTACGGCCAGATGTTGTATTTTTTTCTTCTTTTGGGAGCCTAATTATTGATATTCTCTGTTGAACCGATAGTTTTATGTAAATCTATTTTGATTCCAAATGTATAAGACCAATTTGTCAATAAAGTACCAAATGTCTTTTTATAATTTGAAAAGAAGAAAACAATATTTATGCCAGTCCACAAAGCCACGTTTCAATCCATATCTGTCTGAAATAATACGGACTCAACAGAGCATCTGAAGTAGAATAACACTGGCGATGCCAAGTTTTGATGTTAATGTAAAACAATTTGTACGTTTTTGATCTGAACGTTTTTAGAATGTATTGAACATGTTGAATGCTGATTCTGCAAAAAAAACATATGTATGCCTCAGGGCAAAATCGGACGAATTATTTTGGCATCACATGTAATGAACGTATTAGTTAGCTATGGTTTTGACTTGCTATGACTCTCGTAAGGTGTTAAAAGTATTATTATATTCCTAAGAACCTTTGCTCCAAGAGGCAAAGAATCCATGAGTCAAAATTAGTATGGTTTTATTACTCAGACTCCAACATGTAGGTATTAGAAATATTTTGGGTTTCCCTTAGCATCTTTAACAAAATTACCATAATTAATCCGTAAATCTTTCTCTCTCTGTCTCTGTCTCTCTCTCTGTCTCACTCTCAGTAAACAGTATAAGTAACGCCATTATATCTGCCTGCCACTCTACAAAGTTTAGATGATCTAAAGAGAGAGAGAGAGAGAGAGAGAGAGAGAGAGAGAGAGAGAGAGAGAGAGAGAGAGAGAGAGAGAGAGAGAGATTTGGATATTTTCAAATTAAATTAAAAATAATCGATTATTAGAATATTATTGAATGTTTAAGGAGCATCAACAAAAAAGAAACATTCAATACACCAGAGTAGGTGTATCAAGTAGCCGAGGAATTTAATGTATAATGCTGACATGGTAAAGAAAATGTGATACAGTATGAACTTAATTTTTTAAAATGATGTTTTTAATCCTTCAAAACTTCAAACACGTGAACAATTGCTCAGCAAACCAACATTTTCAATCAATAAAATGTCGGCTAACAAAATTTAAATAAGACACTAACTGTGGGTGTTAAAGGAATATTGTTTTGTAATTATGAGCTGGCCGAAGCTGAGATTACATCCTTCACTGTCTTCATCATTATCACTGATCAGTGAAATTTCCATTCGTCAACGTTGCTCGAACGTAGCATATTAGAACATTGCATAATCCTGCAATTAGGAAAATACCTTTATTCATCGAAACCGTGTATGAATTGCGGCAAACAATATATGATGGTGAGAGCGTATGATCCCTATAAAAGGGGAAGAATATTGGTCCGATGTTGTGTGTGAGAATGGAACCTAGAGTTATATGCATTGCAATCACTAGACTGGTTGATATTTCTTGGATTTAAATGGTTCCTTTTTACTTTGAATGTACGCTGACTGTCCGTCTGTCTGCAAGAGAACCGAATGAATGTTCAGTTGCTTAAACAACACTTAAGAATTCTCAGAGTCGAAAGTCTTAATACTGTCCTTCGTTTGCTGATGTTTTTATAAATAATTTCATTGTCCGAGCACAATGAGCAAGTTATTATGCGAAATTAATAGTTCGGTATCCACAATGATGTAGGTAACATTGTATAACAGCTATAAATGGCTTCACTGCAAAGGTATTTTTAAACTCACACATGAGAGAGACTAAAACAGGCTCGAGAGTGATGCTATCACAGCTAATTCATTTGTTCGCTCAAACATAAGCCTTATGCGTTTCATTACATGTCATTCCTTTCCAGCCGTACTCAGACATGACATACATCTGTGACCCTGGACCAGGAGCGAAATTGCGTTAATATTAGCTTGTGTCAACCTGACATTGCAGAATGTGGAACCTTGGATAAACAGTATTTAAAATTGTCGACCTAGGGCCCTAATGGGAGTGGTGAAAGACATTTTGAATTTCGAGAGGATGTAGAGCTACACCACACTGTCAGACAGAAACAGACAGATCTAGGTTTTTGGAATGTGTTTGCGGCTAAAAGTGAGGAGATGGAAAGCAAAATAACTTTCCAGGTGAAATACTAGGATAAAAGAATTAAGAACCAGATGCAAAAACTCTCATGAATTAGTATGAAACGAGAACTGTAAATAAAAAAAAATATTCTTGTTTTGGATTTCTTGGTGTGGTTGTTTTGGTTTTGTTTTCGTTTTTGTCCTTATCACTTGTACAAATACTTTTTTGGCCTGATTTTGGCAAATATTGGCTTAGACATAATTTTTTAAAACTCACTGAGGACCTCTCGCTAGGAGTGCAGCACATTTTGAAAAAAAAAATCATCCAGGACCTCTCGCTAGGAGTGCTACACATTTTAAAACTTATTGAGGACCACTCGTTAGGAGTGCAGCACATTTTGAAAACTCATTGAGGATCTCTCGCTAGGAGTACACAACATTTTAAGCCGATTAAATGAACAATGAACAATCAAACGAAAAAAAACATTACATGCACGGAAAGCAGCAAGACGGGTTATCAGAAAAAGGAAGCGATAAAGATTTTAAATAAAATTTGTACAATTTAATGAATCATTATAATGACAGTAGTCCAAGAAATTAAAAATAGATTAATTAAACAGATAATAATACGCGCGTAATATGTATATACAAGAAAATGTTATTAACATTATTAGAAAGGAATGGTGGTGGGTGAGACCACACAATGCAAAAGAAGAGAGCAGGCTTCTTGGTAGAATATTTAAGGAGCATCATCCGTTTAGTTATTTCTTACATGTATTATTCCTCTAGAAGCAATTCCAGTCGTATGAATATAAAGATACGGTATGAGAGTAACAAAGTAAACCTTGCAGTGGACTGTAGAGAAGTATTAGGTTAGACTCTGCCATATTATATGCAGGGTCTCAGTCATGAAATTATTCGCAAGTATATTCACCGTCACATGCCGCAAATCATAAATCCTGTAATAGTTACCTTTGCTAACACTACTACTACTACTACTATTAATACTAACAACAACAACAATACTACTACTACTAATAATAACAATAATGAAAAACAGAATATTGTTAGTACTGCTATTCCTCAGTATATTAAACATTGCACTTTACAATAGCACAATCCGTTAAGACGCCACTACTGTTAAAAAGAAATTCACTTGTAGAAGCAACAGCGATCGTTGTAGTGACAATACGAATGATTTGTTTAATTGCAATTATTTTCGCTCTTTCTGTTACTTAATTTAAGACCAAAGAGTCGTGATACCTCACAATGCTTCTTAGATATACATAACAATAATGTTCGTAACTAGAGACTTGCAGTTACACATATAGCATTGATTACTAATAATTATTTGCGTTTACTAAAATATCAATATCAAGGTGATTCGCACCTGGTCAGAAATTGGTGATTGGTCAGAAGATGTGGAGCATTTCTATGTCACTATCAAACTAGATTTCGACCAATCATTTGTTATTTAGACATTATCAGCTTTACAAATTAATCAGAAAGCATGCCATGTATGAAAGTTGGTGGGGTGATTCAGCTGAGATATTTATAACACTCATTTCGATGAAATCTGCCAAGATTCTTCCTGTGAAAAGTAATAATTAATTTATAGAAACGTCTGCTGTTTGTCATGACAATGTATCAATAAAGCGTTAGTCTTTGAAATATCGGTTACCTTGGACAACTGTAGGATTGCCTGATCATATAAATACTCACAATAATATTTCCTTTTGTGTCTGCTTACGTCTCAAGGGGTTAACGAATATGATATGTGATACGTCGTTGAAAAATAATTTCTGTCTACATGAATCGGACATCTGACTTACTAATATAAATTGCTCTGTAAATTGGATAATTATTTGGCAATTGAGGGTTAAAATTAAACCTGTAACATAATATGTTCATATTAGCTTGCCTGTTTAGTATGTAGCATACAGCGAGTAATTGTGCATGCCTACCTTCCCCCAAAATTGTTTCGTTTGCGACATGTTCTAGACTTACTCCAAGTATGGAACTAAAGTAACGGTTATTTATAATGCAGGCACGTCAAATGTTATTTAAATCGACTTTTAAATTCAACGGTTGTTAATAGTAGAACATGCACATACTAGTATTCCCAAGGTGCCAATCTGTAACTACTAGACACAATAAAATACAATTTTACTCGATAGAATCAATTTTACCCGATCAGAACCGGTTTAAAGCGTTATTGTTCCAAGGGTTGTATGCTGCTCCAAATAATCAGCATACACTCAATTGCAGATACCCACGTTACTTCATTGGAGTTCTTTTTCATTTTGAATTTTTTTCAAGTCTGAGAGACTTATCTTTGCTTTTCGTTAAATTCACACATGATGTTGAAAAATTGTTTTCAATCTGTTTTGAACACAGTGACGTCATGCTTCACTTGATTAAGCGATGCCTATTCTGTCTCAGATTTTGAAAAGATCAGGGTTGTCCTATTGAATAAATGTCGCCATTTTATACATTTGTTTTCATTTCTGATGAGACATTAATTCGTAAAATTTTTTACCTTAGATGATATAGTGTTAAAATTTTAAGGTTTCTATATAATAGACCAGTTAAATCAATCGTTAAAATAACGGCCATTCCGACAGCTTTCATTTATGATTCTGAATGTAAGTCTTTCGAATGGATTGGTTGAGGTTTGAACCCGCGACCCTATGCCTCCGAGGCTAAGTGGGGCTAAATAATCCATTGACGAATATGATTACACAATAATCCGTGCTTATACTGTAGTAGGCACACTTTCATGAAAAAGTGTTAACAATAAGTGATTGTTTGGAATCTTATTTATGTTCTCTAAATGATAAATTTCAGTACTTTACCTTTCTTGCAATTTAATTAAATAGAAAGAAAGATAAAACAAAAGCACAAAAGTTGCATAAAGTAGGCAATTTTATTGACAAAGAAGGTCTGAATATCCGCCTCATATCTATTTATATAACAAGTTCTATAATACAATACAAGGTCAGACGTGTACATATACACTCTCTTTAATAAAGACGGCTGAATGCCCACTGTAATACTTGTTTACGTATGTTTATGCTGTATATATGTGAGGAAGCAGGTAGAAAGGTAGCTAAATTTGAAAATATTTTCATAATATTGAATTACTTCATTGCTTCAGAGAGAGAGAGAGAGAGAGAGAGAGAGAGAGAGAGAGAGAGAGAGTTAATATTATAATATTATTCTCTTTCACAATCCTTTACCATAGCAAAAGCTCCGACTCTTACGAAATTCCCGTCGATAGACCCGCGGCATAGAGAAAAATATGTTACTATTGTAATAGTATTATGTGACGACCTATTCTAAAAGTTCAAATATTGGTAAATTATAATTCAAGAATCTCAGTTGAATTTTTGTAAATCTTATCTTTTACCTGCTCCCATGGTGACTAAGAAAGGTGAGCAAAACATAGACTCCTATCAAACATGCCTGCCTTAGGACAAACCTATGTACCAGGATTGTAGATACAGAGCTACGGAAGACGGACATATAGACAAACGGCTATACGGATAGTATTAAGATAACCCCGAAGCTCAAGCGTGCAAACTAAATGCAGGATTTCTTTCCAGGTGAAACATAATCGTCAGTAGATTGCATATACTGACTGCTATAATCTCCAAGTAAAGTTAAGACTGGTAAACAAAAAGAAAGTTTGCGTTCTCTTTCGATTCGTACAATTTAGAACAGAAACATTTGCAGATGTCAACACGCTGCTCTTTTGCTGCTGAAATGTGATGTACCTCATGTATAACTGACACAGGTTAATCCAGTCATTATCCAAAAAATGTAGTAGAATCAATACAAAGATTAAAATGTATTCATTACAGACTAAATTAAAAAGTTGTTGCAATCCACATTCATTCAGAATATGATTCTTAATTTCAATTTTAAGTAGGTCAAAAGGGTATTTTCTTTCGAAAGTGATGTCTAGCGCGCGATTAAGTTTAAATTTATATGGGCGGAGTTATTTGCGCATTAATGATGTTATTGTGTACAGATGAATCTGCGCTGGTGTATTTAGTTTGGAATATGACGTAGTCAGTTACTTTGTTTTCTGTTGTGTATGTTTGTTGATTTAATTAAGCCTTAGGTAGAATAAGAAAATAAGCATACAATACAAAGGTTACTGCATTTGTATGGGAATTTATGAACTCGTTTTGTGGGATGGATATAATGCTCTCCCAAGGTCGTGCATTACATTCATCCATAAAACTCATTAATATTTTACCACACGGTTACAGTATCTATACATATAAGTGCCTATTCCTGTGTGTCGAAGGGTATCAATAGCTATGAGCTGGATCTACATAAGGATGGCGTAAAATGAGAGGGTACCACATTATCCTAAGATTAATTTACATTTCAGACACACCTACATGACATACATGTTTTTTTTCTCACCCACACATCAAGCGTTACAAACATCAGTTTCAGTGGTCGTTATTGTTATAAAATGCTCGTTGTTTGGTTTTGCCCTGGTTAGGTTGCCATACAATAGGACTTAATCAGTTTGAAAATCATTTTTGAAAATGTATAGCCAACTTGCACCCGGTAGCACAATATAATCGAAAGTATGAAAGAAACATCTTTTATTGGCTTCAAATGGTCAAACATAATTTTTAAATTCAAATTATTTAAAATGAGAACATGAATGTAGTGTGATGTCTTTGTGTGGTAGTTAAAAGGTATTGATATTAGTAATAACTTTCGAAAAACATTACTTAAAGTAAACATACGGACATGAACGTTTATCAAAACGGACATTCAGCTTAAAACACATTCAACTCAGTGAAACATTTTGTCTCTACTTCTGTTGTAAACTATCGTTTGTGAAACCTATGAGTAGCACAACAAATACAAACAGTAACATCAGCTACTGATCTTGCCTGATCGACAATGATTTTATGAATAATTCAACTAAGTTTTTAAATGATGAGGGAAACTTAAATTTAAACCTATGTGAACAAATACATTCAAACACTCATGAAATAAGATCGCGAGAATTGTTTCTTCTACTGTAGAAATAAAATGGTGCGTTGACCTACAGGTAAAACTCAATAGGTTTATATGATGGGCCATTTATGATAGTTTAGATCAGAGTGACACCCATGCTTTTTTCTATTTTTATTTATGGTGTACAGTTGTAAATATTCTCTGTGTTACTAGTCCTCTTTTGTGCTATTTTTTCTTCTCAGACTTGGAATAATCCATTTCGTTAAAACTATTTTTGTGGACCAAAAAAATTTATTTTTGTTTATTTTTCCAGGAAAGCTTTTTGACTATCAATATCAGAAATTTTATATATCATATAGGAACCTGATAACGATGAATATTCTCCACTTACCATCATGGTATTTGCTTTACCTTAACAGTATTGCAGTCTTGGCAGCTAACTGGTTTTAGCTAAAGCCATCGTTGAGAGGTGTCGTTTTCAATAACTCCCAATAACAATTAACAAGTTAAAAACTCATCATGGCATTAAGCGACATTATCAATAAAGAGAATGGTGCGAAAAACTGACCCCTCAATTGTTTACATGTTTTATAATCACAAACACCTCGTCGCCATTTATCAGGTCGCTAACATCCATACAATTTGTTATTTTCAGCCGCATTGAAAGTATTTTCTTAACAAACTCGAACAAATGTAATATTTGTGGTGACAATACTTGCACGCAAAATATGAATTTAATAAAGAATAGTCAGTTATAGAAAAACCGAACGCTTTCAAAATAACTTCATAAGAAAATTAAGGTCAACCCATCAAAATGAGATACATGAGAAAATGAACAGCCGTTAATGTACATTATCAAACAACTCTTGAACACTTCTAGGATAATGTTTTTATTCTGTTTGTTTATCTGTTTGTATGTTACATTGGTCAATTTGTCCCGCTTTCTGTTAGTCTTACATAGGGTGGTTACTGGCCCCAAACCCTATTTCAATCTGACGACAACATCATTATTCCCACCTCCACGACACCCTCAGGTTAGTGTAGACATCAGCGTGTATTTCATAATCGATTACCCGTCGATGACATGTTATTTTATTGAATCGTCGCCGTCGCCAAACAAAAACAGGGTTTGATCCAGAAAGAACCCCTTGTATAAGACTAGTCATATATTGTACACAAAATGGTTGTATGAAAATGCTAGGAATAATTTTTTTAATATCAATATCTTTATATATATATATATATATATATATATATATATATATATATATATATATATATATGTTTCACACACAATTACTAGTGATTCCAATGGCCCAATCAGTCTAAAAGATATAGTTTAGTCAAATCAACATCATACTTTTTGTATTTCAACGCTAATGTGTTAATACCATCAGATCAGTACCATCGGAATTGCAAAGATCAGATTTTATTATGACAGCAGTCTCAATTTTGTGACAATGTTGTTTTATTTTCGAAGAAACCTTCTAAAACCGTCTAATGCAGACTTATAATTATTAATTATTACCTTATCGACGACATTTCTCTTTATTCCAGTGGTTTGTCTTTTAATCATATTATCAGATAACTATAATCAAGATATTTGACTACATAATCCAAGAATGTTCGTTATAATTTTCATAGAAACTTCATTATTAAGCCTTCCTTTTACTACTTTTATTGTCATTGCAGTGATATTCGCTATTTCTTGGATAATCAGAGAGATCGAACAGATAGATGTTTGCATAAATTCTTTGTAAATATCATTATAATCTATAATGTACATCAAAAAGTCAGTATTTGTAAACTATAACTTTGCATTAGAAAACTCAAACTTAACAAAGTCGTAATATTCAAACACTGCTGTACCAACATAAACCGTTTTTATTTTCAACTTCATGTTTGTTTTTGTCTTATCATCGCGACAAGATTTGCATAAAGCATACCACTGCTGCCTGCGAGAATACGATAGTTTAGTGTTTTGTTGATATCTGTGACGTTTTAGGCGTCTTGTGGTATCTTAACAGATATCCACTCGATGATGTTATTGGTTTTCACCCCGAAAGTAAAGTCGTCATTGGCGTGAGTTTTAACATTTTGTAGAGTGCTAAACAGTAACAGATTTTAATTCGATATCGTACTTATCAAATCACAGCTGAAAAACAAGAAAATAAAAAACTGATGTTTCTGTACATAGAGATTATATAATTTTATTTTATTGTTTCCTTGTTTACTTACTGTGGGATCTTTTTCGCGTTGATCTCTAATCTGCTTATTCAATAACATATATTTTTATATCATTGTTTGTAAGACTTCAAGTTGTCGTGCATCAGGGTCACCAATTCGCTCAACAATATCTTCAGCAAGTTTCTGTTGTCGATCCTCGAGTAGTCTTTGCGAGCGTTTTTCTTGTAGTTTTACTATATCCACGGGTGATACTTTATCATGTGATAGACTTAACTAGTCTAGCAGTTTCTTCTGCTCTTTGTTGTTGTCCAGCGCGTTCTTGGTCAACTTTTGTCTTAAGGACAGCTCTCGTAGTCACATATTTATGTCAAATATTTATCCACGCCTTGTCCATTATTGTGAATGTCTGTGTGATTTGAGGTTTTAACGTAGCTTTAACAATTTATCAGTCATATCGCTACGATGTCTGCAGTGTGGTAGTATATAGTGACGTCTAACACTGGGACATCATGCCGCATGATGTACCACTCATTCACATCATCATGACACCACCACTATTAACATCATCATGACACCAGGCCGACCTGTCCTAATATTAACCTCTTGATACTGAACGCCATGAGAGGCATCTGTTATTACCATTTTTGTAAGTCTTTGGTATGACTCAGCCGGGGATCAAACCCACGACCTCCCGCACCCGAAGAGGACACTCTAACCACTTGGCAACTGGATCATTATTGCAAATAACACACGTTAATTTTTATACTTCTTTACAGTTTAAGAACCTGTCAATTAATCGTCGAAACATGTGCTTGGTATCTCTGGCAAATTTTCAAATAAGTAAAAACTATTATTTTTATGAGATGCCTCCTGATTAAGCTCAATAAATGTGTCTTTGGAAACAACGCGTTGTTCTCGTGATATCTTTTGCACTTCGATGTTGTCAAGTCCTGTAGGCAATATAAAACAGCCAGTATAAAGTTATAACGACGTTATAAAGAACATGGGTAAGATATATTGCATTACATATTCGAACTCTTTACAAAGTAAAAAAAGATTTGATCTTATCAGTTTCATCATTACGCAACTGGATGCCATAAAAAGACGATAATCATATGCACATCCGAGTCTAGCTCGTCAATAGAAACAAGATTTTCTGGTGTTCTTATAATTAATGTCTCTCAAGCAGCATCAAGTTCATGTTTTACTCTTTCGTTGAACACGTTCAGCAACACATAGTTGTCCTGCTGAGGATTAATCGAAAAGATGTACACTCGATCGTAGTTGATTATTCGTTGAGTAGCAAGTTTATTGACAAATTTATTTTGCCAGATTCAGCACGTTCTGCTCTCAAGTAATGAATGTCTGGTATTCTCTGGTAACTCAATGTTGTATTTATTTGTGCATTACTCGTTTGTTGTCAACGTGTATTATGCACATCTAATAACATGTGCACAAAATGATGTCAACAGCAATTACAATCACATAAGATACTACACGAAATGTGACACGCTTGCAATGGGTTCATCTGATGAAAAAATGCAACAACAACAGATGTTATCTAACAAAGTATATCAAGAAATCCGATGATATAATGACCGGCAAGCTTAGCATCTCAGGACAAATAATGTTCGATCTAGAAACAATACATCCGTCTGTTAACGTCTATAAAACACATTTCGTTTGTTTTAATCAATTAACTACTTCTTTGTCTGAAAACCTTTTATGTGCCGCCGGCATAATGACCTGCAACAACACCGATATGCGAAATAATAAGAAAGCAGATATATTTATTAACAATGATGATATTACACAGGTGGTAATTCATGATCAGCCAAATATGGTGGCAAATTTAAAAAAGTATTATTTCATTTCTCGACGGTGGTAGGATAATATGACTATGAACATACTTTAAGATGCAATATTGAACGATCAGATGATAGGAACTTTAATGGCGTACATGAAACTTGCTGATGAATCAATGACATTAGACATGAGAGGCAAAGTGATTTACAAAAACGCACAACTCGATACTTCCCGCCTGTCTAACGATGGACGGGTAGCAAACGTAAACTTTGTTGGACAAAACATTGTGATAAAATCCGGCGACACAATGACAGGTAATGTTAACATAGGCGTCAAGAACATATCATCACCATCTGATTTGACAAACAAGAATTACGTGAATGATACGATTATTGCTTATACTATACCATGATCAACAAAATCCGGCGATATAATGACAGGCATGTTAAACATGTGGTTAAACAAGATAAGAACATTTGATCTGACAAACAAATCTTACGTCGACGTGGCAGCAAATAATTGTCTGGCTGTCGCAGGTACATCAGCTGATGATATTTAAGTTAAGTAAAGAGGAGGTACAGTCACATGATCCATTGATATGGGAGTCAGCAAAATGACATCAACATGCGTTCCTTTTACAGTATCACATATTTAAATAAATGTTATGTTCATAGTGTTGTTTGCAGCTCAAAACGAGCTTGCTGTAACGTTGGTTATATTCCACATCTTGCTGATTCAACAGATAATCTTTGGGCTTAGCTGCAACAGAGCGTTAACTAAATATCCGTGAACTAATATAAAGTTTGATATTTCTTTTAACAGCGTTATATTTGGAGTTCCTGAGTGGACACATATTGATAAACAAGGAATGTTTAGATATAAATATTCAGTGCCTTTATGCTGTTGCAATTTGGAAGTTACGTTTACGAGGATGATCAAATGCTGTCGTCAGATGCATAACGAATTGAAGATTAAAAGGATCGACAGATAATACCACATGGACAACTCTGTGCAGCGAAGTGAGTGTTTATATCTCAAAGGGTAAACAGTTTACCATCGCCGATACTAACACAGTTGACATGTCTATTTTTTCCCGGATATATATTACCAACGAAGAGACCACTCTGGTGTCGTAGTAGTTAGAATGTCAGCCGTTGGAGCGGGATGTCATGGGTTCCATCTTCGGCCGAATCCTACCAAAGACTTACAAAAATGGCACTAACAGCTGAATCGCTTGGCGCTCAGCATTGAGAGGTTAGTATTAGGACTGATCGGCCTGGTGTCAGGATAATGTGAATGGGTGGGACATCTTGCCACATGTCTTCGGCATGATGCCCCAGTGCTAGACAACACTATAAACTGCCTCACTGCAGACATCGTAGCGATATGACTGACAAATTGTTAAAGATGCGTCAAAACTCCTAATCAAAACCAACGAAGAGAGTCCTTATCCGATGCCAATGATTCAGCAGATGTAGTTTATAATGTATGTTGATCTTCCTTCGACCAGAGTTGCAAAAGAGTTTACAACGCTATATTTAATCCTGAAACAAATATAGATATAACCGACGTTGATAAGCTGGAGAGAAGCTTATAATGTTAAAAAACTCACTAGAAGGAAATTTTTAATAATCGAATTCACCTTATCATCAGGAATACGGGGAAAACGTTTGTTAGAGTTGCTGGAAGGCGAAGTCAATAAATAAAAATCTATCCAAGATTTTGATATTAATAGAGTGTATTGTTATCAAAACAATTGCAAGGAACAGATATTTTGAGTTTAGATGAACCAGGCAATTTCAATGACAATTATCACATTTGACCTTATAAAAGCAAATTATCATGGAGGTTAGAAACAAGAACAAGAACAAATCAAAACTTAAAGCATGACGAGCTAGGAAAACAAAAATAATCAATTGATACAAAACCTCATATTAAGTAATAGTTTATTTGCTAACCGGGTAATATTTCGTGAGTTTGGTGTGGACTATCCTGACAAAAATCGTTATTCCAGGTAGCAGATAATCGTTATTATGCCAATTCACTGGCAACATCGTATGATATACTAGTAAATGCTCTGAAAAATAACAACGAAAAAGTATTCTCCTGAACAAATAAAAGCGGCACTTGTTAAAAGTAAATTATATTGAGTGGAATTGTGTGATACAGCAATGTTCAACGAGATCTATTTTATCAAAGACTCGATGGATGACATAACAAATATTAGTAAAACTATTAAACCTGTTGATTATGATATATTTTATTAGGATCTTGACAAAATTGTTTATAAAAGACTATAAAAAGATAGCTGGAAAGCCGATGACATAACTAGCAAAGAAAATATAAAATATTTGATTGTTTGGTATTTAAACATTACGGGAGATGATATCAACTTGGACACTGATAAACGTGGACTTTTGTGTTTTGAATCAGCATATGCAATCATCGCACAAGAAATGGTACGTAATAATAGTGAAATTAATCATATAAAAAATTCATTAGGTTATATTGATCACGAGAACGTCTTTACCAAAAAAACATGAATGATGTCGCTGAAATAACGACTTTTGATCCTCTTTACCAAAAAAACATGAATGATGTCGCTGAAATAACGACTTTTGATCCTCTTTACCAAAAAAACATGAATGATGTCGCTGAAATAACGACTTTTGATCCTCCACTTACTGCAGTCAATCCATAATTTTTAATGATGTTAAGTATAGCAATACATCATATGAGCAATATGATGAATAAAATTTAAAAAATTCTTGCTGATCTTGTTAATAGTAAATCTAATGATCTGGTTAATACAATTGATGCTGATAAAACATTTACATTTAGGTATTGACTTTCATGGCGCAGTTTTTATTATGACTACAAATGCGAGCGCGTTCAATCATATATATTCCAGTTTCACAGAAAACGACAGCTAGGAGCTGATCAAGTACTACAGTTACCGTCATAAAACTTTATATCAGACGCGCCATGAAATATTACATCAAAATAAAAAGCGTGTTAAACTATATCCTGATTTCGCAACCATAAAAAGGAATAGCATCAGCAGGAGGGACGTCAAATCCATTACTGCTAATACTATCTGGAGCAAGTATTGCGTTATCAGCGATTAGCAAAAACAGAGCCCAGTATGATAATAACAACACTCTTGTCGGATTGCAATAGCGACTTATAATAAAATATTGAATCAACATCGAGCATATCTCAGAGTTGAAATTTTGTTCTTGTTAGATATGATACAGGGACTGTGGGTCAAATACGATTTATTTGTTGAAATGATACCACACAGAGTTGTAAAATATGAAAAACAGTATTCGGTAAAGTTGTGTGAAATATCAAATAAAATGGGAAGATTATTAGGGTAAAATATATCACGCTAAAGGTGAAGAGAATTCTCTTCCAGGGTAAGCATATGAATATTATACTTAACAACAAAATATATAGCACGTACATACTTCAAAAACAGAAACAAGATCAAGTTGTATCTGGTTTGCAAGGATTATCAGGAATATTTTGATAAACATGCTTTTATTACAAAAGAACTCGTTAAAACTATTGACAATCCTTATAATCGAATATCTCAAAACACATTTTAGAGGTTCCCTTTATTTAGGTTGAGTGGGGGTGCTCCTAGTATTATTTAAATATTAATAAGACCCACCCTGGCTCGTTTTTGTCAGAAATTGAAGTAGGGACAGAGAGATGCAATGCTCCGAATCCTAATCAAACAAACAAACAAACACATAGGCGAAATCCCTATTAGCTAATGTTGCACACTGCATCAACTATACAAAGTTTATAATTCAATTAAACATTTGAAAATCAATAATATAAAAAATATACTACGAATCACCCCATTAGTGAATCACAATATTTAACTGTTTACATAAATATTGGTGGTTTCTCACACTATGCATGTATATCAAACTCTACGAATGAATCACCCTAGAAATGGTAATTATACGTACTAAAGTATGCAATAATTTAAGTAAACTTACTTTGCAGTAATATATTACAACAATCAAGCAAATAGTCACTAACCTGTACTGAAGCTCTTGTAATTCCCAGAATACAAATTTCCCGCCGATTTCGAATGACTTCGGAATTGCTTTTCTTCTCATATAAATGCCATAATTTGGGGTTAGCCACTGCTGAAGTTTAGTTTTCAAGATAATATATTTAAGCTTGCGATTCTAATTTAGACCACGTCTTGCTCAGTTCCGAGTGTATGTTGATGCATATACATACATACACACACACATATATATATATATATATATATATATATATATATATATATATATATATATATATATATATATATATATATATATATATATATCTGGTATTCCACGCTACCAACACAGAAAATGAATGACCCACTAATATGCGGCATAGAAGTATTAAATGTCCTCGGCGCTATTTCATTCATCGGGAAAACCACCACATAAAACCGTACACGAATATACGAGTAATCGCTTTTTAGAGAGAAATTATATAAAATAACATGATTGGTATTTGGGGAGATCCTTATCAAGCCTGAAATAAACCCACCGCTGAAATATCTGCAACTGGTGATATAAAAAGAATAATCGAAGATGAAATATCCGAGTTGTTAAACCTCGCAAGTGTTGATCCCAATGAAATAGTTGTATTTCAAGATCGTCATGGTAAATTGAAAACTAGTAATATTTCCCTTGATGATATTTTGACAAAACGACTCGACGCAGTAGAAGATACTATCGCGCTGTTTTCTGATCAGGGTAAACTCAAACCAGGTGTACTTCCTTCGATAAATTAGCAGAGCTCGGTGATAATTATTCATCAACGATAGATTTATTATAAAAACAGTACATGATGAATATAACATTCACGTAAATGCGTTTGTTGCGTTACAAAAAGCTATTAACACTTTTCAGGTCACCTTAAACGATTTTTTTGGAGATCCACTGTTTACCACACCACAACTCACGGAGATAAAATCAGCCGTTGATAATTTGATAAAATTGCCATCAGATTATGATACTCATGTATCTCAATTTACTACGTTAGGTAAAAACTTTAACAGGACCGATGACTCCATTGATAAATTTTTTGGTAAAAAACATTCGAAACCCGATGATGTTAAAATAGATCTCACTGGTATTATCACAAAACTCGATGAAATAACAGAGATTAATCAGCGATTAGGAGTTATTCGCGAGGATATTAAAATGACCAGCGATGTCATCAAGGATGACTACTGAGGCTGATAGAAATACTTAAAAAAAAAAATCCCTCACGAACAAAAAAAATATCATAAATAATGTGTACGCAATCCAACACGGATCATTTACGTGGACACCACATAATAACATATTAAATATCAACGCGACCGTCAAAGGTATTTATCGATTAACGCAAGTGTCGCCGGCTCAATTTAATATTTCATCAGCGAGTTCATTTGGGGTCAACAATATGATATCAACGATTATCGACAAGAGAACAATTGAACAATTCACAATAATATCCACTGATAATAATTTGGCTAGGGTTTTATTAACATGGTATGTGGAATTCGTAGCGGATTTAAGTAAACAACTGAATTGAATTCTGTTGTAATAAATAAAATGTCATTATTGGTAACGTCACAACAGTATCGCTATGATCAGGTCAGAGAATTTCAAACTAAACTCAAAACACTGACTGAGGAGTACCAAACAAAAATAAAAAATATCGACGAAGAATCACCGGAGTTGACGTTACCATGTACTCGGTATTAGGTGTAATAACCGGAGCCGGTATAATACTCTCCTCGGTGACAATGGTTGCCCCGATAGCTGTTCCAATTTGTATATCAGCGACAACAACAATCGCGGAAATTATTTAAATAATAACAAAAATATATCATGCAGCCAGAGTAAAATACAAGACTACGCAATTAAAATCCATATTGTATCAACCACATAATCCAAATTATCCTCGATGATATCGTCGTCACTCGATGACAGATTAATATCCGATAGTTAGTTTTCAGCGATGGTACGTGTTAATGATTCCGCGATGTCAAAATTAGAAACAAAACAACATGAGTATAATAACAATGACAACATCGCAAGAACTACTTCAACGAATAGCGGAAAACACAACCCCGGTGAAAACCAGTATGATCTCAATAACCTCAACCAATCCTGAATTCAGTGTGAATTTCTCTTCTGCGGTTCCGGTGAAAGAGATAGCACTAGCAAATTTACGAGTATATCACAGTTGACCAAATATTAGATCAAAATCATTCGGTGGTCAACTATCTAATAATTCCCTGGTGTTTGCGAATAAGAATAAACTCTATGGTACTCCAGACTGGAATGTTGTTTCGCTACCATCAGGGTCCTACCAAATCGAACAAATCAATAATGAATTACAACGCAGAATAAAATCTATTACTGGAAAAGAATAAAAAATCGCTATAACGGTTCATGAACCAACACTATCATCTGCCATTGAGATAAAAAAAAAACTCATCCGGGTATGTCGTATATATCTATCAGAGTTCTATAAGAACCGTGCTAGGATGGCCTGAAATCCCACCTCAGGCATCTTATCAAATACCCGAACCTAAAAATCTGATTATATGACAGACGAAATATCATATCACCCCATCATATATCAAAAAGATTTATCTGATATAAAAAATGCACAATTAACTGATAAATTTACATTTCTTGATAACAATACCATGCGATGGGATTTTGTTTTTGAGAAAAATATTGATTCATTTATTACCATTGCATTTACTCTAACACCGTTGATTATTTTAGCGAGATTAATCAATTACATAAAACACAACTAGAAAGATTACGACAGAATTTCAAAGATCATCTCTCTGATATAACAAGACCACATGATGAGATTATAGCGCATATTAGGATATTAAATCAGCTTGTATCAGACATGGAGTATATCAACAAACGAATACTTCAAGTAATAATTAATGACAGGAACGAAGATAAACACAAATTCCTAACTGGTTACAATATCAAAGAAACTGATTTATCCGATTTCAAATTTCCTGGGTATAACGCAAATGAACTAAAAAAAATCTGTTAATGATTTTATTCAGGAAAACCTTTCTCTGATACTTACCGCATGGAAGAAAATAACACAACCACAAACAACTATCTTCAAACATAATAATGACCCAGATGGTGGTGGGCGACATATCGCTCCTCAAAATGTGAATATATCCTCGGTGATGGCAATAAATCTAGTATGTGATGTTATCGAAGAAAGTTATCAAATAAATCTCGAAAGATCAAATCAAGTCCAACAAGGATATATTTTATATTCATTTTCACGAATAGCTCCACCCGGAATTTTAATCACTGAGCATACAACTAATCCAGTGTATATGCAATGTCATAATGATTCATTAACGAGAATTAATTTCAAACTCACTGACCAGTCCAATAATCTGATTGATTTACGAGGTGAGGTTTTGCAAATTAGCCTGTTTGTGAAATCCTAAATTGATAGCAATTTCAAGGATTTTCAATTCGTCTCCAAAACGCAATCAGTGCCAGGGGTCTGTAGCGTACAATCCTAAAGGATTTCTATTTTTTTTGTCTGCGAAATAGTTTCGGTTTGTTTGAAATAGTTTCGGTTGAAATCCTTTAGAATTTTGTTTGAAATAGTTTCGGTTTGCTTGAAATAGTTTCGGTCTGTCCACCCTCTTTGCTGCTAGTTATGATGCAGAGTTTCAGCGACAACCGTTAGGAGCATTTGAACCTGTTTCTATTGATCTAGTACGGACAATCGTGATGAAAAATTCACCAAAGTTTTGTGAACTTTATCCAATTCCGACATCACTGCTGCTTGAGTGCTTAGACCCAATATTGCCTTCACTAACCGATGTTATTAATATCTCTCTCTCATCAGGGAATTCCCATCAGTTTTCAAAACTGCCATCGTAAAGCCACTGCTGAAGAAACTATCACTGGACCATAACGATTTAAAGAACTACCGCCCAGTTTCAAATCTCCCATTCCTATAAAAAATCTTAGAAAAGGTTGTTCTAACTCAACTTGTATCTCATTTGAATTCAAACAGTCTTTTTAGCAATGTACAGTCTGCATATCGCCCTTGCCACAGTACGGGAACTACTCTTCTGAAAGTATTTAGTGACATTCTCTCTGCTTTGGATAGTGGAAAGGTTATAGTCCTCACTCTCTTGGATTTATCTGCAGCATTTGACACAATATAATATGATATATTACTTCACCGTCTCTAGCATATATTTGGCATTCAGAATATAGCCTTACAGTGGTTCAAGTCCTACTTAGTCAACAGGACACAAATTATATCTGAAAATGGAATACACTCCAGCCCAGATGATGTATGTTGTGGTGTTCCACGGTGATCTGTTCTTGGACATGTTCTCTTTATTCTGGATACGCAGCCTCTCTCAAGTGTCATATATCATCACCCAGTGTCGCACCGATTGTATGCTGATGACACCATAATATACAAGTCTAGCCACCCAACTGAAGTTGATGCTAGCACTCATGGAGTAGAGAAGTGCATTTCTGATGTGAAATCATGGATGACATGTAACAGGCTGCAGATGAATGATGATAAAACTGAGGCTATTCTGATCACAACACAAAGACTTTCTCATTCACATCCTTTACCTCAGACAATAAATATCAGCAACACCAACATTAAATTCTCACAGTCAGTACGGAACCGAGGCGTTACTCTAGACAGTACTCTCACATTGAACCAACATGTGATGAACATATGCAAAGCTGCATATCTTGAATTGAGACGCATCAGTTCCATTCGTAAATATCTTTCAGTTGATGCCACTAAAACACTTGTGTGTTCATTAGTACTTTCAAGACTGGACTATTGTAACTCAATTCTGTCTGGTTCGTCACAATATTTACTCCACAAACTTCAAAAAGTTCAAAACATAGCTGCACTGATCATCTTTAGAGTACCTTGATCAGAGCACACCTCAACACTGCTCTGTACCCTACACTCGCTATCGATTCGATGCAGAATCAAAACACAAAATGTGTTCTCTGTGCTATGTTTCAATGACAGACTCCAGTCCAACATACCTATCCAGCCTCACCTATGTGTATACACCAGCTAGATCCGTACGCTCTTCTTCTGATAATCGTATACTAATTGTTCCCAAGGTGAAAACAAAGTCATATGGACAACGTTAGTTTGCACACCAGGGCCCGTTGACGTGGAACGAATTGCACATTGAAATTAGACACAAAGACACATTGGTCCCTTTTAAGAGTGCTCTTAAAACTCACCTGTTTCGATTGCAGGGACAAACTTAGCGACCTAATCATGTTTGTATATTATATGTTTTCAGCATGATTTTATGTTTTCCAATTTCATTTTTTTTTGGCATTTGTTATTCTGTAGTGTAGTCATATCATTATTGATGGTGTAAAGCGCTTAGTGCTTCAAAAGATTAGGCGCTATACAAAGTCCTCATTATTATTTTTATTATTATCCCGGGGTTTGATCAGTCAAGACGTATTGCTCATTATGAACATATTTAATGCCTTTTCTCCTATTTCTAATCAGGGTGACAACGACAATTTCTTGATGTTGAACAGGGAAAACATCTCGACATCTGTTAGCTTCAGATGTAATTATTAAAACTGATGCAGCAGAGTTACCAACTTAGTATTTTGGTTACAATGGGCTTCCAATGAGACAATGGGGACCATATGAGGTATCCGCTGTATAAGGGTGGTCAGTGAACTATCACTTTGTTGTACCAAAGTCATACAGATGAGCCATTCTTAGGTTATTCCATGAAAAGCTCCCTTGCTTGGTCATTTAGGAATCAATGAGAGGTATCTAAAGATCTTGAACAACTTTTATTAGTCAATAAATATTGTCAGAATTTTAAAAGTATGCATGGACCCTTCATGTTGTTAAAATAAAAACTTTTGTTAAACATTATATTCAGAGGTTTATCTTTTTGTTTATGATTTTGATTATGAAGTATTAGAGATCTAATTCAGTCTACTCGCTCAACAGTGAAATTATGTTAGGACCAAACTTTATAAGAATGAAATTGTCAGATTGTCGTAAGGTACTGACTGTTTAGCGCGTACGTTATAGTCCGCGTCAGGTCAGGTATTATTACAATATTGATAGAGGTATCCTTGTTAATCATCTATAGTTGTTTATATACCACAAAGTGAGCATAAAAAAGTGTGGTAATTATTACACTACCAAATATATGAACTCTATTGATCTCTAACAGCTGGAAGCAGCACTTGCTTTCTCTGAGTTCATCCCCAGAAGAATGGCAGATGTATTGGATAAAAACATCCGGCATGAACGGCTGGATTTCCTCCTGAACGACCATGCCCAGGCCACATAGTTGTATTGATACATCTCTTGGAACGAAGACATGAATGAAATGCAACATTATATGTCATTTGTATTGACTTTAAAACGGCTTTGATAGCATACATCAGGATTCCTTGTGGAACATAATGATTTATTTGTAGACCCAATAACGATGTTCAACTGCGAATTGTCATCACAAGTAAATAATCTGCAATAATAAACTGACATGATTTTGGTTGGAAAACTATGGTAAAGCGAGAAAGCATCTTTTTTCCCCTTTCTTCATATTTGGAACTTATGAATCAAAAAGGGTATGATCAGCAATAAAAGAAGAGGGAATCAGGTCGATCGGTACAAATATAACTGATCTGACCAACAATCAAAGCATATTGTTCATTAACATCGAAATATAAATGTATAAACAGAAGAGATCAATAGTGGCAATAACCATTCGTTATTGGTTACATTACTGGTTATCCGTTTGAAATCCTATTTACGGACGCAAGTATCCAATTAATTGTACCGAAAGCGATATTTTGGTAACTATACTAAACGTGAAGAAATTTAGTTTGTTCCGAAATTTATTTGCACAGTATCATTACTTACGTTTATAAGGTCGCTAAGAAACGTCACCAAACGGTAATGGTCTTTCTCACATAATGTTATATCGTGGACTTGAACGTTGTATATAACAGCATGCATGCATGACGTGGGTTTCATCTATGAGAGATCGAGCCGTGTTTTGGTACAATTGTCACTCTGAGACATATCACAGGTGTCTGATTATGATCGAAGCTTTGCATGTTAAGGGACCATGGAATGCAAGAAGCAATAGTTACGTAATAAATTATTCAAGATTCGTTTATTGTGTATCTAGACCATCTGGCTATAATATATTAATTACATACACCAAGGCAAGATATGTCTATAGCACGCATACACGCATATGTTTGCTTATATATTTATATATATAGTGCTATATGTTGTATGAATTATATGTAATGTTATGTCAGAATATATACACTAGTTATTAGTATTGACAACACGGAAGAATCAGAAAGAATACAAATAATATATTGGACATTGTCATAGGGTGTAAGAGTCGAATATCGTAATATTCTAAGGTTGATGAAACTATAAGCAACACACCCGTATTACATATATTTTAAAAGCAGCGGTCGTATTGTTTTAATGCATTTTGTTGGTTAATACATGATTCGATTGCCATGGAAATTGGTGTAAAATATTGAATATCACATTTTATACAGTTATGACTAGCTTTCTTTTGTTCGCACCTTAAATTGAAGCTAAATCAAATTCAGGTGTAAGCATATATAATTTGGCTCCAAATACCCAACATACTTTTGAAAATGAAATCAAGTATATAAAGGAATAATTGTATACATTGTAATGATTTCATTTGCGTTGGTAGTTAACTTGTTGTGTTTAATGTATTATCTGAGAATATTTTATAAAGTCCAGTTGGTCAATAACCGCACTTATCTTAAACACTTCTATTCAACATTAATACACGTTAATTGCCGTTCGTCAACTTCGTATGAATTGATTTGAACTGAATTGTTTGCAATAATGTGAAAATCTCGAAACCGTACGACAATGCTAAAAAAAATAATCCTGATTTATGGTAGTGACTTCATGCGATAACCACTAGCAACAAGTAGTCGAGCGTTTGAAGGCAAGAAGAATAAGATAAGCGGTTACTTCTTAATTGTTTTTGTTACGCTAGATAGTTTGAAGAAGATTGTTTATAGTAAACTTGGAGACCTGGAATGCCTTCAATTTAGTGGCATATTTTGTCTTTAATTCTGCTATAAACAAAGTTTATAAGAAAAGAATGAAGTTAAAAAACACAATTGGTTCCATCAGCTACTATTTTCTTCTGATCGGCACTGATCCAAATAAGGTGATGTTGGATCATGTATGCATAAATCCTTGAGCCCATTTCTCAAATCAAGATCAAGTTCGGTTCGTGAGATTTCTTCGAGAGGTGTGTTTGGAAATAAAAGGAAATCGTCACTATCCGATAACCACTAGGATTTCAATCCGAGCATTATCAATTTACCGAAAATGATACACCTACCAGCGGTTTTTGTGTGATCTCTTGTTTTTGTGGTAATTAACAGGAGACTGATTCAAAAATACTGCTTAGGAAACAAAAACGCAACAATTATCAAATGGAGGTATACAGAGGCACCACGTATCTAATGGTGAAATACGTTAAGTAAAGAATAACTACTCTGCCTTATATGTGGAATAAAATAAAGATTATACAGCATTCATCGGAGTGGCATAAATACCTTACCAGATGTGCTCTCAAATTTTATGCATATTATGTGCTTCTGTACATATATGTTCGACACGATGCTCTCAGTGGAAACATAACAGTGTCTGGTAACATAATATGATTACGTAAAGCGCATCCAAAGATAGAATATAATGAGCTCAGTTAGCGTTACATTGACTCCGAGATCAGCAACAGTCAATGGAGAGGAGTAAAGAAATAACTCAGGTATATGAATCAAACTGGTTTGCAGTCAAATACAGCAAGAAAACCACGTTCTGAAGCGAAGAGATAAAGTAAAGAAAACACCAGATTTTGCATCCCTTGTAAGGGGCAACGTTTAAAAGTGTCCTGCAAGTATGATATATAAGGCGCCACTAAAGAATACCTATTCTGCCGATGACGCAGAAGAACAAAAAATAGTTTTAATTAGAGACTTTTGTAAACAGTCTACATGCGTATCAATAATTATGATTGTTTTCTTCCTGAGCCCCCCCCCCCCCCAATCTAAAAGTAAACGGTGTTGATGGTTGCTTTAATTGTGATCCCCTCCCTTTCCAATTTTGCGACAGAAGGCATGAGCCTCATTATAATAAACTTAAACTTTAAAAATTCACACATAAGCTAAATCTGTAAAGTAGTGTAAATCTACGATAGTTTGAAAATGGGTTGGAGTGTTTGGTTGATGCCTGTTACAGTTAGACTTGCAATTAAGATGAAATACATGCCTGGGCTGCAAATGAATAGCTGACTTGGAATACGTATTTATATCTTCCTACTACAGGGATAAATATCTACAGCTAGAGATATTTGAAGGGGATGAGAAAGCATGCTTATTATAGTACATGTGAATAGTTATCAAACATAAGTCGCATACTAATTCTTTTAGGTACCTTTCACAGGAAAATATTCACATGAGCTAACTGCTGTCCAACGTGAATGTAAATAAGAGAGGTTGTCGTTGTGTCAATAAATAAAAAAGTCACCAGATGTACAAGGAGTTAACCTGAATGCCTCAGTTAAAATTGTACAAGCATACTTTCCTCAATAGTCTTTTTAATGTAAAATTATTCAAGAAATAGAAATTGGGACGGAAGGGGACGTTTTGTGCCGCTTTATTAAACAAGCACGATAATAGCTGTGCAGAATTGTTTGATTCGGTTGGTCAGCCACCATTCAAGGTCATTATATATATATATATATATATATATATATATATATATATATATATATATATATATATATATATATATATATATATATATATATATATCAGGCTACAAATCAACGTGTATATTAGTACTTGCCACAAATTCAGCTTGTAGCTAGTTTAGCTTCTGGCTTCTTTGCATTTTTTGTTTTCGATCAGGACGTGAAGGAAAGTCTTCCATTCTTATGCTTATTCTTGTTCAGATAACTTGGTTTTTAATTTTGAGTCAGATTATTGTGCTATCACGATATGTCGTGAGATATTAAAGACCTTTTATGTATCGAAAATGAAGGCATAAAGACATCATCATATCGATCATTGCGCAAGACATATACGGATAGTCCTGTGGAATGTTTATTTCAAGCGAGAAAAACCATCCTTTTGTGGTACAAACAATATCCTCTTAGCGCGGGATAAAACATTCTGCCAATCAGGTTATAATGCTCTAAAAATATTAGTATCTCAGTCAATACTTAACCATAATACTGTCAGCAAGCGACGCAAAATGTTTATTAGAGTCTTTGGACATAATTCGCTTATTGGAAAACTTCTTATATCGACGAATTGTTTTCCTCTACATGGCTACAAGTTAACTGGACCATACGATCAGCTGGACAATATACTCAATGCAAATGATCGGCATTTGTCTGGCCTAGAACCATCTAACCAAGTAGATTCAGCCACGCGATGTGGCATGATATTTGCCATAAAGATCTCGCCAAAGAAAACAAAAAGCAAAATAATACGAGTATGATTAATGATCAGGACGAAATAAATACAGCAGGCATGAGAGAGCACATAAACAAAAAATATATCATAGGAGTCTTCGTACATATATAGAAGCCTGGCGTAGGAACGGTAATAACCAGAACAACACAAAGGACAGAGAACGAGAGGAGAGCAAACCAAAGACCAACAGGTCTTGCATAAACTAATCATGTGACGAAGAAGCTGTTTTACAACATTGTTATCGAAAGACGTTAGTTTGATTTTATTTAAATGTTATGTGGACCAAAAGGAGAAATGTTTTGAAACTAATGACACCGATGTACCAATTTTAAACGTCGCTGGACGGTGTTATATGCTAATTAATATTGTTACTGAGTATTAATACATCTCTTTCGAGAGGCATATGCAAGTGTAAGTAACTTACCGATAAGTCTCAATGATGATAAAACAAGATGTTCTGCACGAGCTTGCCGTGTCATTCGTCAGGCTTTTTGCACGATTATAATATAACAGCTTAACTTAAAGTGGCCACATTCATACATTTAAAAACAAAACAGCATACAAATTACGGGAACACAGTACATATTTTACCATTATGGACCTAGAAAAAACTAACGAGCGTGGTCTACTCTATTATTCGTCTGCAAAATTGATGTCCATTCCCTGCTCTACATTTGACCTCTCCAAAATCTAAGTCTGAACTTGACAATTAGGGTAGAGGTTGTGTCCATTTTAGTTATTGATCCAGTGTTTATTCACACACACACACACACACACACACACACACACACATGTATATGCATAGATATGTACATAGAAACATGCATACATACGTGTATCTTTTTATACAGAAAATGCAATCACACATAGGTATCTTCCTGACCGCTTAGACCTGGTCAGAAGTAACATCTACTATATAACTATCCATATTTGAGTTTAACCTAATATATGATCTATCTCATTTTTGACAGGACTAGACTTATAAACTCTTCTATGGAATTTACCGCGCCTTGTATGGTCGTCGTGCACAGTTATATTTATTATGTAATGAATGTTTGCAGATTAACTGAACTTCAGGAATAACCTGATCATTGTTTTCCATTTGAAAAATCTAATTTATTTAATTGACCTTTTCCTCTTTGTTTCACGTAGAATATGTGCCTCCTCAAGTGGTCACTACTTTGGGTATTTGTTCTTTCTTTTTTTCTTCTGCAGGACATGCGTATGGTCCTTAGGTCGGTGTACATGACTCGTTTGTTTACCTTAAGCGTTCGAACCGCAAAACGAGACTTGCAGGTCTAATTAAATGTATTATATGTCTGATTCAATTAAGAAATCTATTTTTTAAATGACTTCCTTTGATCATGCCTGTTCAAACGCGTATAATCCCAAAATACTATAATAATTATTCCTAGCCGAGGTGTAAAGTATATATGTCTAAGGCTAAATGTCAGCTCTGCTTAATATTATATAATTGGGCTCACGAACGCTGCTGACAATGTCTTCGAGTTGTATTGATATGATCCATTTGTCATCATTCCACAAACAACATTATATATATATCTTTAAAATAAAAAGAACTACATAACGTCTACATCAGTTAGGTTTTCTTACGAAAACATGTATATATTTCATATTAAACAAAGACTGGATCAGATTCTTTCTAGATTAGCCACAAACAGCCTTATTTTTCCAAAGATTGACACTCTCTTCTAGACAAACACAGCCTACAAAGTAAATAAGGGTCCATCCACCCCAAACATTATGATTAGTGGCGGCTTATGTAAATACTTCATATAACAAAAACATCAAGCGCAAGCAACCACGAGACAACATTAATTAATTAAGTAATAACAAAACAAAACAACCAAACTCAGATGATATTCTCATTGATATATAAACCATTACGGCAGAGTCGTCACGTTTGACTGCATTCATTCAACGTGAGCCATGCCCGTTGGTCATTAATGTATATGATGTTTAATTTTGGTCTCATATACGAATACAATTAACGCACGTCTTACATCTACTTTAATGTATATACAATAATGATTGAAGATAAATAAATTATTTCAAACTATCACGCAGGGCACCTAACGATGGTTTATCAGTTCGGTTTAACTCCACAGCTACACAGAAAATGCCACGATATATAAAGATATACAAATGTACTACATACCAAATTTATTGTATGTCTAAGACTTTAAACATTGGAACCAAAATTTAAAATTTTACAACGATGGCTAAGTGAACCTATACAGAGAACAATATGATATAAAATTCTGATAAAACCAACTAACTGATGTAGTAAGGATGACAATCTCAGGATATGAAATATTGTATTTGCTTCTATCTGAGTGTAATATATCATAACTATATAAGATCTATAAATCTGTTTCACATCTGCATTCGAATACTAAATCGGTTGACTGAAGCAAAATACTTTCACCTGAAGATCAATTTGTTACTCCAAGACACAATAATATATGTATAAATAAAATTTAACGTAATATGCAGAAATATATTTCAGCTGGTCACAAAATACGTTTTACTGTATATCAGGAAATTGAAACTCTTAGATTAAAACATATAAGAGACGCTCGAAAACGGAAATACACCTAATAGTTGAATACTGGAAAGAGATGACTGCTGAAGTTTTTAAAGCATTTTTTTCAATTGATAACAAACCTGGATGGGTCTATTTCGTCCTGTGAGACAGCAACGATTTAACAAAATATTTTATGTCACAGAATAGGGCAAGAACTTCCTCGATTACGCAATATGATAATTTTACCATTTCTCGTTGTATATGCATACAACGTTACCTAGGGTGAATATTTGCTTTTCTAGTTAAGCAACTGGACTAGCATTTATATCGTCTTTAATCTCTTGCGGGGAGAGACACGGAAAGCAGGGTATGCATGGGCATTTCACCCTGACTAATACTCACTCTCCTGTGGATTTAAGTAAAGTATTGTGTTTAACAGACACACTGGTCTTTGGATCTTGTCAAGGAGTGCATGTTATCTATTTGTGTTCTCCAGCCATAGTGGTAAGTGTTCCATTTGTATTTAATTTGATATAGGAAGCATATCCAGCTTTTAATGTCGTATAGTAAAATGATGCCTTTACTATTACGCAGACCTAAAACGTTTTGTTGCAAGCTGCTGTAGAATCTAAATCCGTACTTGATATTATGACCAGCATGGTTTCTTCATAGCTGTCTGTAACTGTCTGTACGTATGTATGCGGGTTTAAGAGGTTGTCTCATGTTTGTTCCCATTGATTGTTGGTTCAGTTTAGTACAACTTAGGTCATTTTTATTGCATTAGATTTTTTGAATCTTTTTTACAGATTATCTGAATCATCTTCATCTTTATTTTCATTTCATTCCATGAGGTTATTGAATCTCACATTTATTGTATGAAATTGCATGAAGTTATTTGAATCTCACATTCATTGTAATAAATTATATGAGTTTATTTGAATCTCACATTCAACACAATCTCATTGTAAGAAATTACATGAAGGTATCTGAATCTCTTTTATTGTACAAAGTGACGTGAGATTGTTTGCATTTTACATTCATACATTTGTATATGAACCATTTAATTTTGTTTTTTCATTTGTGAATGTATGGATAGAGTAATTGAATGAGACGTATGTTTTAGAGTGTGAAATAATCACTGTATGTGTAGCATAAATATTAATCCATTCCATCAAATTCAGTCTTTTATTACATTGTGCTGTCCTCATTTCAGTCGCGTTTGCTCCAATTGATTGTTGTTTAAATTGAGTACAATTTGTGTCATTTGATTACATTAGATTATTTGATTCTTTTGTTTATTACAAAATATATTTTGAATCTTATTGCCATTCCGTAACACGTTTTGAATCTCACTTTCATTGTAAAAAATATTACATGTGGTTACATAAATCTAACTTACATTGTACCAAATTACGTGAGATTATTTGAATCTTATCCTCATACATTTAAATATTAACCATTTGTTTTTAGTTTCCTATTTGTGTTCATTTGGATGTTGTAATTGAATGCGACGAATGTTCTAGAGCGTAAAACAATCACTTAAAATCCTTTAATCCATTCCATAATGTTTCATATTTCATCATACTGTGCTGCGTCGTCATTTGATCCGAGTATCCATTCAGGTCTATCCGGTTACACTGTATATTTTGAGTACAGCAAAGAACGATGTATTATGTTGTTTTAGGTGGCCACTTCGAAGTTACAACATATATTATGCACCCTTTTACCATTGTATAAGACGCGGTAAAACCGTTGATTGAACATTTACTTTCAGGTGATGAAGCATATATCTTTTAAAAAAAAGCATTAAATAACCATCTTATATATGTCCTATTCGAAAAGTAGGCTAAACTTGCAATGTTATAAATCGGATTTGAAATTTCGGCTCAACTATATTATTGTTGCTGATGGTATAATTGTTTAGCAAGCGATATGGTGCAAACAGCTCGAATGCATAAAAGTTATAATAGAAATTGCAAAAGCAATCATATGCTGTTACTTATATTTAATTTGTATTGTGTGATGGCTTTTATCCATAATTTTAGTATGCATATTTAATTTGTATTGTGTGCTTGACCTCGGTAAGTAATATAGTTAAGTGAATCTCTCTACTCGCATCGTTGGGAGCTTTCTCTGGTAAACAATATTGCTAACATTTAGCTTGTAATTAGAGAAAAGGCTGTGGATAAATTAAAAGAAAATCAACTTGCTAGTAATACCGAATAATTGTTGGTATCTGAAACGTTCAGGACCTTTAGTACTCACGTAAGCAGATTTCGGATTTCAGTGCAAAACGTATATTTGCGACATTCTCTTTGTCAACGTTATCAACTTATTTATGAATAGTAGGACCGTTTCATAGCCAAAGCCTCAGTCTAACGGCGATAGGGGCAAAACATGCCGTGAACTGTTTTACCAGGGAATGGATACTCTACACTGTTTGCTGAGGTATGTCTTTTGAGCATTGGATGCAAGCACATATCTATTTGGTAACAAGATTCCATATTTGCTCTGTGGCCCATAAATCGGGTCCTATTTATTATATGGAGATTTGGTTTCGTATTAAACAAAGATGGAAGATTACAAACTGACACATCAAGATGGCATATGACTTAGACTCGATCTGATGAAAATTAGTGTGACACCAATAAAATTGTAGATTTTCACTTTAAGGCTATAAATAATCCAGTCGAAAATGTAGCTACGTTTATGTGCGAGTTCAAGTCTTCCAAAAAATTCAGAATTATGCTAGTCGAACGTTTCATATTCCAGGAAGTTCCAGAATAGAGATTAGCCCGGTCATAAATCGGCTGACCTTTGTTATATTCTCCGTACTGCACTAAAAGTGAAACGAAGGTTATATAAGATAAGTGTCTTCTTGGGTATTGTGAATTTTAATTTAAAAAATTCATATTGTTTCCAAAATGAGATTGTCAATAATCAATGACATGACATATGCACATGTGAGGTTAAATCAATGCAAGCTCTCAAATTGTGAAAATCAGGCGAACATCCTATAGTATCGCCCAGCTAATAAAACGAACCCATCACAAATAGTAAAAACAAATTGTAATTGAATGAACCGAAAAATAAATCCATTTATGTTTGTACAAACTGCAAAACCGTTTCAGTTTGTATGCATTCTTGATATTATTCTAAATTTCAGTCTACCCAAACGATATTCAGTTTTGAATTACTGAACGCGCGACCATGTTCGACGATCGCTGCGAGGGCTTCATGGTTATTAATATTGTTATTGTGTATTAATAAACGTTCGGAATTAAGCATGAAAACAATTTATTTTCTTGTAGCCTGTTAATTTTATTATTCAGCCTTCGGTAGAAAAGCAAAAAAAAAAGCATATAACAAATAGGTTATTACATTTGCATCGGAAAGTATGAACTTGGTTTTCTGAGCCATACTGCATTCCTGAAGTCGCGCAGTATTGCTCAGGTAAATAATGAATAGGAGGTTATTTTCAGGTTGGCATATACATGTACATGCGGCTTATCCACAATTCTAGATGAAGATAAAGTAAGATGCTATGCTCGTGCATGTGTTGTGATCATGCAATTTGCATAATTTTCGAGAAACCCAGAATGTTCAATCTAAAGTGGTGAAATGAATCCAATAAGAAGAAAACAAACAGAACAGTTATACGTACGCAGTACACTTTAAAATCTTAAAACATAACAAAATATATTAGTACCAAGTGCGATCTGTTATCATTAGTAAGCAAAATTGTGTTCCCCTTATATAGCCAGATATTCTCCCTGTAAGTCTTGACTGGACAATATGGTCTGATGTTTGTGCTTAGATAACTATCATGACATTAACACTCTTTCTTTGAAACTGAAAATGCTACGGGATAAGATGAACTGTAACATGTCCGGCAGTAATATCTACCATACGATGTTTAGTGCAATGTGACATTTTAGCTCAGAAAACAAATTACACAAAACACCAAATGATTATGTAACAAGTATATTTTTCGGAGCATGGGACGCTCGTTCAAACAAATACATACAAATACATATATAGGGACATGGAACATATCTAAATGCTTGAACGTTTCTGCACTTGTAACTTTTACTACTGTACACATAATTCGTAACATAGTAATTATGTGCCTTGTGGAAATTGTATTGCCTTCACCTGATGAATGAATTTAACAGCTACTATAGAAAGATCCATATCTCATTTATACTTAACCTGTAGTGCATCGTATTTTGAAACTCGTGCATTTATGAGCTCTTCTATGGAATTACTACATGGACGTTGTTATGTAATACAATGCTCGTCGTGCAAATTCCTGTCCATCCTGTTAGGAATGCACCACTATTGATCGAATGTCACGAGTATATTCATAATTAGTTTTTGCAAGGCAGTATAATTTACTAAGTTAATTTACGTATTCCTTGTTTATTTCCAACCTCCACCGTAGGTCTCCATTTGTCAGGACATAGGCTAGCTGGTATTAAGAAATGTAGTTGGTATGCCTCTCTACAGGACATGCGAAGTGTGTTAAGCTCAGTGTACTCAGGATTTTTTGGCATGTCAAGTCTTTTGTGTTTACCTTGAGGGTTCAAATCCAAGGCATTAAGAACGATGTTGGGCAGGTGTTAATGCATTATAGGTCGATACGTTAACTACTTTAAGGCTTTTAGATATTAGTTTATGTTGTGTTCGCAACTTTAATGCAAGCTTGGTGATTCGTCTGGCCAGATGATTCAGATGATTTGTTGGTAGCATTATCTACTAAAATAAAGAGTGAGCAAGAGGACGCAAACGCTGATGTCTTTCTTGTTCTTGATATATGCATGTATGGGTAATTAGTAACACAGCATCAATGCCTGACATTAGTACAAAATCATGAACCAGTATTGATTTCGCAGTATGTGTATTTTCATATGTCTACATGATTTCGATCTGTGAAGTTTCAAAACTCGAAAACAAATATAAACACCACTTAAGGACAAGAACATTAAAATCGAAAGACAACATTAACCCCAATTCCAAAACAACACAACGTAACTGTACTTTATTGAATGTATTCAAGCCAGTAGGTCTTGTTTTAGAGTTTGGAAATATACATTAACGTGCTGTTTTGTTTTAATGAGAACTAGACTAGTACGTTATTATGCATTGTTTGATAAAGCGATAATAAAGCGAGCGAAGTGAAATCTTGTTTTTATGGATTTAATTGTTCAGTGCAAGTCAACAAAATTGACATTAAGAAAACATGTGTGGTAGACTAAATTAACAATCTACAAGTTCAATGGCTTGTATGTAAATCCATGTGATTTACTGCGCAGCTACACTGTCATAGTTGACAATGCAAGCTACTTGTTATCATCATAATGGTTTTGTTTCCTCTTGCAGGAAGCATTAATGAGAGCCAACTTACGTAAATCAAAACTCTTTTTTCTCTTCTTGCCAATGCCATTTTATTTGTTCTTGAATCCAACTATTACCAAATTGTGTTGTGCCATTACTCTTCTTTAACACGCAGGCATTTTTTTTAGTTTGATTTTTTTTCTTTGCTTATACGTTGTTTCGTTAAGAAAAGAAGTCATAAAATTTTCATTAGCGTACGAAAAGAAGACCAATTTTGCAGCTGAAATATATTTTATTAAATAGGATTCTATGTTATTTGTGTCAAGGATGTAGTCAGTTAAATATAAATTTTGAACCATGTCTTTTGATTAGACGTAAACACTGTACGTATCTTTGTAAGTTTTTTTTTCTTCAAATATTAATTGTGTTCTTACAACTTCAAATGACTATTGTGGTCCACCTATCATCATTTCAGTAATTTGTACAACACTTTGACTACTGAAGGAGTTTTTAAAATAAAAAACACATTTAGATATATAAAATTAGTCTCTAATGAAGATTTTCAAAAATGTATAAAATTCCACCAAATTTCACAATCAAAGACATTAAATATTCTTCATTTGTTTTATACAATGTAGATGTTTTGACGGACATTTGGTGGGTGCACATCGTCTAGTCATACAAACTGTTGTTATTTACGCACGAAATAAATGACCCTGACCTTGTGATATCGATAGAATACGCTACTAGGTATCGTGGTAATACTTTCGCAAAGTTCAAATACAGTCACCATGATTAAAGAATTATATCTGAAGTGTTCCATTACATCATTAGTACACCGTTAAATCTCTTTGGTCATTCCTGATACACTGAGACTGGAATAAAAAGCTTCTATATTTACTGTGGTATCAGTAAACATTAAAAACTTTTGAAATATCGGCTATAAAGTATTAAATAAAACAATCGTATGTTATCATAATTTTGCAGTTTAGCTTGAAATTGAAATGTAATATTGATACGTCTTGATAAGTCTATGCTGCATCTGTAACAGGCGAAGGTCTTTAATGACATTATATAGTGTTTGGACCTAAGTATATGGGGTAATATTTTCCAGGTTGTTGCCCACTGAAATGTAAAAGTACGTTAACCATTTGTCTTGGTTTTAACGGTGGGAATAACTTGAGTACATTGGTCAGAAAAAGAGTGTAAGTTACGAGAAGTAGATGAAACACTGTTGGAGAAATGCAATTAAACCAGAATATTGGCAATCAACAAAATGCAACAGAGAGAGAATTTGACGTTTGACTTGGGAAAGAAAAGGCAGCCGGTGGAGGACACAGAGCAGGCCGGATGGGTACTCAGTTCTTGGTACTTGAAAGAATATTTGAGCAGCCGTGATGTTGAAAGCCTTGAAGGTTTCGGGTAGGTATGAGAACATCCATTTATAATATAATAGTCAAGAAATAACAAAGAACAAATTAGTTTTTTTTTAAAATGAAATCAGCATAAAGTAACGAATGGAATTGATTTAAATTAAACTAAGATACTAGGTAGAACAGAACAAAGTTGTGTGACAGCTTTGACATACGTGTGAGACTTGCATCAAGCTGATTGTGTATTTTCATCTGTCAGTTTCTATTAAGCAAAAATTATGGGAATAACCATTATGTTTAACGCAATAAATAACTTTATTCAATTTCCTTTTGTATCTTTTGAGCAGTACATTCTTGCGGAAGCGAATTTCATTATTTTCTTTACAAAGCTACATATTATCAAACAGAAGAAGTGCATTTAAAACTTGGCATTGATTTTATTTGATACACATAACCGAGTTCCTGTAGCCTTCATAACCGACAAAGTCACCAACTCGAACAAATGAACGACCAATATCACAATGTATGTTAATAAGTATAGATACGCACCGAGGACAACAAAATAAATGATTTATACGTCCTCAACATGAAAGTAAAGAAATCTACCAACTCCTTTGAACAAAACCTTATTGTTAATCTGTATTTAATGCCTTGCATCGAAATCAATATTCGTCTCTATATATAATGAGTTAGTAAAAACTATTTGTTAAGGATAATGCAAGAAGTAATGCTAACGCTTATCACCAATAAGGATTAAAATGCAGGTTTTGTTAGTATTTGCTTCGATAAACAATGCTATTGGCATGCATTTGTATCAGCATGTAAGAACATACAACATGGGTCCATATGTCCTATGAAGACTACAGCCAGCCATCTATTGTCCTTCAATGGAACCCACTCGCACTTTAACTTCCGAAATTCTGTATGCGTATTCTAGACCTCTTTGCTTCCAGTCTATGAAACGGCGACCACATACAAATGCTCAACAAACAAGTAACAGCCTACATATTATAACGTACTCACCCCATCTAATGACATACACAAGTGATAGGTGAATTCGATTTACAAGGTAAAAAGCATATCATGCAACACATGATAATTTCTAAATTTTCGTAGCGATTGTGATGGTGCATAGAATACTTATAAATCTTAAGTTTTTAAAACTGTTTCCAGAAACGATTTGAAAGTGTTGCGTTTACTAGCGTAATATAAATTATTTTACAAAGAATATAATTCAGAAAACGAACAAGGTCATGTTGGTTAACCCCAATAGAGCTGTTTTATTCATAATTATAATAGTACACTTTCGCAATATTACTTGAACAATTTATGTTGAATGCAGTAGCGTATTGATCTTTTTTTAAAAAAACATTTCTCAATTATAAGAATCTGGTGTACAATACAACACCGCTGATTTCGAAGATGTTGCCGTTGCAACCATATTGAACACATGGATGGTTATATATATATTAATTTTACGTTGTTTTTATTTGTATATTTTGTTTCTTTTTATTTCATTGCATGCTGTGGTAATGTAACATTGTATGGTGAACTTGACCCTGTCCAAAAATGGGCTCATTTCTGCTTGACATACATAGACAAAATACTGTGACATAAATACATAGACCAGTTACTAAGATAAATATGCCTAGAAAACATTTACTGTGATAAAATGGAGTAATAAACAAGCTGCTAAAGATATCTACTTAAAATAATGTCCGCAAAATGACCAGACAAAATATTGTGATATATATACCAAGACAGTGTTCAACTTGCCCATAATCAAGCAGTGCAATATTCATTGAAATTTTAATAGCAGGTGTGGATCATTAAAATGTTGCCGAATTGCAGCATTTATTGTTCCAGACATGAAATAAATAACTAGTTTTATAATAGTTTCTGTCCATTTATGTTTATTATTACATATGCGAAACATTTGTTTGCCATATCATTGAAAAGATTCATTCCGCATGAAATGACAAAGGAAGCCAAACCTAATTTTGTGATCAGCATGCGTTCAGGTGAATACCTAAACACAGACATTGAGTGACTACATTGAACAATGTATATGTTTAAACTTGCCATTAGCGCGAACAGTCATATCCTAGAAGACAACATTGTTGGAAATATTTTTCAGAATTAGATATATCACAATCCCGTTTAAACCAGTTCGGTATATCATTGCCTGCTTTATCTGTTTCTCTACGTATACGTTTTGCTTGCATAAAACATAATTTATCTAGAACAAAATGTAAATAACTACGCAGAAAGGCGTTTGAGCAATTAAAATAACACTGTGATAGTGTAGGCTTTCAATGTAGGATTCAAGTCAAGACACCTCAATACTGATCGAATACGAACAGACTATTATGAAGATCAGAAGTGTACAGTCGTTTAGGTAACTAAACTTGTTCTGCCATGTATCGTGTTCTTCCACGTTATTTAATTCTTCCACAAATTAGAGGTATATTATATATACGTTAAATATTTATGTTTGTGCTAACGCCATATTATATACGAATAAATTTAAAACACACACACACACACACACACACACATACATATATATATACATATATATATATATATATATATATATATATATATATATATATATATATATATATATATATATATATATATATATATATATATATATATATATATATATATATATATATATATATATATATAAGCAATGGAGGTCGTAACATCACCAACGTCCAGACGACATTGATGGGTTGGCAGGCAGTGAAGACGAGCTTGCCATCTTAGTGAAGCAGCTGGATGAAACATCTTCCTGATTTGACATGGTGTTAAGCGCTGAGAAGACCAAGCTGATGACAAATAATGGCAAACAAATCTCAACCAAGATTAAAGTCAAGGGACAGGAACTGGAAACAGTGAGCAAGTTCAGATATCTTGGTTCCATAAGCACCGAAGAGGGATCAAGAGCAAAAATGTTGTCACGAGCAGCACAAACAACGGCAACTCTGTCAAAGCTAAGACCCATCTGTAGAGACAAGTATATCAGTCTGAAAACTAAAATCAGACTATTGCGAACTCTAGTCATCTCAATCTTTTTGTATTAATGTGAGGCCTGAACATTGACAGCAGAAGTATAACGAAGAATCCAGGCCTTTGAAATGAGATGCTACAGACGCATCCTTGGCATCTCTTACATGGACATCATCACAAATGAAGAAGTGCGTAACACCATCAGGAACAAAGTAGGCCATCATACAAACCTCCTCACTACTGGCAAAAACAGAAAGCTGAAATGGTACAGGCTTTGCGACTAGAGCCAACAGTCCAGCCACAACAGTATTGAAGGGCAGTTTCCGGGGTGGCAGACGGAGAGGTAGACAGAGACAAAAGTGGACGGACAACATCATAGAATGGACTAGGAAACGTTTTGCGGAGACGCAGGCATTGGGACATGATCGAGACAAGTGGAGGGAGCTGGTCAGATATTCAGCAGCACAGTGCCTGGATGACCACACTAGGTAAAGAGACTTATGATATATATGCAGATGCACGGATTCTTTGGAGACTTTTTCGTTAAACGAATTTGTATAACGTGAACATGGATGACAAACTACTGTGCAGGAAGAGATAGAAAATGTTCAAGTAGGTTGAAGATATAATATTGGTCTGATAATATCGACATTACAAAGAAGGTAGACATAAAGCCAATCATACAGGAAACAATCACTAGGTGTGGAAAATCTAACGAATTTGGTACCAGTGTATGTAGCGTCGTTTGAGAAGTATATGTCGAGTTTCGTTTTTGTGTATAACGATACCTGAGGGTGATGACTGTATATTGTTTTTGTATTTCAAAATTGGTAATTCAGGTCATTAGTTATTAAACATTGTATTAATATCGTCAAAAGTGTTCTGTTGTGAATCCGGAAATCCGACCAAGTAATCTTGTTATAATGTTTTTAATATTGGACGTCTACCATGCTATATTGATTTGGAAATAATAATAATAATAATAATAATAATAATAATAATAATAATAATAATAACAACACAACATCTCTAAAGATATGACTACATAAAAAACACAAAATAATCAAACAAACGAAAGCCATTAAATTGGAAAACATACAAGATGCTGAAATTATGTAAGGTAAGAAACATTATTAGGTCTTTAAGTTTGTTCTTGCAGTAAAAAAATGTGAGTTTTAATATAACTCTTTAAAGGGATGACTGTGTCTTTGTGTCTAATTTCAATGGACAATTCGTTCCACATCGCTGGGCCCTGGTACGAAAAAGAACGCTGTCTATATGACGTCGTTTTTATAGTGGGAATAATGAATATACGATTATCAGAAGAGTAGCGTAAGTACCTTGCTAGTGTATACACGTGGGTGAGGCCACATAGGTATATTGGACTGGAGCCCGTCTGTAAAACGTAGCACAGAAAACACAATTTGTCTTTGATTCTTGATCGAATGGATAGTCAGTGCAGGGTACAGAGCAGTGGTGAGGTGTGCTTTGATCGTAGTACTCAACTATAATCTGATCAGCTGTATTCGGAAGGTTTTGAAGTTTCTGGAGTAGATATTGTGACGAACCAGACATAATTGAGTTACACTAGTCCAGGCTTGAAAGTATTAATGAAAACAAAAGTGATTTGGTCGCATCAACTGAAATATATTTGCGAATGAAGTTGATGCGTCGCACCTCAAGATATGCAGTCTTGCATATGTTCATGACATGTTGGTGCAATACTGTCTAGAGTAACACATAGGTTTCGTACTGACTGTGTGATTGTAATGTTGGTATTGCTGATATATATTGTTTGAGGTAAAGGATGTGAATGAGAAAGTCTTTGTGTTGTGCTCAGAATGGACTCAGTTTTATCATCATTTATCTGCGGCTTGTTACATGTCATCCATGATTTTATATCAGAAATGCACCTCTCGATTCAATGGATGGTAGCATCAACTTCAGTTGGGTGGCTAGACTTGTATATTTGGATGTCATCAGCGTACAGTTGATGAGACACTGGGTGATGATCTATGCCACTTGAGGGCGGCTGAGTGTATAATTCCAGGAACAGACACCTGTGGAACATAAAAACATAGGTCAGCTGGGATGGAATTTAAATTCCATTTGATTATACAAGTTGTGTCCTGTCGACTAAGTAGGACTTGAACCACTGTAAGGTTGTATTGTAAATGGCAAATACATGCTAGAGACAGTGAAGTAATATACCATGGTCTATTGTGTCAAATGCTGCAGATAAACCAAGGAGGGTGAGGACTGTAATCTTTCTCCTATCCAACGCAGAAAGAATGTCATTAAATACTTTCAGAAGAGTAGTTTCAGTACTGTGGTAAGGGCGATATGCAAGCTGTACATTGTTAAAAAACTGTTTAAATTTAAATGAGATACAAGGTGGGTTAGAACTTTATCTATGATTTTGTTATATAAATGGGAGGTCGGAGACTGGGCGGTAGTTTTTTAAATCATTATTGTCAAGTGTTGGTTTCTTCAGCAGAAGCATTACGATGCCAGTTTTGAGAAAATGATGGGAATTCTCCGAATGAGAGAGATATTAATAACATCAGTTAGTGAAGGCAATATTGGGTCTAAACACTCACACAGCAGTGATGTTGGAATTGGATCAAGTTCACATGACTTTGGTGTATACCTCATCAGGATCTTTCTTATTAAATCCATAGAGACAGGTTCAGATGCTTGTAATGATTGTCGCTGAATTTCTGTATAGTAACATGTATGGTAACAATGATTCAATTTAAATTGTGTTGTCAAGCATTTCTCTAATGGTTTGTACCTTGTCACGGAAGACATTTGCAAATAGGTCCAGAATGTCTACTGGAGAGAAGGTAGTTGGAAGTTTACATTAGTTTGTTAGTTATCTCGAAGAGCTCTTTGCAACTGGAACTCTTCGTTATATCAGTACTGTAGTCGAAAATTTGGCTAAATGGACTATGTTTGTTGCTGTCTTCTTAGTGGCCTGATATATGTTTTTATGAATAGTGAGTCTGGTGAAAAGCCAAAGCCTCTCTGATTTACGGCGATGTTTCTTAGCAGTGTGGACACTAACACTCCTATACCACGGAGAACACTTTTGTTTTATTTCTACTCTGCACTTGGTGGCTATGGCGTGTTTTTAAGCTATGAAAGCAGGCAGTTATCGAGTTATTTTGCTGTAAGAGATACACAAACTGTTGGGTTTTCTTGGATATCATGCATTAGTTTGCTTATATTTATCATAAGGAGGTTTAAGTTAGTAAAGTTGGAGGGTTAGGTACTGATATTTCGAGATGGCATATATCGCAGAGGTGATCTGATGCAAGGTCGTGGGATACAAGGGTGGACCGCAGGTCTATGCAGAATCCAGTCTAAAATGTGACCAAGTTTATGAGTGGTTTAGTTAACTGAATGTTTAAGGTTGAAAACATGAATGTAATCTGAGTTTTGACGTGTACGGGTTTCCAGGACAGTCAAAGTTTAAGTTGAACTCTTCAAAAACAATTGAGCTGCCACATATCGAATTTCAATCCTCCAGAAGATTCGTTAACTGCTCGAAAAAGAGAAATTATGTCAGCTTGTATTTCCTACTAAGAGAAGGGCGGTAGAGACAGGAAAAATTGACTGACCTTTGTTCCAGTGTGAGTGTTGTTTGGAATAGTTCAAATGATGTTTGGCAGAAATTGAAGGTTGTGTTGTACTTAAGACATATTATCATGGAATTCCTTGTGATGACAGAAGAGAGGGGTGGGAAACGACATGATGGAGTAAGCAGTGGGCTTTAAATCCGCGCACGTGGGCTCTTCGCCTGATGTTTGTGGCCATGTTTCTGTCAGGACGAAGACGTCGATATTCCGGTCGTTTATAAAATTAACTATTTCTATGCGCTTTACCGGTGGTTATATTTTATGTGCGTTGAATAATGTAAAAACACGCAATGGTATCTCTGGAACAGACACAACGGTTGACGATTTAATATGGATTTGCACCACGTTATCAAAATTAACGGCCGAATATTTTAATTGTTTATCTGGAAATGGTGATAGTGAGATAACTGGAATTATTCTTCCTGTTCTACGCCGGCCAGCTTTGAAACAACGTTTCTTTTTTTCGCTTCCGTTTAGATTTAAGTATTGACGAATGTAGTCCCAGTTTGTGTTGGCGATTGCACAATATAGTATGAAGAGCCAGGGTGTAGTCATTTAAAGCATGTAATGAGGGTCCTTCCTAGCGTAAGCGGGTTTACTGGCGATAACGTGATGGCGGTTTCTTCAAAAGAAAGGACGTTTTAATAGTGGAACAAGACAGTTGAGAAAAAATATAATTGTTCTCGTTTCCAAAATAAGGAGATGAAAAAACACATACGAATTGAACAGGCAATGGATGATGAAACACAAAATTGTAGACGAAGAGTGACAACAAGCACAAATATCACGACTTATAGCACAGAAACGGAAGAACTTCGTCAAGCCGGTTAAGCGATAGCGGACATCTTTCCGTATTCAAATATGCACCCGAAGAACACAATTTAAAATTGTTACGTCTTCAAGTAACGTTTTCAATGTGTATGTCACATAATTAGGCGAAAATTGAATTAATTTCTTCTTGAAGACAAACTAATTTAACCATTTTTTTTTTGTTTCGCCGTACATGCGTTACCTGGGGTGAATAAGTGTTTTTCAAGGTAAGCGACGTGTAGCGATTTGCATGTGCCTGACTACAAATCACTTGAAGTCAGGAACATTATAATCACGGGGTGCACTGGATTTTGCCCTGAATTCTGCTCACCTATTTGGGGACATATAAGGCAGAATATTTCTAAACATATTAAGAGTCAAAAGTATCTTGTCAAAGGAGAGATAGCTCGTCATTCTTTCTCCAGCCAAAGGGGTGAGTGTTAAATTTATATTTCATTTTATTGTGAATTTTATTCAGTTTATCATTTCATGTAATGATGCCTTTATTACAATGCAGATTTAAACCGTTGAATATTTGGAATTACTAGTCACTATTAGACTTTAAATGCAATAGCGTAATCTTAAGTTTTAGATTGTTTTAGAAACAACTATTATTAGTTTGGTTTCTTTATTGTAGCTGAATGTAGCTGAATGTGGTTGATTGCTCCAGCAAAAGGATTGAATGTGATTGATTATGCCGTGATTATGCTGTTTAAATGTGCCATTTGATTGTGAAATCAAATTGAGGTATCTGACTGTCTGTCTGTCGGATTGTCTGTCCATCTACGTCTGTCGAGATGTGTAAATATCCGGAAATCTAGAAGTCTAAATGTCCGAGTGTCGAAGCTGTATAGAGGTGTAAACCTTTGGGGTAGTATCTAAGTGTTTTGGGACCGGTGGTTCTAGTAGATGCTGTATGCTGTCTGTACGTATAACTGTAGTGGATCCGTGAAGGGCAAGCGGCCGATAAAAGTATTGGGCCAACCCTAGGTATTCGGAAAAGCTGTGCGGCGATTCAACAGTTGGTGAATCGTACGGTTGTACAGGGTCGAGACGCATGTGTGTGTTTCAATTGTGTTTACAATTGAATACATTGTTATATTTACACGTGGTTACTTTGAATCTGTAGGCATGGGATTACATGAATCTCGATAACAGTTAGTAACTTGATTTAATACATGTAGATGTTAGTACTTGTTGTCGCAATCCATACGTGCGATAATGTAATTTGATGTTTGTATTTGTTGTGCGATAATATAACTTTTGTAAAGGTTCAATTTTATATGAAACATTTGTGTAGTCCAGGAGGTTCCTTGGATCTGTATTTTTTTTGTATTAATATTTAATTTATTTTTGAATTGTGAATGGTTGTGAAGTATGATTGTGGGTTGAACGCATGAGTTATTGTGTTGATACATCATTTTTTTTCATTAATAATTTATTTCATAAATTTACATCATCTTTCACATATTGTGTTTGTGTTGTTCATTTAATCCACCATCCATTCTGTAACAATTCTGTTACAGTGTACAATTATTGAAAATATTGTACATTAGGCTGTTTTATACAATTAATCAATGCACTGATATTGTTACGACTCTCTGGTCTTAACGAAGGTAACATGGATGATCAAAAGAATCAAATATTAGGTAATTGAAAATACTTCTTTCCTAAAATACAAGGCAAAAAATTAAACTAAACTTATCATGTTGACTGAATTACTGAAGTGATACGGATGTACAATTTCCTACAGTTTTGAATAATTGAAATGAGTTACAAAGGTATTCCATGTGATAGTCTGTAGTGTAATGCTGTATCAACATTACATTTGAATAGCAGAATATATTTAAATGAATTTACATCAATCGCGTAAAATATATAATTCAAATACGTCTTAGAAGGAATTCAAATAAATCATACAAATATTATATGTATAAATAACTTTTGAAATGAATGTTCATCAATTGATTAAACTAGAGAAATTAATCGATCAATATGTTTCCAGGCATGATTATACTAATGAGAAAGACTAATTGTATGACATAATTATATGATATATAAATAAAATACGCATTGCGAGGATTGAATACATTATATTGGTATTTCGAAATCACTTAATACATAAGACGTATTAGCTGTTCTCAGATCGTCTAATCATACATTACGGCAGATTAGCGTTTTTCTAAACCTACGTTCTTGCCGGATCACGTTTATGTTTAATTGTCCTGATGATTGTGGGACACAACCTCAAAGCTTTATGAATGATTCGTGATACTTCACTGATGACTCATCTTACATCGCAACCCTACTATCAAAAGAGATTTTAGCAATAAAATGTCTTTACAAAATATTGACCGTTAAAAGCTAGTGTTTCGAAAAAATAAACTTAATATAGATATACACTACAATATACGTTCTTGACAACCGTGAAAAGCCTATATTGCGTGGATTTCAGTCAAGCATAATTTGTTTTTGTTTGAGTGGAATACTTTATAAGTTATATCAGTACATTTATACTTTATCTTTACATATATCAAAGAGTTGAAATTTTTAACGTTAACATTTCATTCGATTAGTATCACTTATGTACGATTCATGCTTATATTAGTTTTACTAATGTATTGTTGTGTATGCTAATTGCAAAACGATGTACCAAAGTCGACTATATATCTTTGATCTTATACATTGAGTACATAACAGTAGAATCAAGGTGTGTACACAAGTGTGCCTTGCTTTAATACACTTGTTGCAACTATTTCTTCGCTGACACCCCCACCCATCTTCCCGTAGACATGAGAATGCAGATTCCTTACAAACAAAACGGCCAACATGGTTTTGCTACATTAACCGCATCAATCGGAATTCGTGTCAAAAACGTTTTTTACTCTCATCAATACAAATGTTTAGAATTTTATATGCTATGTATAGTATACTATGGTAAAATTTTGTATATACTTGATTCTCGTTTATCGGATATATTCCAACATAATTTTGTATACAATATCATGACTTTCACCTTTTGTTTGAATTTTAGATTTCTCTTCAGATTATTTTCTATGATTTTGAACGAGGGGAGAATATTAAAGCCAGTCATGGGAAAAATCATGAATAAACGTCTTCTTCTGGTTGGACGTTGAATGGACTTGATTTACATGACATCTGTATGAACAAATTAATACACATATTTGTGATCAATTTACCTGCTGGATGAACATGGTACCCTTCATACAAAGTGACTAAGATCTCAAATGCGATCTGTAAACATGTATAGTGGGACCTATAAGGCTTTTTGATCAAATCCTAGCCTATTATATTATCTCGTCTGAGAAATGAGTTGCTACATTTATATGACTACAACGTTTAATGAAAGCCATTAAAATACTAGTTTGTACTGTATGCAGACTTTAATTTCTTGATAGATTGTTTTGGTTATGGCTTTAACAAACTCTTACTATGTTAATTAAAAGGCACAGTACAGATTCTTCTTGGTAAATGAAATATATATTTTAAAACTAGTTACCACATTCAAATTATTATTACCATCAGTAACGGAAAGCTCGTACGACATAATAACTCGTTGCAAACCAGAACGGTGACCTAACACGTGAAGTAGGAATTCGACATGAGCTTTGATAAGGTCTGGAAGTGTTTTTCAGTAAGTTCCACAAGTCCTGTCTGTGCCCAGACACATTACATAACCAAAAGGATAAACCACATTCACAATCAGGATGCAAAATCTTGCAGCTGCCCGACCAACAGCAGTGTTTCGGACTCGAACAATCAGTGTGACAGTGATTGAAACATCTAATGCTGCAAAACGAAAAACCACTAAAATCCAGCACACAACAATATCAGCAAGTCACTGACTATAGTGGACGTATAATTAATGTACCACATATGATTCCCACCACTCCTACTGAGGAAATATTTACTTAGGGTCCACCAAAAGTTCCGTAGACCGCTTTATGTTCGTTATAATTCGTTGTCTGAATCAGAGAATAACATAATTCAATAATATATTCCGTTTCCCCAAAACATCTACTAGGTTTCTTAAAAAACTATCACGTTCTTGAATATATTTGGTTGTCGAGTAGTATGGACTTAACAAGAACCAACTTAGAATTTGATATTTTACATCTTTATCAGCCAACATCCGCAACAGCCTTTCAGGAAACATTCATACAACTGCTATATACATATTCATTATCACGAATAATAAAACTCCTCATAGCAAAATCTCAATACTAATTTACAGCGTGTAGCCATTTGTGTGTCCATGAAGAAAATCCCCTGTAAATTTCAATATGTCTCGACTCCAATCAATCAATCCATTCACCATCGTATTGAACAATTACCAGCGCCTGTTGAATTGCTTGGTGACCGAAGCGGCCATAATACACTTTGTGTTTGTAAAGATATCACGGAATGAGAGGGAAATGTGTATGACTTTGTTTTAAAGAGCAATCTTCCTTTTAATATCAGGATGTATACCTACATGCATCATGCAACAATAAAGCTGCTAACGAAGTATGTGACAGTGAGCAGGATCCTAAATAATTTTCCTATTTATTTATTAAGTAGTATTCCCAAACCTGAAGGGACCATGCAGAGATGAAATTGTAAAACGTCTGACTGAGATGTCACAAAGGTCCATTAACAGTTTAATGTGAATTTATCAATTGAGAATTTGAATAGATAAAATATGTCGAATTAGCACTCGTTATTTTGTTTTCGAAACACAAATGTCGAGGTGTATATTCTCTATCACAAGGTGGCACAATCCTTCCTCTAAAAATGTATATGGAATATGGCATCCCCACAATATATAGTCAACGAAGCATCTGTATCAAACATGTAAAGATCTCGAATTGAAAAACCAGAACTGAATCAGAAATCAGACACTTTGTTCCAAACCTTATCGAAGAACACCTCACAATAGATGTTCTAAACGTTTCTCTGGTGTTCTAACAAACCTGAAAGTAATGTTTTCTCCGAGTTTCAAATCTAATAACGTTCAAGGTTTCAGTAACGTTTCGCTACGGGCAATTTGCAAGAATTGTTTGATAATGCCAATATGAATCCAGAAGGACACTCTAATGTTATCCGCTATCAATATCGGAAACACTTAAATGACAGGGCTCTAAATACAAATGCAAAGCCCCTGATGTTAATATAGGAAACAGCGGGACTTTTCGTACTTTTGTTATTAAGCGATGACAATACCAGTGCCAACATCAGGAAAGGAAAACCAACGTCCCACCTATCGTCATATATCATTAGGAAGCAATATTTGTATAACTATCGAACAGGTGATAAACGAAAGTCTACTTGGTATCTCGAATACAGTAAACTACAAAAAGCTGTTCATGGAGGAATCAGGAAACAGGGAAGTACACTAGGACATATTTGGAGGTAGGGCTCGTATTGCATATGCATTTCGAAACTAAATAACACCCTGTTATTGTGCATACTAATTGATCAATTCGACCCGGATCTTCGGCGTATCAAACTTTATCTCCAACGTTTTGAAAGATAAACATTCCAGTGGTAAGAGTGGCAGCACAGTTACTAAACATTATTGTAAACAGAGTAGCGTATGCACGGCAATATGCTCATTATCACACTATTCAGAATCAAAAGTACAGCAAATCATTTATTCAGGAGCTGATTGCAAACAATATATTGGTGGCCTTTTGCTTGGCTATATATCAAAATGTATACATACTATTGAACATCAGCGACATACAAGCATAAACAGAACTCAGAAATATTTCTATCCGTCAGTGACTGAATTAATTTGTCACCTTTGGAAAAAGCAAAACAATGGAATTCTTCTAGTAAATAATGGTAATTGAAGTCTGTCTTCTAAGTCAATTGCCGGGCTTATAATTTAGTTTAGGTTTCCATGACACGAAGTGAGCTTGCATATGTTTCCGCGACTGTTGTGCTTTGTCCGCTCAACTCGTGTTCCAAAACTACTAATTTTCAATTTCATCTCAACTTTGGTGGCTGTTATTAAAATAAATTATATATTCGAATTATTATTTAAAACCACTGAACAAAATAAAATCAAAGTTCAAATGAAATACACGTCTTAACATATTTCGATTTGTACAAGCGATGATGAACCATAATCAAATATAAACGTACAGACGTTTGAAAGACATCATCCAAGCATGAAAATTGTTCAAGTATTTTCAATTAATGTCGACATGTCATCCGTTATTGAAACAGCCACTAAAACTATATAAACCTCTATATGATTTCTCACAAACTGCTCAAAGAGAATTTACTTCGATAAAAGCGTTATTGTATAAGAACACTGAAAGCTGATAAAATATAATGCTGACAGGCAGTTTGGTATTATTGTTTCTCTAATAAGTAGAAAAGCCAATACAATACCTCATCACTACCACGGCTTAGCAATAGTTGTTGAAAAGGTGACATAAATCATCCTGATGTAGAAACGTTTGCGCTGTATGTAAAAGGTAAAAATAGGAAGTGAAGATTGAAATCAGTGGAAAATTTGCCATAACCAATCAAATGTATAAATACAATTAAAGAGTGGAATTAGATCAGATTACTTCACCAACATCTCTTTTGTCTGAGGTTTCGGTAAAGGTGTGTGATCTCAAGTCTACCTGAGCTGCTTGTAAGTTGATGACCCGTAATAATAAATATTATGTGTACATCCTCTCAGTAGTTAAATATAAATGTCAAGATCAAAGTAATGACATTTCATCGTTGAGTCATTGTTTAATGCGTGAACTCATGGAGACCAGTACTGTATACGTTTGCTATGTTAACCTATTATTGTTTCAATTTCATTCTCTTATAACCGTGCTTTGCGTTCTTATAAGCATACCGGACATTTGAGCATTAATGTAAGACATGTATTTTGGTTTTATATTTAATACACAAAACAAATATGAGATATAGGAACACGTCTTCCTAAGAAAATATGAATCTCTTAAAACAGAAACGGTGGATCTGACTCTGCAGTAGCCGACAATAAATCCTCGCTTCAGCTGTCGATTTGTTCTGGTCTAGATTGCAGACACAGTCCAAATCAAATCATTAGGAACACTGTCACAGATGTAAACACTTTCAAATGGCATCCGTAATAGTCGCTTTTATCATCCACTACATACGAATCCATTCAAACTTCCATTAAGACCATTAACTCAATAAACTCTATTGCATTACTATATAGTATTACAATCAAATCTCGTGTGGTTTTCTAATTATTTAATGTTGTGGACGTGATGAAATCAATTATTTACCGTTCTTTGCTTTTAATGTTTCCTTCATTGCACTATACAGTGAAACACTAATTTCATCGATCCTTTCTTAAGCACGTCCCACAAGGATAATTGTCTACAAATCCCAGGGATTAATATACTGGACAATATGGTAGTAGTTACATTCACCTGTTGACTGTGTAGGCCATTTTATATACATATATACTGTTGTAAGCCATCATACCTCTGTACTATAACGTGCGTAAATTCAGTTGTAAAAAGCGTAACGGTCATCTAAATATTGTTGATACGATGCTTCATGATGTGATATTAAACCGTATCAGTGTAAGCATATTGATATACGTCATCTGGAACACTAAACATGGCACATTCTGGGACTCTGTGAAGTCAGACGGAAAGCCCTAGGAGAATCTGAAATGAGCATATATTCTACTATAGTGAAGAGTTTGGCAAGTCAATAAATGGAGTAGGCTTCTTTGTAAACAAAGCCATCACTGGCTCTGCGCTTGAATTCTGACACTTATCTAGCACAATCATTTCCATTCGTCTGAAACCATATCCCTTAACATCACAACTATCTAAGTATAAGCTCCAACTACCGATCATCATGATAAATAAATAGAGGAGTTTTACAACAAACTCTAGGGTATTCTAAACGTGGTCAGTACAATAGACATCCCCATCGTCCAAAGAGACTGGAATGAAAATGTTGGCAAAGAGGCTTTTAAAGACTGAGAAGATCATTGTGAACCTTCTTGCAATGAGCTTACCAACGAAAGAAGGAGACGGCTGCTCGAGTTCGCAAGCTACACCACCAACTTGGTACTAACCAACGCCCTTGGGCAACATAAAGCTGCAAGATGCTGGACATGGCACGTACCAAATGGAACCCATCATAACCAGATCGACTGAAGAAATTTAACAACCCAAAGAAAATCAGGCTCATATTCAACCATGAATAACTGAAGGACTCTAACGTCTGCAAGTCATTCCAAGCTACAATTGGAGGCAAGAAATGTGCTCCACACCTTGTGATGGATGTTGACAATAAAATGATACCTTACACTTTAAACACAATCATGACAGCAGCTGTCAAGAGCAGCGTTGGCCTCCATCGCCCAAAGAATCGAAACTGGGTTACATAAGAGATTCTTTATTTGTGTGATGCCCGAGTCGACCTCAAAAACACCAGACACATAACAGATGCAATGGATTACTGAGAAATAAACAGGAATATCAGAAGAAACAAAACATGAAGAAAGCAAAAGAAGATTAGATTGGACAAAAGAGCACATACATAGAAAGCAGTCTGATTAAGAATAACAACAATAAGGCATTCCAAATTGTAAAGGACCTCACTAGGCAGGAGCAGCCAAGAGTCAGTAACATTCACAACGAAGATGGAATATGCCGTACAGAAGCAAGCGACATTGCAGAAAAATGGACTGAGTATTGCAAAGAACTCTACAACCATCAGTCCACATGAGACCCAGATGTGCTTGAAGTTCTAAACATCTTTAATGATGATGATTATCCCATTCTCAAAGAAGAGATGGAGTCAGCAATAAGAGCACTGCAGAATTTGAAGGCAGCTTGAGTAGACAAAATCCCACCTGAATCTATCAAAAATGGTGGTGAATCAGTGATAGAACTACTAAAACAAATCTGCAACAAAGTTGTCAGATAGGTGAATGGCCAACACAGTAGACCCAGTCATTGATTATTACATTCCCCCAAAAGGCAATATAAAGTTGAGCCGAAATTACAGAATTATCCGTTTGTTCTGCCATGCTAGTAAGGTGATGCTAAAGATAATTTTGAACAGACAGAAGCCACATGCATTATAAATCAGCGCTGACGAACAGGCCGTGTTCCGGAGTGGAAGAAGCACAACTTAACACATATTCAATCTCAGGGTTCCGTGTGAAAAGTACAACATCAATAATACATGTATCACGTGTTCATTGATTTCAAAAAGATGTGACAGTGTGTGGCATGAGTCGTTTTGGGTCACAATAAAGAAGTACAAATGAGTCAAAAGTTGACCATCAAGCAGCTATACGTCAATGCTAGCAGTGAATTAATTGCTCAAGGTTCTGTGGGGTACTGGTTCCATACAACAGTTTTAGTACATCAAGGATGTGTCCAGTTACACACGCTTTTCAACATCTACTTAGAGCGCATCATTAGCGAAGCCCTCGAAAACCATCATGGGGCAGTCAACATTAGAGGGCGTAACATCACCAACCTCCACTTTGCAGACGATATTGATGGTCTGGCAGGCAATGAAGACGAGCTTGCTACCTTGTTAAAGAACCTGGATGATACATCTTCCAGCTGTAACATGGCGATAAGTTCTGGGAAGACAAAGCTGATGACACATAGTGGCAACCACATCTCAGCCAAGATTAAAGTCAGAGGACAGAAACTGGAAACAGTGATCCAGCTACAATGTTGTAACGATCAGCACAGACAACGGCAGCTATGTCAAAGCAAGACCCATCGGGAGAGACATGAGTAGCTAACTGAAAAATAAAAGCAGACTTTTGAGAGCATTAGCCATCTCAGTCTTTTTGTATTCATGTCAGGCCTAGATCCTGAGAGCAGAAGCACAACGAAGAATCCAGGCACTTGAAATGATATGCTATAGAATCATCCTTGGTTTATCTTACATAGACTACAGCACACATGAAGAAGTGCGTAACAGCATCAGGCGCAAAGTCAAAAAGAGAAAGCTATATCACTAGTCCTACAAGGAAGCGTCCAGGTGGCAGAAGGAGAGGTAGACATGAAGATGTGGATTGACAACATTGCAGAATGGACCATGAAATATTTTGCGGATATACAGGCATAGACACATGATAGAGACAAGTGGAGAGAACTGGTCAGATGTTCAGCAGCACAGCTCCTTAAAAGACCACAATAGGTCAAGAGACTAATGATGATGCTGTAATGAATATATCCACCGTCTCATGAATGGTGATTCTCATTTGTTGGAAGATGACAGTACTACAAGAAACTGGTTTCAAAAGGAGACTTTAGAGCATACTGAAATTTATATGAGTCAGCAAAACAAGTTATATCCATGTGAAAAGGAAGAAAAAGGCTTTTATAACTCTTCTAACACAAAATGGGTTGTTGTAATTTGAAGGTAGTCTAACTCCTGCATCGCGGACCGCCAGAGAAGCTCTACAATCTTTGTTCCCTTTTCATATATATATATATATATATATATATATATATATATATATATATATATATATATATATATATATATATATATATATATAAGTAGTAATAGGGAACGATAGGGGGACAATGGAAAATCCAGTCAAAAACAGCTTGGGATACTATGGGGCAAAGATTTATGGGGACAATGGAAAATCCAGTCAAAAACAGCTTGGGATACTATGGGGACAAGATTTATGGGACAATGGGAAATCCAGTCAAAAACAGCTTGGGACACTATGGGGACAAAACAGCTTGGGGCACTAGAGGGACAAGGGAAATTGAACATGGTGGGACTGTATAGGGACAAGAAAAAAATAGAACAGGGTGGGACTATCTAGCGTCAAGGGGAATTGTAGAGGGACAAGGGAAAAAATGGCGGCAATAGAAAGCTACTATCTTTTCGAGATTTATGAGTGGCCCTGAAAAGGACCTTTGGATACTTCTTTTATTTTCTGCCGCTGTTCCACCACCTTTTAATTTTACCAATGATCCCCGTTTTCTTCTTCTTCTTCTTGTCCTCGGGAATCCAATTGGGATGTCCCATAGCTCTAAACTTTTCCTGAACTCTCATCCATCTTAGATTTAGTAGATCAAAGTCCTCTTTCTTCTTTTTGTTCTTTTTTTTCCTTTCTCTCCTTAGACCAGTTTTCTTTAATCTGGATCACCTGCTCTTCCATCACTATTCTCATCATTGCTTCTGCTTTCTTTAGTCTGTCTAGACCCCACTTCACATATTCCCACTCTATCAGATGTAATGTTTCTTCTAGAAAGCACCTGACTTTGATGACATGATCAAGTGCCTGCTTCAAGTCCCCTATTCTTATATATTTTGTTTTAATACGTCTTCTTAATTTCTTGTCTTCCTCCTCTATCATACCTTCTAATAGATATCTTGCTAATTTCAGTTGGTTTACAAAACCCAGGTTACTCTGAAATTCTTCCTCAAGTCTTTCCACTTCATACTCTGCATCACGGATCCCAAACCAGCTGTCTCGGAGTTGGATAAATAAGTCGAAATTCATCTTGATGTGTTCAAAATTGAATGACTCCAAGGACTGACTATTGCGTATATATATCTTAAGCACGGACGTGAAAGAAAACACCCCTTACATTCACGTTTCATATTATATACTCTTCACAAGACCTATTATTTACTATCCAAAATCACACTCTATACTAACCACACACGGGGAAGTAGCCAAAAACACACCCAATTATTTACTATCCAAAATCACACTCTATACTAACCACACCCGGGGAAGCAGCCAAAACACACCCAATTATTTACTATCCAAAATCACACTCTATACTAACCACACACGGGGAAGCAGCCAAAACACACTCAATTATTTACTATCCAAAATCACACTCTATACTAACCACACACGGGGAAGCAGCCAAAACACACTCAATTATTTACTATCCAAAATCACAACATATACCATCTAAATAGAGTCAGTGTTTATAATCACACTACTCCTCTCTCATACTCATTGGCAATTGACATAGCATTTCTTTTCTAGTTATTTGGGTAGCCCTGAGAAGGGCTGTTTTTTCAAACTTTAAAATACACCTGGCTAATGCTGACATCTCCCAGGTCTAGCCCCACACACACATCTCCTACTCCAATCATTCTCCCAATTCACTCTTGTGACTGGGAGCGCAGAGGGAGAATGAGTGGCTTCACTATCCCAGTCTTCACTTTGAGGGATAGTGAAAGTCTCTTTATTGCGCCTTCGATTCCGAAACTGTGGTTGTTGCGGCTGCGGCTGTCGTTGTTGCGATTGAGACTGTGGTTGTTGCGGTGGGGCTTGTGTCTGTAGTGGACGAGCTGACTCTGGTGGTGAAGGTGTCCTCATCACAGGTTTGACTTGATTTGTTTGTCTCATCATGCGGTGAGGCAAGATTGACCTTTTCTTCTCCTCCTCTTCTTTTTTTTTCTCTCCTTCTCTTCTTCTTCAATTTTGACCTGTTCTTCGAAGACCTCCATAGTCAGCTCGTCCAGGAGACGCCTAGCATTCTCCAGGTGCATCTGAAGTTCCCTCAATTTTTCCAGTCTACTCATTTTTGCTGTTGATATGTCAACGATGGGTAGCCAGACTGACAAGTGTTTCTTGATATATATTTCAAGCGCGGACGTGATGGAAAACACCCCCCTTACGTTCCAAAAAATGATGATGAGTTGATTGTTTTATAGTTGCCACCGTCTACTAGAGACATATGGGCAACTTTTATAGCTACCATATCGGTAGCCATTTAAGTGGGAGGGGATGTTATTCCCTCCCTTAAGAGTGCTTAAATGCACTATCAATTAAGGCGTTCCCCTGAATTACTAAAACGTAACTATCAGCGGAAATGAAGGCCTATATAGGGTGGGTAGGAATAGTACCTACACACACCCACCCCTATCGAAATCAACCAATCGGTAACAAAGTGCTGGAAGCGAGGGAAAACGTTTTCTCATTTCGCTAGTAATTATTAAGCTGGAGGCGGAAAAGGCGGCAGGGGCCCAGGTCCAGAGGTCCGCAGAGTCCCACGACACAGCAACACACACAAGAGCACACCAAGCAGAAAGACAGCAGAGCCACGGACGCCATCCACACCTGAAACAAAAAGGTCGCACTTAGATCAAATTTAGTCCAGTTATACTAATGGACAACCTATCATCCAATCTTGTGTTAGCCACCTGTGCAATTAGTCAAATATCTAAGTTGAAGAATTGTTATTTACATCCTATCGTTCGAATTAAAAACTAGTACATAAGCGTACATATTTTAGTCCCTAACAAATTTAAAAATTATTATGTCTTAGCGACACATAAAAGTGTAGTCACTGTTAGGTATTTTTAGTTATAAATTTTGTATGGAGGTACCCAAAAAAAATCATATCAGCTTTTTAGGGCCACAGAATAGTTAGCCAAAGAGGGTTACTCGTATCCAAATGAGTCCCCTATTATTCAGGCAAAGAAATGGCAATGAAAATTCTTTTCATTATACAGCTTTCTGCGTAGTCCGATGGTGACGTCAATATCCGAATATACAGAGTCAGTCAGTTCTGTATATACATCTATAGCAGCCATTTTTCTTCGTCTCGTATTTAAGTAGAAAGTTGGCCTTCTTCTGTTTCAACCCCTGCCACAAAACAAGTTCGGGAGTTACGTGATCTCCACTTCAGAAGGTCAAGGTCGTTGCCGCTATACATACTTCCCTCCATTTCTATTTCTGCCACGAGGCCAAGTCGGGAGTTACGAAATATCCATTTCGGGTTTCTGCATAGTCCACCGCTGTACAATTCGATGATTCTGTCTGTAACAGTGACGGGATGATATCACAGTAACATCCTTAACTGTGAAAGCCCGGGACTCATGCTCTCGCAATACAACTCTGACATCACCAGGTCGCCTGCTCCAGACAAGACGTCCTACTCAGTCCGCTGTCTTTGCCTGAATGTTCCAAAAAAATTACATTATTCCTATCATCACCAAAACACGCGGACTTAAAAGAAAACACTCACTCACTTTTTTTACTTGACTCATATCCATTATACATTGAACAAGTTATTTTTGAAAAAATAACTTGGGTTTATAGACACACTTCAAACAAAAGTAAAAGAGACAGTGATTATAGACTCACTTCTATTTTTTTTTTCTAACTTCCTTGCATACCATGAGCAAATTGAATGATTAATTCTTTTCGAGAATATTGGGTAGCCCTGAAAAGGGCTGTTTTTTTGTGTGTACGAGGAAGGATGACAATCTTTTATCGTCTAAGATTGCGTCCTCGTTTGGCTATACGATAAGGCCTACTTCTTCGGAAAGAGAAAGAGAACTCTTTCGTGTCCACACGACAGTCAACAAAACTTCTGTCTGGTTCCTGCTGATGTTGTTGTTGCTGATGCTGTTGCTGCTGCTGTTGTTCTCTCTGCTCTCTCTGCTGCTTCAGAAGGCGATACTTCTCAGTCCATTCTTCTTTCTCTTTTAGAATTTCCTCTCTGAAGAGTTCTTCTATGAGGCCTTCTGTTACTTGTAGCATTCTCACATTCTCTATCTCTTCAGGCTTTGACATCAGATTGTGTCTGATACGATGTAGAGTGACGTAAGCTTCGTTCAGCTTATCTAGTCTTGAACACTTCTTCGTAGGAGGATGAGTCAAACAATGGATGGCCAGACTGGTTCGATTAATGAGTTGTTTATAGATATAACCGCCCACTAGGGGCATTTGTATATCTTTTATAGCCACCCTGACGGTGGCCATTTTAGGTCCTTTGGGGGGGGGGGTCGCTACTCCCCCCCCCTCAGGATTTACAGTGCTTAATTGCACTATATTTTAAGTAGGGCGTTCTCCCGAATTACTAAAAAGTAACTATCGGGAGAAATGAAGGCCCTTTGGGGTGGGTAGGAATAGTACCTACACACACCCACCCCTATCATCCAATCAAGCTGTAAACAAGGTAGCGAGGGGAAAAGTTTCCTCATTTCGCTAGTAATTTTGATGAGCGGAGACGGCAAAGGCGGAAAGGGTCCAGGTCCAGGAGGCGCGGGCGACACAGCAGCACACACCAGAGCACGCAGACAGCCAGACAGCACGGCAAAGGACGCAGCCCACACCTGAAACAACAAGGTCATACTAAAGGTCAAATTCAGTCCAGTTATACTAATGGACAAATAACTTCCAATAATGTGTTAGCCACCTGTGCAATTATTCAAATATTAAAGTTGAAGAATTGTTATTTAACATCCTATTATTCTAAATAACTAGTACATAAGTGTACATAAGGTAAGTCCCTAACAAATTTAGAAAATTAAAATGTCTAAACGACATATAATAGTGTAGTCAATGGTAGTTTGTTTTTAGTTATGAATTTTGCTGGAGGTACCAAAATAAGTCATATTAGCTTTTTAGGGCCACGGAATAGTTATTCAAAGAGGGGTACTCGTAACCAAATGAGTCCCCTATTATTCAGGCAAAGGTAATGGCAATGAAAATCTTTTCATTGAACGGCGTTCTTTGTAGGACGATGGTGACGTCTATATCCGTGAAAGGTTCAAAACATCTATAGCCGCCATTTCTCTTCATCTTGTATGTAGGTAGAAGTGGAGGCACCTTTCTTCTTCTGTTTTGACCACCGCCACAAATCGAGTTCGGGAGTTACGTGGTCTCTACTTCCGAAGGTCAAGGTCTATGCTACCACGTCTCGCATACTTCCCTCCATTTTCTATCTCTGCCACGATGCCAGGTCGGGAGTTACGAAATATCAATTTCGAGTTTCTGCGTAGTCCACCGCTGTACAATTTGATGTTTCAGTCTGTTGCAGTGACGGGATAATATCATCATCACGTCCTTAACTGTGAAAGCCCGGGACTCATGCTCTCGCAATACGAGTTTGACATCACCAGGTCGCCTGCTCCAGATAAGCCGTCCTACTCCGTCCGCTGCCTCTGCCTGAATGGAATGATGGCCAGACTGGAGACTACCCCTGCTTTATATGGTTCAAGCGCGGACGTGATGGAAAACACCCCTTGACGGTTTAGGGTTTGGAAACATTGAGATAGTTTGATGTGAGGGATAGAAAGAAAAGTCAAAGAACATTTATATGAATAAAAATGTAAAACAAATGACAGACGCATTGGTTTCAAAACACAACATTTTTATTCAAAACACAACATTTTTTCAACTAACAAACATTTTTTCAAATAGCAAACATTTTTTCAAATAACAAACATTTTTTTTCTTCCATAACACTAATACATTATCTTTGACATGGTTGACAACGTTGCGAATTAAAGTGAGATTTCCTATGTTGGAAGTCATTAGGCCATTGATGTACACTACGTTTCCTAGCTAAAGACAACAGATAGCTATAATGGTCACAAAACCATCGATCTACTTTGTCATCGTTTCGAGACGAATGACGATCAAAATAAGTCACTAAATGTTCTAAAGAATATCCAAGACTGCGATGATGCAGATAATAGACACAATATTGTCCACACACCATAGAATCTGTGCTTTGTAATTTCACATTATTGAATCGTGTCGTCTGGGCATTTCTTCTCATAAAGTCAATGATATCATCTTCGAAAGGAGGCAATCCATACGAATCAAAATACTCCACACAACCCTCTTGAGGAAAGTAGACAGCTACCCAGTGAGTTCCTGGAAGATGACTATCATCTGTGTTGATGACATAAGCTTGATTCTCTTGAGGTTTGCGATGAGGTAGTTCATCTTTAGCACACACGACAGGATTCCAAGAAGCAGTGTACGAACTACGGTTCAAAAGATAATAAAGTTCCCAGGTATCCATTTGTTTTTTGTGTAGCCTTGTTTTTTTCCTTTTTTTTCACAGATGATGATAAGTCATCAATTAGATCCAAACTTTTTGCTTGAAACGGTCTGACAAGTAACTGATGGTTTGCTTAGTCTCTTTACTCTTGGCTAAGAGAGCTTCGATGCGATCAATTTCTCGAGCAAACAATGGAGGAGAGGAATGATCACGTAAGCCTTTATACCACTGATGTAACACGTCTTCTTCTGAGATGAGACTCCAAGCTTCGTTCAGATAATCGTCCAATTTTTCTTCTTGACTCATCATCATATATTTATCGTGTTGAAGTTGACTGGGATGATCGATTTGACATCCATAACAATCTTTCATAATCATGTCTCTCATTTTATCTTCCAAGTGTTGTGCAAAACAAGCCACTTACTGTTGTTCTTGTTCTGGCCATCTGGATTGCATGATTACTATCTCTTCTTTTTGGTCTTGGTTGTCTGCTTTTTCTGTAACCTCACATTCGATGTCCATGGATTCTCCACTATTCAAAGAGGGGCAAGGGTCTTCCATAGTGTCTAATAGTCTAGAATGACTTCTCTCAAACTGTTAATTTCTATGGTATCATCGAATTCGGCATACAGAATGACATTTACCGTTTCGGTAAGAGCTGGTGCAAACTGAAGTTCCACACGCAGTTGCCCAGATTTTATAGGGTGAAAATGTCCCTCGTCGCTGCCTTGGTCTGGAGTGAAATCAAAAGCCCACAAAGTGTAACCTTTTGCATAATCCTCGTAGGAAATACCGTGACTGGTGTTGGTTCCTAACTGTCCTGTGGCTTCGTACAGCGACAAGTACGACCTCAAGTAATTCTTCTGTTCGCCAAAGTCGGGTTCGAAGGGTCGGGTACACAAAGTTTTACCATCGCGACTGACTTCGATTTTGGTTACTCCACAGTGTTTAAACTGGAAAGGATTTTCATGGTGAGCACCGTTGAGGGCTGCATTGTTGACGATACCGATGAATAAACGTTTGGGTAACTGTCCTTGAAACAGATGATCTTCGATCTTAGATCGGAGTCCAGCGGCAATGGTAAAAGTTTTGACTTTCACGCGTCGTATCGGATACATGGCTGTCGTTCTGCTCAAAGTATGACTGATATCATTTCCCACTTTAGGTAACACTTCTACACGACGCACGTATAACCTGGCCTCCTGGATAATGGTTTTGTGTTCGTTGGTATGAGCTATCAAATGGAAAGCAGCACTGCTACTATTTAGTCTCAAGCGAATATCCACCCCGTTCAGCAAATACTTTTCTTGAAACCACATGTCCAAATGCAAACGATCGAACAGTCATGTACAAATCCACATCGCTGAACAAGGAATGCATGAAATTGTTGACAGGAGCTACTCTATCATTGACTCCTGGATTGGTGTTGTCTGTTTTGGTTACTTTAACTTTCAAATACAAGTAACTGTTGTTGATATCGATGTAATCTTCGGGTTGTCCTTTGATTTCAAACTCGATGGGAGCTGAATCCGTCAAAGAGGAGACGGGATGAAATTCGACCCATTGGGCTTCTTGCATGGTCATCATCGTGGGTGGCATGGCAAAGAGATCCAGTTCCGTCTTGGAACAGGCACAAGATTCTTGGTGCATCATTTTTTACTTTTAATAATCAAAAATGTCTAAGTCTCAAACGGTTCTTTTTTTCTTTGTCTTTCTAACTTTAGAGGCACGGAGACTTTTGAAAGGGTGTCTTCGTCGTCGCTTTCTACCTTGTCCTTGCTGTGTCGTCAGGGAAGTAGGAATGTCAGACTCGGTACCGTTCAGGGCATTTATAGGACTTTCTCGTCGACCCAAAATCTCTTTACCCGTTTGAAGCAAGACATTTTTGCCTGCTCTCAAAAATGCTTCTTTGGGGTTTTGTTTGTCAATGAGAACATTGTGAAGAAAATCTTTGCCGTGAGTCAATGCGGCATCTTTTAAGGCGTGCAATCCTCGTGTCACCATCGGTTTTAAAACAGGAACCACAGTACGAAAGGCTGATTTAAACATATCTCCTAAACCATGTCCTCGTTGTCGAGTGACTCCTTGGTACACAGGATACATCACTTTTTCAGTTGTTTGAGAATCGTTTTTGAAAATGCAGTTTCACTGTGACTTTCCCTTTGGTAAATGGAATATTTTGTCCTAGTTCTCCTTTTATAGTAATGTTGACACTGTCGAAATACGACTTACTGACGGGTAAATAATGAGGTTGTACAAATTCGCGGTGAACATGATAGGTATTTCCACCTTCTTCGTCAGCGGTAGTGGTATCCACTTTGAAAGGAATGACACGTAGTAACGGTACAGAGGTGTGTCCTACTACGTTGTAATCCACTACATCGGAGTACACAAACATCAAGTTGAGTCCTTGATTCATTTCGACAGGGAATCGAAAATATTTTGAAAAATCCATGTTACTGCTTATGCCTGGTATTTCCTTTTTGTTCGAGAGCATCTTGAGGTCTCCACCTAAAATATCAAACAATTCAGGACAAAAGGTAATGGCCATTATTTTCTTCTCTGAAAATTTGATCATGAGACGACGAGCCACTTTAATGTATTCAAAGGTAACACTTTCTTTGATTTTTTTCCAGGGGTTTACCAAACACAGCATTGAACCTGTTGGCAATCGTAGTCACTAAATGTTGACCACTAAAATAGTAGCCTGCTGGAATGGTGATCACATGAGTGGACAGTTGTTTAGTTGGTGGTCCATCTGATTTCTTGGTGTCCATACCAGGGATGCCTCGTTCGTCTAAGGCATGTTGCAATTGCTTGTCATACACTTCTACTGTAAAAGTGTTTTGATTTTTGACGATGTTTTTGATTTGTGTCGGGTGTATCATTTCCACTAAAGTCACTTCCCAATAAGCATTTTGATCCAAATGCATGGCTTGAGGTAATTTAGCCGTGTAACAGCACAACGTGTTGTTAGGAAACACCTCCATGGAACTGTCACTAGGTAACGTTAAGTAAAATTGGTTAATAGTGTGGTTCATATTTCCAATGTTCTTTTGTCCGAGGAGTCACTCGAAGTTAAAGGAGTGTCTAACAGAGGATTGTAATTGGAAGAGTGACTGTCAGGAGAATGACTAACGTTGGATGCAAGACTCCCAATAGTGTTATTGTTGTTCCCGTTGTAAGAGGAGTATTTCAGGGAAGGATTGGGAAGAAGATACCCGATGCAACTGCTGAGTAAAATGGTCCACAATTGTTTGTGTCCTTGTTGCAAACTCAAATTAGCAATGGCTGCACCGATGACACAATACACCACAAAGATTTGACAGAAAAAGACGATTTGCGTTTTAGGGACCCGTTCTCCACACCACACCCACAAGGGTTGCTTTTGTAAATCTTGCAGAGAGGAAGTGGGTGAAGGAGTAGTCACTGTGGTTGCTGAAGCTGTATTGAAGGGCATAATGGTTACTTCTTTTTATAGTCAATGACATGGGATGCGTCAATCCAAGAATCAAAACTAGGAGGATATCCTTTCCAACGTACTTTGACTTCTTTGACACGACGTTTTCCTACTTTACGGGTTCTTCGTTCGAGAATGCTTTCAATGTCGTACACGTCGTCTTCTTTTTTGGTGACACGTTGTAGCTCAGGCAAGTAAAACGTTCCTTTTAAGACTTCTCCGTTCATGTCTTCCAATTTATAGACGGTAGGATGACGATCACGCACTCGTCCAGTAACACGAAACAATTCAGTAGTCCAGTTGGGTAAGTAACCTTTGTCGAAAGTGCGTTTGGTTTTGCCAATGCGTACCCAATCTCCCCGGGTTAACACTTCTCCACCTTTCTTAGGGACAACCAACGTCCGGGACGTACCAAACAGACGCTCAAAAACAATCACTTCGTTGTCGGGTGTCACCTCTTGTGGGGTACGTCCAATACTTCTATGGTAAGATTGATTGTAGGCTTGAACTAAGTGCGGTAAGACGTCGATGTACTTGAGAGTGTGTTGATGCGTAAAATATTTCCACATGCGTTCTTTCAAGGTACGTTGAAAACGTTCCACGATACTGGCTTTGGTTTCAGGATTTTCGGTGGTGAAAAAATGAATGTCACGTTTCTTTAATTCTCGTTGGAAAGCTTGGTTCAGAAATTCGGTACCTTTGTCGGTTTGCCATCGAAGAGGGTGACGACCACTTTGTTTCAACACCAGTTGCAAAGCTCGTACTAACTCTCCACTCGATTTGGATGTCAATGGTACAACCCAGGCAAATTTAGAAAAGACGTCGATGACACAAAACAAATATTTGTAGCCACGATTGTAAGTGGCTAAATGAGAGACATCAGCTAAATCGGCTTGCCATTGATGATCGATGCCTTCCACTTGAGTGCGACTTCTGTGAAATTTTCGTCGAATGGGTTTGTGTAAAGTGTACGTCGCTTGTTCTTGTAACCATCGTTGTACTTCAGGTAAACAAAGCTTTTTCAGGCGAGTTTTGGCAGCACGATACAATTTCTGAATGCCTCCGTAACCTGCAGGGTGAGCTGGATCGTAGTAAATGCTGGCTAAGACCTTCTTCATGGTTTAGTTAATAAGTGACCCACTCTTCGAGGATATTGCTTTGGGTGGGACAAAATGGGGGTTGTTTGGAAACGGTTTTACGTGTCCGATGTGCCACAGGAGTTGACGTCGAGGGTATTGGTGGTGGTAGTGGAGGTAATGAGATAGCTTCTTTGGTCTTCTTTTCTTTTTTCACTTCTGGTTTCCTTTCTTTCTTTTTCACTTCTGTCTAAGAAGGAGTGGCCATCATCTTTTTAACCCAGGTTTTGAGTTCTTCTCGTTGGGGTGTGGGGGAAGGGGTCAACAAGGAAGTGGCAATCTTACTCGGAAAGGGAGTGGTAGTGGGTGTTTGGAAGAGATCATGGAGTTCATCTTCTTCCTTGGGTAATGGTGGGGTGACGTCTGTTTTAACTGATGTAGAGGGTGAGGGTAACGGGTTATTCATTAGAGCCTTCAAATCGGACAAAGTGGGTTGAGCTGTTTGTTCCACAGCTTTTCGATGAAAGAGTTGTAGTCGTTTCAAGAGTTGACCGTACTTTTGCGATTTTTCGGTTTCGGATAAATCGTGACGATGCATTAAGGGTTGCAATTCGTGTTGTAATTGGGACATCTCGTTCAAATCCGGATTGGGCGGTAAATGAGGGATACGTTGTTCTTGCCAACGATGGTATTCCATCCATCGTTTGTAAGGAACCAAAGTCAGTTTTCGTCCTTCCATAGGCTTTCAAAGGTTATGTCTGAGATGATAGTGCTCCATAGATCCCTTTTATCTTCTGGAAGGATCAACTTTGAGGGACTCCTCGTGCTAACCCTTGCATCATACCTGGCAATAAACTTGCGCAGGCTTTTGCTAATCCTGTCAACATAGGAATAAGAAAGGGAAAAAATCCTCCGCGTTGCACCAACATCTTTTTCTTTTGACGAATAGGTATTTTCTTTTGAACCATTTGACGAAGAACGTGTCGATGCTTGGCTAAGCATTTTTTCTGGTGTGGAGACAAAGGTATCGTGCCTTTCAAGACATTCAAACAACATTCACACACGGTATCGATGACATCTTTGGAGGCTGTTTTAATGATTTGTTTTCGCATGGGTGGTGAGGCTTTGGACAGGACGGACAACACGTCTCCGTGTTTGGCTAAACGAGGAGGTAGTCCTTTCCTTTTCTTTCCTTTGTGGGGTGAATGAGAATGTTTTCTGCGAGGTGACATCTTTGCCTGTTCGTTTCACAAAATCACTAGTGTCAATGACTTGGAACACACACCCTTTTATCTTTTTTGGGAACTACCGCTTCGTCAAAAAGGTAACAATGTGTTTCCCCAAATCGTCGAAGGATCCTCCTTTTTGGTGACTCTGCTTTTTCTTTAAAGGACTATGCCTTTGGAAGGAAGGACGTCGATGTTTGGTTTTTAAGCTTTTGGTGGGATGACAAAATTGTCTTTTTCCTTTTCCTTTTTGGGTAGCAGAACGTCGAGGGCAGTAGTGTGTACGTTTTTGAGGAGGCATTCTTGAGTGTTCAGCAGTGGTACAGAAAATATTGATCCCTTTTGTGATCCTCAAGTCATTTTTATACTGGAATGCGACGCCACTGATTATCTTTGCGTCGTACCAACTTCATGGCAGGTAACACACGTCGTGAAGGAGTTCGTAACGGATTCAATCGGGACAGTTCTTGTTTGGACAAATCTAGTAAACTCTTTAACATACCAGATCTTTCTTGGACTTTGACTTTAGGGGCAGGTACTTTGTGAGCAGCTGCTACTGCCGCTAATGTGGACGAGGGTGTCACCGGTGGAGGAGACGTTTTGGGAGACGTAGATTTCCAATGTTTCATCAAATTAGGAAAAACGTGTGTCAAATTGGCTTTGGCTGGCATCACCCGCAACGGAGAAGTGGAAACCCCTGAGGCTACTGGCAACGTAGTCCCTGCCAAACGTCCTTGTAGATCTTTTCTTACAGGTTGTGGTTGACGAAGGTAAGGTTGCGTCCTGGCCGAAGTGTCTCTTTTGCGAGGGACCGCTTTTTCTGTGGACTTTTCTTTTTCTGTGCTTTGGTCTTGGTACTCTTGTTCTTTTTCTTTGGGGTTCGTTTGGCTTTTTTTTTGGGGGGGGGGGTGAACTTTGGGAGCATTGGGATCCCACTTTAAAAGGGAACGAATGATGACACCTCCTAGAGAACCGCTACCTCCAGATTTCAATATGATTTGCTTTTTGAGTTGAGTGTCGATGCGAGGATCGGCCAGTTGCGTCAAGGCTACTTTGTTTCTGTCAAAAAAACGCTTGGTTTGATGTGGAATGTGAATGATGCCTTGCAGTATTTGACGTGCTGTCACCGTAAACCATCGTAAGACTTCTTTGAGACTGGCATCTAAGACGTGAGCACGTCTTTGTGGATTTTTTTCGCGACTGATGCCGTACAAGGCACGAATCAATTTGATGGGAAGATGAGACTGAAGGGATGTCATGTTGACGATGTATGAGACAAGGTTAAAGTAACCCAAGGTTTTTATAGATTTTTTAGTGCTTCATATGGTTATGTTGACGACGAGGACGTGTACACGACAGGTCCTCCGTCTTGACACCAGTCGTGAAACAAATTGGTACGAAATCGCAAATAATCAGGGGTAGTGGGTTTTAAATCCACGAGTAAATAATCGTGTGGCGTTTGAGTGGCATCTTCGTACGCATGAGTCAGCCAAGGTGTTCCTAACTGTTTGGCTAAGACTTGCACTTGTGATTTATCTCGAGGACTTTTAAACAAGACCACATAATGAGCATTGAGACTAATGGCACGATGGGCTTTACTTTGTTGAAATAAATTTTGTGTAATGTAAATGACACTGTCATTACGATGATGCCCTTTACGTGCAAACCACAGTTTAATTTCTTCATCGTCTTCTCCTAACATGTCGTCAAAAATAACCCAATGAGTTTGACTAGGGTCAGACACGATCCCCTCGTCTTCTTTAGGAATGCCTTCTACAAACACAATGTAATCACCTTGACTTTCTTGCAAGAGACTGTATGACGATTGCCACTCTTTGTAACACCTCACGATACGTTGAGGTGGACGATCGATCAAATGATGTTTATGTTCAATCAAACATTTGACAAATTCGGTTTTGCCTGAATCGCTCGGTCCAGCGATTAACATGTTAAAAGGATGACGAAGATATAAGGCTTTCCAACTAGCATGATCTAAGTGTTCGTCAATGACTTTGAATGTGGAGGAGGAAGGAGGAGTAGAAATAGCAGAGTGAGCCATAGTCGTGTAGGGTATGACAGTATTGTCACAAAAAACAGACAAGACAAGAGGTTTTTATACTTTTTTTCAAGACACGTTTATTTCAAGACATGTTTAAATTCGAACAACACGAAAAACAAAAATACATAATAACCAAATGGATAAATACAGGAATAAAAAACACAGGGAAGCGATCAAAGTGGCATATAAACAAGGAACTGTAGAACATGATTTGGGTAACGAACGTCTCCTAGAGGTTGTGCGTAATGTTCTTATAGTCTCCTCTACATGAGGTATAGTCACATAGGTGTCTTCTCGAAAGGGTCTTTGTGGGGAAATGTCCATGACAGTTCTGTCTTGAACAGAGGGATTGTCCTGGGTGTCTTTTTCTTCTTCTTCTGGTACTGTCACTAACACAGGTTTAAAAGTGACTTTTTTCACTCGACGATGAATTTTACGAACACAACGCTTGGGCATAATGGGATACTTCGTTTTTCCAAGCCTCAAAATCCCAACTTTTCCAGTCACGTACATCTGTCCAATGAGGGTGTAAATCACAAGCTACACACACATCTTCGTACACTGCTTCCGTACGTAAAAGTTGCCGAATCTTTTTTTCCTGTAGAGGTCGAGACGTATCCAGATGAAAGCGTAAGGAATTGAACAGAATGAGTCTCTCGTGGACATTTAAAGGTGTCACCATACTGTCTTTTTTTGGTAGATAGTGTTCGTAAAGTACCCACACAGAATCGGCAGGTAAACGAAATCCCAGAAAGCAAGTCACTAAAACACACACTACACGTCGACCCCAATTCATAGGGTACGGTTCCTGCAATAAGTGTTCGTAATCTTTCACTGTGTGAATCTTCTCATTGATATCCTTCCACGGAATCTGTTGGATCACCAGTGATAAAGGTTGTAGCATGGCCGTTCTCTTTTATACTTCTTTAGGTCGAAGATCATCAGTGTATATTCTGCACAGAATCAAATCTCCTCCAAAAGCGAAAGTGATTAATATAACCTGTAATTTCGTTACGCTGCCATTCAGGGTAACGGTTAAAAAGGATCAAAACATCTTCAGATGTAAACGTACTAGACGTAAATTGGAAACAGAGCAAAAAAACACCCTTGATCCAGAGAAATCTAATACGTTGGTTAATTTTTGTCACTTTCCTCTTGTGAATTTCACGACACAAAAGTTCTACAGTCACCCATTGAGATTTTTCTTTCGCAAGGCTTTGCCAAACGTCTTTGTAGATCTTCTCTTGCAATTCGTGAGGTAATCCTTGAATATTATGTTTTATATTATATACTGGTCTAGATTTGTTCAACGACATGGAGCAGCAGTGTCACTTGTCCCACTACCAATTAATGTGACGGTGAAAAAGGATCAAAACATCTTCAGGTGTAAACGTACTAAAATAAAAACAGAGAAATCTAATACATTCGTTAATTTTTGTCACTTTCCTCTTGTGAATTTCACGACACAAAAGTTCTACAGTCACCCCTTGAGATTTTTCTTTCGCAAGGCTTTGCCAAACGTCTTTGTAGATCTTCTCTTTTAATTCGTGGGGTAATCCTTGTTTTATATTATATACTGGTCTAGGTTTGTTCAACGACATGGAGCAGTAGTGTCACTTCTAATCACTAGGTCCTACTAAAGGTAGGTATTGACAATTCGGAGACCATCGAGCATGTTCCAGGTACGCGGAATCTTTATGTTCCCACTCGTAAATGGACACACCACAACTGAAGCAATTGACTTTATCCCCTTCGCCTAAGTAGAAACATCCGGCTCTGGCTAATTCTTCAGGAGTTGGTCCAGGCAGATATTTTGGCCAGTTATCTTTGAAGGTTTGGAATCGACTTTTAAAGTGACAGTATTCAGGCAAACTTGTCGGGAACGAATATTCGACTTTCCTCACTTCAGTTCGATGTAAGTACGGTGAAATTCCTAGGAGTCCACGATAACGTGTGGCACCGCTTTCACATCCCCCAGGTTTGACACGTGCAGAATCACTTTCCAGGGTAGATATAGGGGTAGTAGTCATAGCAAAGTTCCCACGATATCCTGCTGAATCGCTAAGGTCACAGCGCCTGGCATCATTACAATCGCAAGGTTTAGCATCGCACTCCACTTGAGAATTCCCAAATTTGAATGATGTCTGTTTAAATGGATTCATCTTCTTTTCGCTTGGTCAGTGTAGTGGTAAATGAACTATTGGTCTTGGACGATGTCTCTTTTTATATGTTGCCCAATTTCGACGTGACCGTACGGTAGAGTGAAGTGATTGGGAAGTCGTACTCTTTTTTGGTACACAATTTGATAGACTTTTTCCAAAGGTCGGCTAACGATTTGATGTGTGGGTAAACGGACAATCTTGTGCGGTTCGTGGGTGGTTACTTGAAACGTTTCATCCTGTCCAGACTGTAAGGCTTCTTGAAGTACGTCAAAGTTCACTACTCGACTGGTGCGATAATTGAGAGCCAATCCTTTCACTTTACGTTCGGTGTGCATTTCTCCTTGGGGGTCTCGGTATTCGTAGTCGTAATTTTTAGGACCGCCACTTGCAAAACATAGAATCTTGTCGTCGGGATGTTCATCGGTCCAGGCTCCTAAACGGTCTCCTTCGATGACAGGGTTACACTGGTCCGGCCGGTGAATGTAGATGCAACTGTCCGTGTCAAAATACAACACACGATCTCCTAACAGTTCTAACACTTCGTACAATTTTAAACGAGCGTGGGCTGTCACGTAAGCCACAATGATGACATTTCCAAATTTGTCGGCTTCTATAAAGTCTAGTTCTTCTTCGTAATTGACTAAGATCAAGTCCTCACGAATGACGTCCACGTGTTTCATGACATTGGTTTGGTCGTGAATCATCTGGAAGTAGCGAGAAGGTTCAGACAAATACTCCGTCTTGGGTAAAGACGGCCGTTGTGCCATTTTACTCCACAAGCAACTGAACATCACTTTGGCAAACGATCGCCTTCCTTCGTTTTTCTCGATGTGGTCTAAAGTGATACCTTCCTGCTCCCGGTATTTTTCTTTGAATATCTTTTGGTCTTCGGAAGTGTGACACCAGGAAGGATAGCCACTAGCTTCTTGTTTTAGTTTTAAAAAGGCATCCACGTAGTCTGCAAAAATACCTTTCTGTGTCTCGTTGCCCTTGCGGTATTGTTGTGTCTTGGGAAAGTGGTAAATTTCGTACACTTCTAACAGTCGGTATCCCAGGTCCAGAGCTTTAAACAATTCCACGCTCACCCACGTTCCTGTCAAGGCACGTTCTTCCTGACTGTGCTGACAAAGTTGGTCTTGGTTGCACATTTCGGCACAAGTGCGACACAAAGGAAACATCAGTTTTCCTTGGCAATGGTGAGCTAAAACGGGATGGTACAAGTCTGTGGGAGGTAAGACTTTGCACTTGATTAATCCTTCGTACTGTCGAATGTGGTCCAGGTCAATGTGTTCTGTCATCAATTCTGGATGCTCTACGGGAAAGTGAAAATATTTGCAGGATACAACGAACACACGTCCAAGTATTTGATTTCTTCTCCATTCTCCTCGTCCGCTTGGTATAGCAAACAGGTGGCATTCGTCCGTCCTCCGTACAAACTATCCCGAGGGTTCAATGGGTCCACCAGCTTGTAACTTTCTACGATGTGTTTAAACTCGGGATCGGTTTTCAAACGCTGATCGTACTCGTGTTCCCACATTTCCACTACCTGGTATCCTTGCTGTTCTAACTTCAAACGGCGCTGACACGTGGACTGGTACAAATCTTCCATAGTCCGTTGTAAAAACTGATTTTTGGTGTTACGCTGAGGGTAACATAGGGGACATCCGTGAAATAAACATCCGTTAAACTCGTACACGATTTGAGGGTTTTCTAAGTCCCACCCATCCACTGAATACGTTCCAATGGTCTTTTTGCCTCCTCCGTTGTGGGCGTGTTGGATCTATTTGTCTTCCTTGTCGCACAAATAATGGAGCAAGCGTAAGGTTTTGACCGAGTATTGACGTTTGACAAAATTTGTCGTTTGAGGACTGATGACTGCTAGAGTATTTTCGGGCATAAAGCGTTTTCGGTACACTAAAGAACACGCTTTGGCAATGGTACAAGCTTCTTTCAAAGGATCGATCCCTCCGTACTCCATGAACAATTCTCGAAATTTTCCACAGCAGCGTCGTAAAATGTCCACGTCTGATCGACAGTACGTTAACATTTCTTCTTGAAAGTCAAAGGGGTCCGAGGCGTGAGCCTGGTACCAAGCATGGAAAGCTTCTCGTTGTTCGGTGCGCATGTTATCGGGGTCGTAGTCGTCAGCCTCAGGCAAATGGGGTAGAACGGCATGTTGATTGGCTTCGGTATTGAAAAAGTGTGGAAAATAATCTTTGGCCATTTCTGTCATTCCAAACGTTTTAGGCATGCGACTCAAAGGCAGAAATTGCCCATCGTATCCCGAGAAATTGTGAGCCATTACCGTGGCATGGCGATGACAATCTCCGTAACGTTCGATGTCTTCTGGACTCCACGTCTCGTCGATGGGGTTTAAGATCCATTGGGCAAAATTGACCAAGGTGTTTGACCCTCGAAATATTTTTTTCACGTCCTCCAGGAATTTTGCTACAGTGAGGGCAATGACTAAAGATGGGTTCTTGGATGCACTGTTCGCACGCACGGTGAACTACGCAGAAATTAGGAATGTGAATACCGGTCTCTTGCATGCATTCGAAATCAAAAAAGATAAAATTTCCTTTCTTCTGGGTATCTTCTGGTCGGGGTTGGTATTTTTGAATGAAGCATTCGTGTTCCAAATCCACGATTGGGCGACAAATGTGACATCGTTTCTTACCTCGACAAACGTGAAACTTGGTACTATTGGTACGTATGCTTTGTCCACAAGTAGGGCACAATCTCAGAAGCTGACAAGCATTTCTCTGCTGTGAACCTTGCATCTTCAAATGTTGTTGGTAACAGGTAGGACTGACAAAAGTGCGCTGACACACAGAGCAATGCACTCTTTCTTGTCCTTTGTCCAGACAAGGTTTAGAGGCCAAACATCCCTCACATTTTGATCCACAATGTTTGTGTTGTTCTCGATTGTTATAACCATAGTCACATTTTTCACAGTAGCAACCGTATCCCAGGAATGCAGTGATACTGGTAATGGTATCATAATGACCATCGTGATGATAGACGTGAATGTATTTTCCGTCTTTGAAATCGTGACCTAGAAACAAAAGAGGACCACGCACTTCTTGAGGGTGTACTTTGTAACGTGGAGCCAAGACGTCTTGCAATTTTTGCATTTCTGGAATACCGCAAGGGACGTCTTTAGATATCCCTGCTTGCTGTAACAGGAGTTCTGCTTCACTTCTTTGTTTGGCTCGACCCGATTTTCGAATAGTTGTCCAGGCTCTTTTCCATTCTATCGTCTCGTTCTTGTTGGCATACGTTTGTCCCATGACGATGGCACGGGCTAAACACATCTTGTCTTGAGGATTGTTAATTCGGACGAGGCTTCGCTTCATGCTGCGAAGACTGTCCACCAATAACACTTTTTTGCGTCGTCCGGCCCCCTGGGAAAGAGACACGTGGGTCATAAACAGTGTAGCTTTTCCATCGGCGATGTGAAACTTATCGTTGGATTGTTGCACATGTTGAATTTCGTCGATGACTTTGGAAGGTGTTAATTGTGATGGGCTAGTAAACTCGATCCAAACGGGAGACTTTAAATTATCGTGATGAATAGAAAGTTTCAAGCGATCGTCTTCTTTGACTTGACATTGCTTTTTCAATGCAGTTAACACAGAATTCCACACCTCGGTAATGAACCCTTCTGCTTTCTCCAAAGGTACATTGGACTTAAAATCTTTAAACTTTACGGGATACGTGTTAGATGTTGTTATAAATTTTCGAGAGGAACGCTTTTCCGTCTCTCGAATGTGATAGTAATTTTCAGGGTTTACTAAGGGTGGTGCACTTTGCTTGGACGTCGATTGCTTGGGTGTAAATTCGGACTCACTCATGTCATCTTCAAAATCACTGGCATGAATTTCAGCCAAGACATCAGCTATCGTGCTTGGCGATACATTACGTTTCTGTCTCTTGCTCTCTTTTCCTTTCTCCACAACATGATGTGGTCTTTTCATCTTGTCTGCAAAAAGTCAAATGACTACCTATTAAAGACCATAACCCCTATATATTCATGTCTCATGTCAGATCGGTGCATATATATATATAAAGAGCCAGTGTCTAACCGTTCAGTATTCATCACTCTCACATTGACCAGAACGATGGAAGAACCTACACAAGTGGAACTTCTCATCAGAGCTTTACGTGGGGTCATACGAAAGTTTTCGTCAGACCAGCCGACGGACTACTCTTCCTCCTATCGAGATAAAAGTCAAGATACTTGCTATATCTGTAAGAAGAAAGGACATTGGGCTACAGAATGCTCAGATCGTAACAAAAACAGAAAAGGGTACAATAGAGACAAAAGTCAAGATACCTGTTATTATTGTAAAGAGAAAGGACATTGGTCTCCAAATTGCCCTACGAAACAACAGGAGCAAGAGGATGGGGAAAGGAATTCTGAACAGGAGGAGGAAGAGGTACCCTCCCCAAAAGGAAGAACCCCGTCACGTTCACAAAGACAAGAAAAAAGACGAAACAAAAGTGAGGAAGAAGAAGAAGAAGAAGAAGAAGAAGAAGAAGAAGAAGAAGAAGAAGAAGAAGAAGAAGAAGAAGAAAAAGCTGTGACAGTAAAGAAAATGAAAAAATAGAAAGAGTGAAACAGAAGAAAACCTATGAACTTTTTTAAAGTGGTATTGTGTTATGTTATGTTGTGATATTGAATTGTAACGTTTGTACTAGAATAAACCTGAGAGAAAAAAACGTAAGTGTCTCTTGGTTTTGATTTTATAGAATAAGAACCTACACTCACACATTCATTCACTCACACGTACATCATGGGTTTTTAAAAAAAAAAATAATAAAAAAGGACTTTTGAGTTTTCATTGAATTAGGCAATTGAAATAGTATTTCTTTTCGAAATAATTGGAGTGGTCCTGAAAAGGACCGTTGGGGTTTTGTGTGTTTAAAACAAAACAAACTCAGAAACGGGACGAAATCCTCTTGAGATGACTTAAGCCTTTCCCACGACCAAGACCTACTTCGGGACTGGTGGTTCCTGTCAATGATTTGGTAGAAAGCACTAACGGTGGAATGGTAGACGTAGTCACAGAGAGATCGGGTTGTTTAGCTCGAGAAGGTCTTTTTCTCTTCGGTCGTGATAAAGAAGTCTGATACATTTGTTTCAGACTCCTTAACTCAGCTAAAATATCTAAAAGTACCGTCGTGACTGTTTGATTTTCACTATTTTCTTTCTGTCCTTGGTCTTCTTTCTTCTCTGCAGCTGCTGTTAGTGTTTCTTCCTGGTGTTTCCTTCTTGCTTCTTCTTCCTGCTGTTGCATAAGAAAAGCTTGTTCTTCTACTTTCTGTTGTTGTAAAAATCGCTCCAATTCTTCTTTTTGTCTTTGTTTAAAATCATTGACGTGTACATAAGAAGATGCAGAAGGCAACGAAGGTTCCGGAATAAACTCTTGTGATGTTAAAAAATCCACAATATCCCAGTTAAAATCCACTTCTTCTTGATGTAGATTTGTCATGACTTTAGTAGTCACTGTTGGTCCGTGACTTGCTGACTCTACTCCTGGCTCACTCCAATTCATCGTCTTCTTACTGTCCGCCATTATTGACAACTCTGTCTCATCGATTGACTGCGCACAGACACTAGTACCTCTATATAGAAAAGGTGACGTCACAGACTGTTCTCTTCCGATTGGATGCCTGTGCCTGACTTTTGTAACGCGCGTTTGGATTGGTCGATACACTCAATCCGTTTCGATCCGCCCTTCCCCTATAAATAGCCGCAGTACACAGCATTCGCTTCACCTGTTTCGCATTACAAGATGTGGACAAACGTTGAATCTTCGACCCTTGTGTCTACCATGATGTTTCGGACTGACCTACCCATGTATGTCAGATCAGCGTGGAGTGTCATTCATATGACGGAGACAGCCTATTGGAAGAGAAGGGTCTATGTGGAAAGACAAGGTTGTTTAAAAAGAGTTCTCTTCTATGGACCCACAGTAAGGAGAAGTTTAAGGAAAAGAAGAAGATCTGTGAGATGTCCTCTATGTTAATAAGATAACGTTAACATTACACATAACGGCCCTTTTCAGGGCCACTCATAAATCTCGAAAAGATAGTAGCTTTCTATTGCCGCCATTTTTTCCCTTGTCCCTCTACAATTCCCCTTGACGCTAGATAGTCCCACCCTGTTCTATTTTTTTCTTGTCCCTATACAGTCCCACCATGTTCAATTTCCCTTGTCCCTCTAGTGCCCCAAGCTGTTTTATCCCCATAGTGTCCCAAGCTGTTTTTGACTGGATTTCCCATTGTCCCATAAATCTTGTCCCCAATGATTCCCATGCTGTTTTTGACTGGATTTTCCATTGTCCCCATAAATCTTTGCCCCATAGTATCCCAAGCTGTTTTTGACTGGATTTTCCATTGTCCCCCTATCGTCCCCTATTACTACTTATATATATATATATATATATATATATATATATATATATATATATATATATATATATATATATATATATATATATATATATATATATATATATATATATATATATATATAACCATTTTCCTAAGCCAACAAAATCCTCAAGTACAAACCGAGCTGAAATTCGTCAAAAAGGAACAAACCAATGAAAACAAAGGCAGTACGGGTAGATCGTATTTCTGAAGCATAGAGTTCTTGATTCCCTTTCTCTCGCTTCCTCTCTCGATCTCTCTGGTGGAAGACGTATACACCATCCATCCATCCATCCGTCATATATATATATATATATATATATATATATATATATATATATGTGTGTGTGTGTGTGTGTGTGTGTGTGTGTGTGTGTGTGTCCAGAGTTCTATCTATGTGATTTGTGAGTTCGATCATTCTATCTAACTAGTAATCGTACGCTTTGTTCACCGTCCTTAAACTCAATTCATGTTCACCTTTGCTCTTGACTAAAACGAGCGACACTCTAGCTTGCTAACAGATGAAGAAAGACTTATTATCGATGGGACAAAACCAACCGACTTATTATCGATGGGACAAAACCAACAGCAGATTTGATTACAAATTTAACTTTAAAATTGTGGTTTGGTTATGATATTTGTTCTACTTTAATATGTGTTAAATGTTTTATGACATTTTACGACGAAGACCTTTGTATTTAACGCATCAGAATATTGGGTGTTTTGTGTTAAGTTAGGTGATCTAGATGTTATTGTTGGTTTATATTAACGTCTTAACATAAGTAGCTATTGAAACAGGATGTTAGCAGCTATGAATTACGTATATAATCTCCTTTTCTCTCTAGCAGTTGCGAGATAACGTAAAAGTCTGCAACTTCGTTAATTATCTAGTGACATCAAGTTAACAATTCTCAGTCTATATAATCGTATTTTTCGAGTACAAATGAATATTCAAGGAGATCGTCGATTATCTCTGATGCAAATACACCAGACATATAAACACAACTTTTAATGACAGACGCAAAATTTTGAAGTCATATGAACACAACTTTTAATGACAGACGCAAAGTTTTGAAGTCACATAAACACAACTTTTAATGACAGACGCAAAGTTTTGAAGTCATATAAACACAACTTTTAATGACAGACGCAAAGTTTTGAAGTCATATAGACACAACTTTTAATGACAGACGCAAAGTTTTGAAGTGTTTATACAGTAAAGTCCCTCCCAATGTCACATTTGAAATTTTTTTTTCTTCACATTTTAAGGGTTCAGAGGTCAATTTAGATATAGGAAAGAATCACTTTACTACTGTATCTGACAAACACGCCTGATGTTATCTTAGATAAATGGTGTATTGTGGCGCACGTGATTTAACCTGTTGTCTGATTTGAATCGCTTAAACTATCATTCGCTTATTATGTAGCATACCTGAGTCCAAAAGTGCATCCTCGTCAATAATATCTTGCGCATGGTCGTCTTTTACTCATTGCCCACATAACATAAATATTTATATCACTGTTTTCAAATACAATGTTAAGTTCTTTACATTATACAGTAACATTGAATACTATCAATCAAACTAAACAAACGCTATACGTTGCTCAGTTGCATTTGTTGGCTACAACATGTGATGTTTTGATACGGTTGAAAATAGTACGTGATTGGCGTTGATTAAATTTTCAGAAAAATCTCGAAGATCAGTATCCTCATTCTACCCATAACCCACATGCTTACTCTGTCGATCGGATAATTCATAACCCATATGCTTACTCTACCGATAATCCATATTCCATATGCTTACTACGCCGATAATCCATAACCCATATGCTTACTCTGCCGATAATCCATAACCCATATGCTTACTCTGCCGATAATCCATAACCCATATGCTTACTCTGCCGATAATCCATAACCCACATGCTTACTCTGTCGATCGGATAATCCATAACCCATATGCTTACTCTACCGATAATCCATATTCCATATGCTTACTACGCCGATAATCCATAACCCATATGCTTACTCTGCCGATAATCCATAACCCATATGCTTACTCTGCCGATAATCCATAACCCATATGCTTACTCTACCGATAATCCATAACCCATATGCTTACTCTGCCGATAATCCATAACTCATCTGTTTACTCTACCAATAATCCATAACTCATATGCTTACTCTGCCTATAATCCATAACTCATATGCTTATTCTGCCTATAATCCATATGCTTACTCTGCCTATAACACATATGCTTACTCTTGACCATAAATATGTTTCCACCCTGACATCTCCGAGCGCAAATAAGTGTACATTTGTTGAAATGGAGGATATATGCGGCGATTTGCAATTCAAATTGCTTTCTTGATATGCCTGTATTTAATCGTGGGTAAGTACTTAGCTCATCTGCTCAAAGTATTAATTTGCTACGGTTTGAAAGTATTTCGTGTCTCATTTGTTCTTAATTCAATACAGTAGCATATTTTTTGAGATGGAATATAAGAAAGTAAATGTGTTTTAAGGTGTGTGTGTGTGTGTCTGTGTGTACGATCCGTGTATCAAATCCATCACACAGCTATCTCAGACATACTTAATTGAGAATCATTCGAAAGATATTTTGATAATTTCATGAGAAAATCCAAAATATCAATTGTTATTAATTTTAAACCTAATATTTATTTTGTTGCCCATTGGTCGTACCACTAAAGCTATATATATGGTATTCCTTGGAATGAAAACTTCAGATTTATCATGTTGTGGATAGGGATGGAATCTTAATTAGGAGAGTTGAAACGATGTGTTTAAATATTTGTGTCTAAAGGAAAGTATGAATAAATTTGTTTTTAATACTCATCCTGTCAACAAACTAGCGAACACAAATGACACCTTGAAAAAGTTTTAATGGGGTATATTGTAAAGCATTATTTTCAACAAAATTTATTTAAAGAAATTACCACATGCGATTTAATGTAATGACCTGTAATATAGTAAACTATTTCGATGTTACGTTTTAGTAGCTGATGAATTAATGAGCGGTAAATACGTGTTCTTTGTTTGTTTCGTTCTGATAATAATCACAAAATAAATATTACAAAATTAAAAATTTGTTGTGTCAATAAAAATATATATTATAAGTAAAGTTGAAACGTGATATTAGTACAGTTGGCTGACATCAAAATGTTTTGCGGTGGTTGCACTGCTGTCAAATAATGAGCTGTAGTGGTTTTTTGGTATGTTTATTTTACCATTTTCTCCTATTATCACAAAATATAATTAAAACGAATATTTACGGGTTCTGCGACTATATAGATACTATTCGAGTGACGACATAGAAATTAAAAAATATGGCATTTGAAGTGTTGATATAAAGCAAACTAATATACCAGTACTATTGGTAAATCAAATTGTGATCCGACCATGGCGCAATAATACGAACATATAAACAATCTATCAACCGCAGGCCTATAAATCAATGATGAATTTCTCCTCATTCATTAACCATGAACGTCATATGAAAGCAATAATAAAAGTATTAATATTTTATGTTTTCTAAATGATATCAAAATGGTACATATACTTTCTTTGGAATCCTTTCTTTTTTCCACTCCCATCTCGTGCGTAAATGACAAAAAGCACATATCAGGAGTGAGATAAAAACGGTATGCTCTTGATGAAAACATAAAAATAAACTTGTACCAAATAACCTACAGTAATCTGAATCGTTTTAACGGCATGTTAACGCTTTCCTTGGAATATATCTACAATGTTGATAATATGAATGATACATAGTTTCAATAGCCCATGACATTAATGTCACGGCATATATGTTAAATTTGTCGCTTACGAGGCACACTGTATTGCGTTTGAATTCTTTGTTCTTGTTTCTTAACCTATTCTAATGTTCTAAAACCAATTATTAAAGATAAAAATGTCCAAATGGTTGCCTACGCTTTTCTCTCTCTCTCTCTCTCTCTCTCTCTCTCTCTCTCTCTCTCTCTCTCTCTCTCTCTCTCTCTCTCTCTCTCTCTCTCTCTTATCGAAGTGAAAATGTGAAAATCAATGAAAATACGAGCGTTGAGGATTTTCGTTTGTGTCATACGATGATGTCTTTGGACTTACAAATGATGATAATCTTAGTCAAGTCGTCTGAAGGAGAAAGATGAGGAGTGAGAGAATTTTATAGTTTTTAGAAATGTTAATTAAAGTCATATAATGACTTATATTAACAATCAATATATTAAACTATTTTAATTACCTCTTGGTCGTTCATCATTTCACTTAGTTTCTGTTCCACGCTAATACTCATACGCCAGTACGTTAATGCATGACAGCACAGGTTCAGTGTATAAGAAGCTATCCGTGTTTGCAGTGCACTACTTTTTTTTAATAAAAAGGATATTTTATGTTTTAATCATGAGCGCGTCTTATATTGATTTAATACATGTGAATAAAACTAGAAACTATAAAAGCAAACAAGCAGAGTATCAATTTGCATATGTGCTGGTGAACAAGAAGAAAAAGGTAGAACTACATTTTGTACCAAACTAACTTGCCGGGATGTGAGGTGTTCAGTCGGTCAATTTACAGTTGCCAATAGCATATTAAATGTGCAAATACATGTATTTCTACGTGATATAAAAATGTATGTATACTACGTACGCTGTATCAATGATACACCATTGCTTGTATACTGTTTACGTTAAACTGAAACTCTAGCAAGCCTCGTTTCCTTCTAATAAAAACTGTATACATCTCATGATATATCATTCATACAGCGTACATCTACACTCACATACACACACACACACACACACACACACACACACACACACACACACACACACACACACATATATATATATATATATATATATATATATATATATATATATATATATATATATATATATATATATATATATATATATCTGTCTGTCTCATTTAGAGTTGAAATGATAACACTTGCTTGTCGGTTGTGGGATTGTTGAATTTATTGTGAGACTCGAAGGGTATAATATTTCCAAAATATATTCAATCCCTGGTCTTTCGACGGCTCTTTTTATCTTTGCAACTCGTACTGCACGCGGTGTTCTCCGTGTCAAGAACTAGAGCTGGAATGCCATAAACGTTGTGTCAGTTTGGCGGGAAATTGATTTTAATACTCTCGAAGGACGTGATCGATGCATCGCCTTCAACTACATCACTCGCTCGCTCAAGTCTACTCAAAGGGGTAGCCTTTGGTACACGCGGTTTCTTCTGAAACTGTTTCGTGGCGACTGGATCACAATGTTCTCAAACGGCAAAACCATATTTCGATGCAAAGTACGCGAAGGTTTCGAACCCTCGACTATCTGTATCTTGTACACCAGTATATCTAAATTGGGGACTGATATCACTTAATATACATCCGTGAACCAGGGTTTGACTCTCATACCTTTGTATCGTACTGGACCTTGTTCTGTGCATGGCTAAGTGACCAGATTTGATTGCAGTCTGGAGAAGTGTCTCGAGCCTGTAAACGAAGTTCGTCAACGATTCCCATTTTTTTCTGGAAAGAGTTGAATAAATGGAGCATAATCATGACTTGCGTTGACATATCTCCAACGGCAGTATCTAGGCGCTTTAATATGGCTTCAATGAATACTTTCTCGCTTAATGCTATAACGGTATGTCTTGCCCTGCCCGTATAGACCGTCTGCTTGCCATAATCATGATCATTGGCAGATATTCAGGTATAAGACATTTTACCTCGAATATCCCTTTTATAGTATGTAACGTCATCTTTATGTGTTTAGTCGTTCCCCGAAAAAAACGTGATCTTATGTTTTTACGACGGTTGTGGTTGGGTGGGGGTATCTTTGGCTGCGGGCGAAGTATCCTGGGAACCACCAAAATAGTGCCGAAGCACTTAACGGAGGATTTGGTATGATGTCCACACCCGGTATACCAAACCGCATAAACGAGCCCCTCCCAATCCCCGCAAAATGGAGCACTTTGAGAGAAAGGGATAGAACGGGTATGTCAGATTTCGCTCGGTTTAATGGGTTTAAGTGAGGCTCCTGCGGGCATTACCACATACCCACTGGCGTTCAATGCATGTATTAGTTCGTTGTTTATCATGGGATTCTTACTTGCAGCCATCATGACATGAGCCCTATAAATTGCACGTATATCTAACCACTGCAAAGAAATCGTACGACAGTGGTCGGTCGTATAACCACGATTCAGGAACACAAACTAATTACCAATATTAAATAAATCAAGGCATACGTCTTCAAAGTAAATATCAATATCACTGTATATTGCTTTATGTATCGAAATATACTGACAATTCTAAATAGCTTGCTAGAGACCGTCTGGCACGCCTGAAAATATCACTCGCGGGCTTACACATAAAAAATATATAATGTCGTATACATGTAAAACCCAAACAAATGTAAACAGTTCTTTCACCTGGTTTTAGCTACTTTCATTCATGAGTTGATGCGCTGTAAATTGTATAGAGTATATTGGTATATTAGATAAGAATATCAGCGAATTGTCAACAACGGACATCCCATCACGCAGTGATCTATACAACCATCTTATATGTGTTGGTCAGATAACCTAATAAAAATTCACAACAACCTGTATATTTCGCAATAAACTAAATAGACATAATCTATATCAATAATGTAAACAAAGTAATCATGTACATATTCATGCTATACTCTATTAATGTCATTGCAATGTCCATTGAATTAACGTAGAATTATATTTGGGTAACAAGTAAGTCCTTTCATGTCTAATGATTATGCCTTTGCGCGTTACAGCCTTTTTGTTGTCAACATGTCAAATTAATAACAATGACCTTTACCTCGTTTTGACACAGTGATTTCTATGTCGCACCTAACAAGTGGGTCTAACCGTTCTGCTACCACGTGTCGAATTAAACGGATAGACTGTTTGTGCAGTGTTGGCGATAAGAGCAAATTGAAGTTAGAACGGCATGACTATTATGTGAAAACGAAAAATGATATGTTTAGTAAACTAACAAACGTTATGGTAAAAACACAGTATTTCCTAATTCAAGAATCCTTCCTTTGAAAATATAACACAAACTTCACGAATAACACCATACACGCATTTTTATTACTCCACGTCCTATATATTCAGTCAAATGTCCACCAGCTGTGAAGATTATTGTCTCGAATTTACCTGTTCGACTCAGAAAAAAACCACACTAAATCACTTAGAAGCCCGCGTTAGCCTCCTCTAGCATGCTGCCACTTTCCAATGCGAACTTCTTTTCGTGATACTTCCTTGGTCGCGGTCCTTCGGTCTGGTTTACCTGTCATATAGGATCTTGTCTCTATCCCACGTTGGACGGTGGGCGCCAGATGTGAGCACTGTCTCATTTAGCGTTGACATGAAAATACTCGCTTGTCGATTGTGTGATTTATTTTGAGATGGAAAGGTACGAAATAAACCATACTCAAAGGGTATAGGGGGTTTCACGGTTACAACGGAGTTACTGATCGTAGCGCCTAAAATTACCTCCCTTAGCTCCAATGCGCATGCCCACAAAAAATCTCCAGTTCCGGATAGTTTACTGTTCTACACTTGATTAGCGAAACATAAAGTTAACAAAGGAAAACCAATGAATCAATTATATATGTCAAACTTATTTTGTTCATACTAGGAGAATAATTATAGACAATAAATTAGATAATTAGATTCAGTGTCCATACTTACATAATTATCAGATAATTAAATATTTACTTTCCATACTTTAAGAATGTCAATTAATTTAATTAAATACACTGTCCATATTTATATTATACCTGATAATATAAATTCACTATCCATAATTTCAGACACATTTGTAGAAACGTTTCACCTTGCTCTCCAATTTTTAACATTTCTTGCACCTTTTGGGCTACATAACTTTAAAGAAAAATAATCTCAACAATTTGCATTTTTGCGATGTTGATATATCCTTCTTTCTCAGTTACTTTCACAAGGCTAATATTTCGTTTATAACACGAGTTAAGAACGTTATTACACAAGTTCGATAAGAAAATTATAATACGAATTCAATCCAGCAGCTGATATGTAATGCTAAATATTTAAAATCAGAAACGTTGTTGTTATTTTTTTTAAATTTTAAAAATGGAACAGTATATTATTGTATTCAGGTGAATTTGACAAAGCAATAATTACATTAGCTATCGATAAGGGAGTGTAATTATTGCTGATGGAATATTGTTTAATATTTGGGTGTACAAATTATACAATTTTCAGATTAATGATGTTTTATCTTGTTTAATTTTTGTTTAGAATTTTGAACATCAAGTATCAGACGGTACATGCAATAACTTTCATATCTGCTAGGGTCTTTAACAAGATTTCAGATTGACACCTGCAAATTCATTTAGAACAGCCTTATTAAAATTAGCTTAATTCTGTTTAACTTTCCTCGCATTAAAGATGTAAGTTTTAAAAATACAATTATTTCATAGATTTCGTCTTACTACTTTGGTTCAATATTAATCCACGTGACCGGATGTAAAATTGCAAACAGTATTTTTTTAAAAAATGACACTGCTTCTAAGAAAATGCCCTACAAGTCAATAATAAATAAATACTCACAAATATTCATCTTTTTTTTTTTATCGGTTACTCCTTCTTTCTTAGTATCAAATTATACTCATTTTTCACCTGAAGTACGTTTATGCAAAATACGTATGCAAACACATTCATTCGAGGATATACATACCCAATGCACCAGATGAAATGTGAAATGTGATAGACACACATACAGAAAAACAGGCAGATAGGTGAGAACCACAAATGTCCTTTACATGCATAGTGGGTCTAACATATATATTTCTCCACAATCAATAATAATAGAACTTTAAAAAGTAAGAACTTTTTTTGTTGTCGTTCAACATAAATTTACTGCTATGATTAAAACTGTAAAAAAATAAATAAACATCTTTTCAACATTCTTCAAGCGAGATAAATTGCAAGAACGTTTTACGCAGCGATACACTTTTGCACAGTCAAATAACACAAACTAGTACATAATGTAGTAATGGAAAGATAATGAAGATCTGAAACGGGCAGAAAACATTTATTTAAAAACTGGCTGCAGCGCAAGTTAGTGAGAAACAAAATAAAGATGTAACAACAATTTATCAAATATTGATAGAATTTCATTTTAAGACAGTGAGATATCGATCCTGTTTGCAAAATGTGAGCGGTTTGTCAAATTTTCTTGATCTACGTCTGCCATCTCTAATTATTGAACTATTCGGAAGTGAGCTGCACCGATACGCCCTCTGGTGAGCTAGTAACCGTGAAACCCCCTATAGTAGCAGAGGATGTGTGCCCACCACATATTTACAAGGCCCCATTTGAAAAAAAAAATTACCAGGTTAGAAAAAAATTGTAGTTAAAATGCTAACTACGTGAAATCAACGCTGTTTTTTTCTCAATTTGGTAAATATTTATTTACAAACACAAACCCCGACTCGATCTCACGCCCGTTCTGCTGCTATTAATTAAATCATATCATATAACAATAATTTTATGAGAACGGTTAACAACTAGATTAGCTCAAGAGCGACTAGCAGCGATTAAGAAATTTATACCCGTCCGTGATTGTGTCAGACAAAAATTACAGCAACGACACGAAGTTGATGTTTGCGACAAGTGCTAAACAATTATTCAAACCCGTTACTACAACTACTAAACAGGTCATATATGGAAGAGAAGGAGAAGAAGGAAAAAAGGGTGTTCTTCCTAAAATTGAAAAAATAGCAAAAGAACTAAACAAACAAAACAGATTTTACTAGATCTTCCAGCTGGTATAGATGCCGCAAAACCACAACCACAAGCGGTAGCTGCTGACCCTATCGGAGACAAAACACTTAAAGAAAAAATATCTGAAGAAGGTACACTATCAAAACAAATTTCTGATGATGCGATTAATGTGATTAAAAAACGATAATCTAGATGATCTAGCTTGTTTTGTGCTTGAGCGTTTTAGTTACAAACAAAAATACTTAAAACCGCAACATAATAAATCTGTAAACAGAGATCATTGGTATAGGTGGATATATCGCATAAAATAAGATTAAGATCGAATTCCCAAAAAAATATCCAATATTTTTATCCTATATGAGTAAAAAATAAAATATGGAAATAGGTGTTACGATTGAGCTACAACGCGATTCGCAACCTTCTCCCCTACCGCCATATGAAGAATCTACTCAACCGTAACAGAAAAAAATCAAAATCTTCTAGAAAGGAAAAAGAAGAATTTTATGACGCGCCTGGTGCTACTGGTAAAGGATTTTCTAGAGGAAGTGGTCTTGTTGCCTGTCCTAATAATATTCTCTCCGACATAGCACGATTAGAAATTCTTCTAGGGAATAAACGAGCTGGAAAAAACTCACCAGAAATAATTAATGAAGCAGCTGATATTTTAGACGATTATTTCAAGGTGGTATCATGGACATTAGAGTAGATCGCGAGTTTATCGATGGACTTGTTGATAAATATCATAGTGACTGATTGTCACCACGATTAGATACATAACAGTTAGATAAGATGATCATACCCTATCACCATTATAAACCAACCTTGGCTTATATAGTACATTCACGATTACCCGTTTATAGAACGATTTATGGAGATGGTCTTGGTAATGTTATTCAAGGGTTATTTGCAAGGATGGCTTCAAAAATGGCACCAATCGCAAAACAATTATCGATGAAAGGTATTAATGTTCTCGGTGAAAAAGCTCCTGGTGCTATTGGTATTATTGCCAGTAAGGCGTTTTCTTCAGCTAAAGAAATACTATATGATTAAAGACATAATTAAATCAGGTTGTATAGTTCCACTTTTCGTAGCCATATCAGCAATGATATGTGCTGCCGCCCCGCAGTCGCGAAAACCTCCGCGTTAGGTGCAGTAGTAACCGCAGCTGGAATGGCATGAACGAAAGCAACTGGAAACGGATACAAAATAGAAGCGGGTCTAATACTACCAAGCACTGCATATTCATGGAACAGCGGAAAAGGCCTGAGGTTGCCAGGGACAGTTTACTAACACCGTTGTCAAATTTTTATTTAATCGATGCTGTTAAAAATTAAGAATAAAAAGTTTCAGAGGTGTTTTTATGCGAGATCAGTTACAGCAACAACCAAACAGCGTTGAAACAGAAATTATTAATCTTGATAATAATAACGGTCCAGGAACTCAGTGGGTTCCTTACGCAATTGATCCTCGTGGAATTGTTATTTCGATTCGTATGGGTTAGCACCGTCCGTTGAATTTCTAAAATATGTCCGTAGAGTGCAAAACACTCCAATCTTGTACTCCACGCTAGCAACACAGATCATTACCGACCCACCAATATGCGGCCAAGAAGTAATTAATGTACTTGATGTTATATCATCGTCAACTAAACCACTTTTTAAAACCGTACATGAATATACGAGTAATCGCATTTTAGGAGATCTTAAAATATATTGATTGACTATTACGGGAGATCTCTCGAGAACCTAAAAAAAGAACACCGGGGAAATATCGGCAATGAAATATTCGAAATGTTAAATGTTGTAAGTATGGATCCAAACGAAATAGTCGTATTTCAAGATAGACAGGAAAAATTAAAAACGAGTAATGTTTCCTTGAATGATATAGTTAAAATTAATGGAGTAACCAAAAACTGCATAGCGATGTTTGATTCCACCGATAGGATTAAACCAGGAGTTTTTTTTCCAACTGTGTTAGATAGTAATAATGATCGAGTAAAGAAATCTGGTATTACAATGAGTGGCGAGCTCAACATGAGCTCGAATAAAATAACCCCACTTGGTAATCCAACATCGGACACCGACGCGGCAACTAAAAAACAATGTAGACAATAAACTAACAACGCTGCGAGACGAATATAAAACCACCGACAATAAACTAACAACGCTGCGGGATGAATATAAAACCACTGTCGATAAAGTAACAACGCTGGGAGTTGAGTATGATGTTCACGTAAACACATTTACAAATCTCCGTATTAATTTTGGCAAAATTGATGAGACCATTGATAATTTCTTTGGAAAATTGTCAGCGGTCCCTACGAAACTTTCTGATATTAAAACAACTATTGACATGATTAAACACAAGCAGGATAATTTCGTTAGTGATTTTCCTGCTATCGCTGCACGGCTTGATAAAGTTAAAATACCGCATCACCGAAATATTAATACCGTGTACTCGATAGAACATGGATCTTTCACCTGAAAATTTCGAAATAACACCGTTAAAATTTCCACAGAGAATTAAACTTTCACTTTGACTGTCCTGGAAACTCATACAAGTCCCAACTCCTAGATTCCATTCATGTTTTCAGCCTTAAATAGTCAGTTAACCAACCCACCCATAGACTTGGTCAGATTTAAGACTGGATTTTTTTCAGAGAGATGATGATAATATTCTGGGATAAACCCTTGTATCCCACGAACGTGCATCACATCACCTCTGCATTATATGCCATCCCGATGTATCAGCCCCTAACCTCGACCTTAATTTGCTAAGAGAAACTTCCGTATAATAAATATATCCAAACTGATGCATGACATCCATGCAAACATAACTACTTTCTTACCTCCTACAGAAAAACAACTCGATAACTGCCTGCGCTGATTGCTTATAAAAACATGTCTCAGTCACAAGGTGAAGAGTATCAATTCAAATATTTTATACGTGGTATAGCAATGTTAGGGACCAGCTTTGCGCTGCTAATAGAGACCGCCGTAAAGCAGAGAGGCTTTGGCTTTCCATCAGACTCACTATTCATAAACAAATATATAACACCGCTAAGAAGAACTTTACATTATCCCACTCAGTATTAAGATCACGGAGAGCTCCAGCTGCAGAGAGCTATTCGATATAACTAACAGTCTAATGTCAAGGAACACCACTTCCAACTACCTTCTATCTGGTAGACCTTCCGGACCTATTTGCAAGTTTCTTCCGTGACAACGTACACACCATTAGAGATACGCTTGACAACACAATTGCAAATGACTCGTAGTCACCGTACGTGTCTCGATAGAGAACTTCAGCGCCATACATTAGGAGTATTTGAACCTGTCCCTATTGATTTAGTACGGACAATCGTGATAAAGAGTGCACCAAAGTCACGTGAAATTGATCCAACGTCACTTCTGTTTGAGTGCTTAGACCCAATATTGCCTTCACTAACTGATGCTATTAATATGTCTTTCATCTGTGGAATTGCCATCATTAACATCATTGTAGATGCTGTACAGCGCTTAGAGCTTCTAAAGATTAGGCACTATACAAAGCCTTCAATATATATATATATATATATATATATATATATATATATATATATATATATATATATATATATATATATAGTACCGTGCGGCACATCTTTCTCTTCGCATCCAAAAGTCTACTGAATTATGAATAATTTTGTCTTATTTGACATATGTATCTGTAGATCACAAGCTTTTGAATCTTTGTAAATTTTAATTGATATTGTTTATGTAATGTCTGTTAATGTTAATGGTTGTTTTTAAACAGTTATAATAACGATTTTAATTTTCAAAATCCATGCTTTCTTGTTCCTATATAGCTTCCTTGAAGTTATCATTTATGTTGGGAAGATTCTAGAACTCATACGTTATTGATAGGGAAATTTTTAAGTCTTACGATTGTCATGCCTATAATAAAGCGATAACGAACTAAAATAAATTCCCTGCAGATAGATGTATCCGTTTTCATCTTTCTTATTAAATGATTTGAAAAATATGTTACTTTCTCACACTGTTCCTCCACAATAGTGTAGGTATACTTTATCTGCATCTCATCTGGACTCTTATCAGGCTTCTTTGTTTGCTAGTGGCATGCTGCCAGCTAAGTAATGAGATAGTAATTGAGTTTCCATGACCTTTTGCTTCTTTGTTCTTGCAGCCATTTAGCGTTCTCATATTCAGAGATTTATCACGTTTTTTTTACTAGCTTGTTTTTTCAAGTTTAAGGATCAAACCGTACAAACATCGCCCTCAACACGTGTTAAGGCCAAGAGTAATAAATGCATGTCGGGGTGAAACTCCGAAACTAGCGGAATCAACACTTATTCCAAGAGATGCACTTGACATAACGGCCCTTACCAGTGATGATAATAATATTATTAACGTTAAATTAATTTCGTTCTCGCTATGTTAATTTTCTGCAATTTCAAAACATAAATTGTAAATTTATATAATTATTTAATCTAATAGTATCCTTTGGATGAAATATATTCAAACATACTTCAATAAATATCAATAGATACTTGTAATGTGTGTTTTATATCTAAGTAAGCTGGTAAATTTATTTTGAAGTTAATCTACTTTCCAACAAATAATATGAATTTTTGTAAGAGTTGAACGTCGCGCTTCGTGTTACATATTTACCTTGAAGTTGTTTACTTCGCTTGCAGCTATTAATATAAACTGCATTGATATATGTCTTGTTAGTCTCTCTGAACTGGTGTAACTACAACAACCAAAGCTTAATTTACTTTAACTGAGTATGGTTATAAAGACACGTAACAGTCTAGTTCTCTGTCACTTACGTAGATTTTTCAGGTTTGTTTTGATGTTTGTTCGTTATAAAAAAAGGAAAGCAAATCAAATATGGCGCATATTTCAACATCATCTACTATTGCAACTAATGCAATACTATGTGAACAGGCGTTGGATTCACTTCGGTCATAACTCGTTGCAATCTGTAACCTTTTATAGCTTGTCTTTTTACTTTTTTGTGACCGTTTTCTCAGTTTTTTTTTTAAGTTCAGATATAAATGGATTTAATCCTTTGTGAAGCTAATTTATATGGCGAATTTTAAACCATTACATTTTCTTTAGTTTAGTTTTCTCGACCTTCGTTTTTGTAATAGTTTTCCTAATGAGGTGTACAATCTTTTCTAATGTTACTCCAGAACGCATTAGGTGTCTAGACATATTATTTTAAGAAACGTTAGTCAATGAAAAATATCCTAAATTAGTAGCAGTCTACTTGCTGACTTGTTAACGTAAGGCTTTCTTGTTTTTTATACTTAATTATATAAAATTGTATTAAAATGTTTTGAAGGAAGCACGTAGCATTAAAGGTTGTAATCAAAGCCTTAAGAAAACAACATAGTACACAATCTTACTTGTAGAGTTGTAAATTTCAGCTTTTCTTAAGAACTACAATATACTATACATTACTAGCCTTTTCAAATTATATGGAACAAACCCTTACATAATCAATGTTAATATAAGATGAATAATAATCCCCCCTCGCCCGGCCTAAAACTCCTGAATTAGAAGTTTCAATACCTTTTCCATCAGCAACACTTTATCCATATTTAACCAGTCAAAATAACATATTTTGTTTTACCCTATATTGTATTTCTATAATATTCAATCTCTTGAAATTAAGCGTTTTTAATTTGAACGATATTCATGAAGCTATCTTTTTTTCTTTCTCGGTCGATAATATGTCTACCATGTTATTGTATTAATCTATTTAGTGAAGTTTTGTCCAGTAGTATCCCTTGCGAGTTTAGGTTGTCCGTCGTAAACGTATTAAAGGAAATAACGATAAGCAATTATATTGTTTGTCAAAACCCTTGTAAGGTGGCAAACTAATTTGAAAATTAAATATACTCGACAAGAATACTCATTGCAAGAGTTGAACGTAATCCCTCTTGATAACTGTTGTAAATTATATTATTTTGGGTCACAAGTAATTTACTAATATAAGTATTATTATTTATCTGGAAAGTATGTTAATTAGTAAATTAGTCTACATGAACCGGAATTTTATTAACTTTATGTGGGTCATGTCGGTATGACAAGTGACACTAATGATTCAATGTCATTACACAAATTTCCGGTGATTGTTTTGGTGTTTCTTATTAAAATAAACCTAGCTAACCACAACACTATGCGAATAGGTTTAAGTGCTATGGCCATATCACATAGGTCTTTTTTTGGCTTACCATCTCAAATATAGATTTTGATATTATTTTGGATTTCTTTATATTTGTTTTCTATGTACAGGAATAATTTATCCTTATGAATGTATTTTTCTGTTGATGTTTGAACAGTGATATGTTAAGTTTTGCTATCTCCATTTTATTGTTAGTTTGCATAAGACATACAGTTTCTTTTCTTCTAGAGTATGGAAAGCATTAAGCAAGTTAATACAGGCTGCTTTAAGAAGTGGAGAGACATGAGAGTTTAAAGAACGTTATTCATCGTTAAAATATTCTAAATTAATATTATTATATTTACTGAGTTTCTTGCGTAATTCCTCTTTGTTTACTTATTTAATTGAAAAGTTAATATCTAAAACGTTTATAGCTAGAACTTAATGCTAAAATTAGTAATCCAGCTGCCTAACGAAAACAACATAGTAAAAGTCTAATTTTGGTACTTGTCATGTTGTATATTTCCAGAATTTGCATCCCTTTAGTAGAACATATTGTATCTCAACTTTTTAAAAAATGAAACAGCATTTAAAAGATTTCATGTGTGTTTTAGTTTAAATCTAATTTGCCCAAACATCTATAACTTTCCTGAATGGGAAAACAAACGCCCTATATGTTTGTTTGTTTGTTTGATTAGGATTTCTAACGTAGCTTTAAACAACATTCAGTCATTTCGCCACGATGTCTGCACTGAGGCAGTTTTGAGTGATGTCTAGCACTGGGGCATCATGCCGCAGACATGTAGCATAATGTCCCACCCAGTCACATTATCCTAATATCAGGCCGACCAGTTCTAATACTAACCTCTTAATGCTGAGTGCCAAGCGAGGCAGCTGTTAGTACAATTTTTGTTAAGTTTTTGGTATGACTCAACCAGGATCGAGCCCACGACCTCCCGCTTCCGCGGCAGACACTCCAACCACTAGGTCACCGGAGCCGTGCTATATGTATGTATGTATGTATGTATGTATGTATGTATGTATGTATGTATGTATGTATGTATGTATGTATGTATGTATGTATGGAGGGAGGGAGGGATGGGTGCATGTATATATATATGGATGCATGGATGTATGTATGGATGCATGGATGGATGTAGGGATGCATGGATATATGGATGGATGGATGCATGAGTGGATGAATGGATGGCTGTCATCAACAGGAAACAGTAAACACTAAACAAACAATTAAATCAGATCAAATATAAATTAAATGTAAATTAAATTAACAACTAACAAGCAAACGATCAAATCATAATCAAAATTAAATTAAATCATAACAATAACAATAAAATTAAACATAGTGCAGAATTTCATCGTAATCCTCTCTTCTTTGATCTCCTCTCTCTCTCTCTCTCTCTCTCTTTCTCTCTCTCTCTCTCTCTCTCTCTCTCTCTCTCTCTCTCTCTCTCTCTCTCTCTCTCTCTCTCTCTCTCAAATGCAATAGGGAGACATACGAGATGTACGACGAAGTATGTGCAGAGAGTAAAGAAAAAAACCAACTAAACCTGAACTTGCAGAAAGTAACAAAAACCTTGGACTGTTAGGTGTACACGTTCTACGGGATTATATTAAATAATAAATTGTTCACAATAGCAAATATACAATGGTGTAATGCACAGTAAATTCATACAACTATTGAAATCTTTTTAAAACTTTGTTAATTATGTTTTCTTTCTAAAGTGTTAACTTTTGTCTAAAGACATTTTATTTAAAACTAAAAATTCTGAACGCTGCTTTATTTTCAACCAATCTAATTGTACAACTTGCGTGGTCTGTATGCACATGTTACCAAAGCTTATGAACTTATGAATCTTATCAACGTTGCAGATGCACTGGCTAGGGCTGTACAGAGATCATTCATCCCGTAATACAAAGCTGATTGCAGTCTGTCGTAAGTACGTTGAAAATGCACGTATGTGTATCTGTATGTCATGAAAATACAATATATCTATAGTATGTATGTTGTATTTATATTACACTACCCGTTGTATAAATAATCGGCATACATCGTTTCTTTTTCATGAGAAATTTATACATCTCTAGTTTCTGTTGAATGTAATATTAAGTTCGAAATTTTAATACTACTTTTAGTCCAAGCCATACAATTTCCGTTAAATGAATTTTTCAGTCATTTTTAGTTTTGGAGCTTTGTGATTATGTTTAGTGTCTGCCATGTGTTGCTTTAAAATTCTGAACTTCTTGAAGTCTCCCCTAAAGTCTGTATTAGTTTCGAAACGTTAAGAATACTATTAGTCTAAGCAATATTTTTTGCATTTGTTTCGTTTTGGTGCTTTCTATAGAATTACGACGTTCACACATTTTACGAAAAGAAATGTCTCTTTAAAATATTATAGAATATACAATTATTAATTTGAAGTTACCTTTACCAAATTATAAAATTAATTTTACTTCCTTCTTTTAAGTGTAAAAGATATTCCTGCTTTAAATTTTGAGAGTTTCTGACTAATAAATGTATCTTATATTTTTGGGGGATGAGCGTCGGAAAATAACTCACCTTTCACGCTTATTTAATAATTTATTATTGAATTTCGTATCCATCTAATTGGTTTCTTTACATATTTATCATATCCGAAACGCTGATTACAAACCAACTAATATCAAAAGAAGAAAACGTAGAATGCGTTGAGTAGCATTTCTAAGCAACCAACATCACACCGTAAATAATTCCAGGTTATGATGGTGCTTTTCTGCTAAACCATGCAAATAATGTCTGAATTTTTCAAATCCTTTTAAATTGGGTTCTCCAATGATTCACGTGGACTAGGTGGTGGAAACTTAGGTTGAGGCTGAACACCACCAGAAACTGTAACCAAATTTGCTATAACTAGAGCGATTGTTTATATTTCTATTGCCGTTATTATTATAGTTATCGTCGCACCAGTTTCATTAAAAAAGAGTTTTAGTCTTTCTCAGAAAGTGAGTATAAGCTTAATTATTTCTTAATTTTGTAAAATTATTTTCAATAGTTTAACTGATTCTGGCCACAGAACGTGTCTTTTTTGATGATGAATTCATGTTTTCGTAGTATCTATTCTTCTTCACGTATTGTAATCAGTGAGTCATTATATTCTACATGTATTTGAGAAAAGTCCATTTTATGAGACAATTTTAACAATTTCGTTGTATATTTGTAGACCATTCATGAACATTGTAATTCATATTTTGTTCTTTCACACTTATTTTTTAAAAATAATGACATACACTCATTATATTATACTGGTTGCCATTGTACAGTAGCGTTTAGTGGATATTTAGAATTTATTGTAATTTGCTCCAACTCTCCCGACTCATTTTTTATGTCTCTAAGAATAAAAATCTATCAATAATGTTATGAGATAAACTTGGTGTATTAATGTTAAAAATTTGTTATAATTCGTTCTTGTAATCTATGAAAATTACTGCAGTATCTGTTTGTTTCTCCAGTGATTACCGTTTTGAGCGATCACGGGCCCTAGAGAAAGAAACGCCGGGGCTCTCCTAGTTTTTTTTTCAAAACACACGTTTTGCTCTATAAAACTATATTGAGATGTTCGACCCGGGTCCCGTTACAAGACTGTGCCCCGTGGATATATATCCCCAGCTGACTACCCTCTTTGTCGGCCCTGAGTGCGTACATGTTCATCGTGTCGTCTGTACTTGTAAAAGGGGTATCTATCTATAGCAGACGCGAATGTATTTGGAGTACAACAAATGTCCTTCTGGTTTGTACTTAATGAGCTTTATCTAATTGAAAAATGTATACTTGTTCTTAACGCTTTTGCCCCTCCTTTCAATTGTAAACTGAAGACATATATGTGAATAACGCATTGTAAATGAGACCGAAATGGATAAGCCATATATTTGCCTAAAGTTTAGAAATCGATCTCTAACTGCACTGATTGTCATGCATCCCTTGTAAAACATCAAACACTCCGTAATGGGGATGGAAGAGGTTTAGCTTCAAATTTTATATATCGTAATATGTCCTGCATATAGTGGACTGATGCTATTGATTCCAAGGTCGTCGCGAATGGTATTGCAGTAATGCTCACGCATTGGTCTCTCCATTACATTCATGAACTATTAAGTTCTACGTGTTAATTGTAACCAGATTAGACAACAGATAAGAAGAAAGTGATCGCTCCGTTAGCTTCGTGGTTAGAGCATACCAAAGACTTAATAAGATGGTACTTATATACAGCTGCCTTGCTGGCGCTCAGCGCTAGAATATTAGTATCAGGACTGGCGTCAGGATCAAGTGACTGGATAGGACATCATGCTACATGTCTCCGGTATGATTCCCAGTGCTAGATGGCACTATACAAACCATTCACACTGCAAATATGGTAGCGATAAGACTAAAACATTTTAAAACTCCAAGTTTGAATGAGAAACAGACAAGACATTTACATGAACAACACATTAGTTAAGAAAGTAGACACACCACACTTATATAAAGGGATTAAAGAAATTTTATACAGGTTTAGGGACAACAAAAAAATATTGGAACTAAACAAAGATGAAACTTACGACTGGATTTGGAAATAGAGGCTATTAAGACAAAATATAATGTAGAGAATGAATACCCGTATATCAACTGGGACAGAGTTTGGAGGCATTGGTCTGACATTAACTCTCTAAAGGTACAAAGTATTTTATACACGTACCTCCACAACGCCTGGCTTACAGGCGAAGTGGCACTTAGACGACGAATGATTCAGACTCCTGTTAGCTGCCCTCTATGCAGAAATGCCCCGTTCACAAAATATCACAAGGATAACGCAATGCAACGAAAGAAAGGAAGAAAGGATCAAACTAATAAAAGAAATAATGAAGGTAGACATATATGACAGACGTCAATTACTCTTCCTTGACGGAAACTTTAATAAACAATTGGTACGACTAATAACGGACTTTATAACGAGAACCCTCATAAAATGTGGACCCCTAATGAAGGTTAGGGAATAGTTTTAAACCCAAAATTTAAATTGTATATAAAAAAAATAATAATAGTTTTTTTCACATTAAACAATTCTTGTATTTTACTTAATTTTACAAACTATGTAAGGGGAAAGTACACACGAGGACGCCATAGGGCTAAATCACATGGCGCCACGCGAAGTGAGCAGGCCTGTTGCAGAGTTTGGAAAAATCACCCATAAATAAAATTTTATTTTTCTAATGCACTTCTATTTCTCTGGATACTATATCCATACTTTTCCTGCCATGTCTATCTCGCGTAATAGACATGGCTCCCATTAAAGGGAAAATAAACAATTTTTAAATCTTCGTAATATTAATTGAAATAAATAATTATAGGCCGGCCTTGAGACAGGAACTGTACAACCATATAAATTCGTACAGATTCCGTCTCAAGGCAGACTTACCTAAAAAGATAAATATTATTAGATAAATTGAAGCACATTAAATCTTTAAATAACACACTTCAATTTATACAAAATTCAAAATTAAATAAAATTAAGCAGCAGAGAGGGTGAACAGACCACGTTTTCAGACAAAATTGATTGAAGCCTCAAAACGGAAAATAGAGCCTTCCTTCGAGATCTCTTTTTATTCTTTTTAACCAAAAAAAAAAATAAGTCTCCATTTAGTAAACGGAGACTTTACGATTTTGGTCGCAACGATGTGGTCATCACCCTCTCTGCTGCTGAAACTTTCAGTTCTGGTTAACAATAAATAATAAATGATTTAACCGAATATTTGATCGAGTCCGATACGATATCGTGTCCGAGGATCATGTAAATTTATCGTTACAAATCCGTGCGGGGTTGACTGAGCGTTACTAAAGAAATTTTTAAATTGATTATGATCCATATCACCACAGCACCAAGTTTGCCAAATATTTATAAGAGTATGAGTATCAACTCCATTAAATACACACAATAAATTGCAGTTATCTCTGATCACCTTTGGAATCTGTGTGTAGCGTTGAGTGACATATATTACGTCTGTGCTTTTATGCCTGCCTCGGGAAAATATTCTAGCTGGGTTTGTTTGTTTATCTAACATCACATCGTCGAATACGACTAAATTATTAATACTTCCATCAAGGTCATCCACGGATGGTGCCTCGTCAATATCGGTTATAAAATCAACGACGTTCTCACCTTTAATCTCTGATGCATTCTCGTTAAAATCCTTTAACACTTCATAGCATCGTTGATCATCTACGCTAGGAGCAACTAAATACAACTTATTCCACTTCATCCATCTCATTATTAAATTGAGCAACAATTGCGTCTTGCCGGATCCAGATGGCCCAATTATAATCATCCGGATAGAGTTTGGTAGCGCTGCATGATGCTTAACCGGTTCTCTTGCTTTAGTCGCTGAAAAATCAATTATATCCATATCTCTATACATAAATTATGGATCTATATTGTGTGAAGTGTAAAACGCGTACTGGCACAGATGACTTGATGACGATTACAACTAAAAATAACCGATCAGCGCTTTCTGGTAAATGCGTACAATGTAGTACAAAGAAATTTAGATTTATTTCACTTGGTAAACCCAAGGAACCTTTAAAAAAAAACGAGGAGGTGATATCGCAGCAAAATTGGCAAAGCTCCCTGGAACCCCATGGGCAAAGTACCCCGGAGAAAAGCACCTTCCAGGATATAGCTACTGTGGCCCCGGAACACGATTAGATATCAGACTTGATGATCAAAATCAACCTCGACGTGGTGAAGAACCGATAAACACCATTGATAAGGCGTGTCATGCTCATGGTGTTGCATATAAAAGCAGCAATTTGCAACACAGGCATCTCGCAGATGTGAAATTAATTCATGCGTTAAATGCTATTCCCGAAAACACTAGTGTTTCGTTCAAAGAAAAATTAGCTTCATAGTTAATAAAATCAGCTATGAAAGGCAAATTGATGATGGGCGCTGGTAATTAATAACAACATGGAATCTATTTATTATTCTCCAAAAGGATACTGGCGGGGTAACGCTGCAATCAATAAATTCGCTAGCGCTGCAAAAGTGAAAAAGGCTACTGCGGCTAATTGGTTATCCAAACAGGCTATATGGCAAATTTATCTACCGCTTCCAAAACAAATCAATTTCTCGCATTTTAATGTTACAGGACCCAATGAAGTTCATCAAGCTGATTTATTGTTTTTACCTCATGACAACGGTTACAAATACGCGCTAACCGTAGTTGACGTTGCGAGTCGATACAAACAAGCAGAACCGCTAAAAACAAAATCATCAACTGAATTAGCTTCTGCGTTTGAAAGGATTTATCGACGAGGCCCACTACGCTGGCCAAATCTATTGCAAGTTGATCCTGGCAAGGAATTTCAAGGCGCTGTTTTATCAGCGATGAAACATCACAATGTCACCATCAGACGAGGGCATACTGCGCTACATCGCGATCAGGCAATTGTTGAACGATTTAATCGGACTCTTGCTGAGCGGTTACTTGGATATCAATACGTGAACGAGTTTATTCAGGATAAAAGATCCCGTGAATGGGTTAAGAGATTATCAGCTGTGATTACCGCGCTCAATAACGAGATTACTCGAACAATTAACATGAAACCTGTCAACGCGATTAAAAAGAAGTCTATACCAAAAATGGAAATCCAAGGAATTTCACAAAAAGATGTTTCTAGAAACGCTAGCGTTTCCGAACCAATTCTTGGTAGTAATGTCACTGTTAGGTATTTATACGAACCAGGAGAGCTTGAAGGTGGCACAAAATGGGCTACTGATCCTATTTGAAGTGTTACTGCACACAAGATATCTACTATAACACGATCAAGTGGTAGACCAGCAATCTTTAAATTGGATTCAACTGCCCCTCAGCGGGGTTTTACACGCGAACAATTACAAGTAATTCCTGACGATACTCAATTACCACCACAGGGTCTTAACTAGCGCCGTTGCGTCTATTACACTCAAGACAAGTCAACATCACATTGTTTCTGACATGACCGAGACTGTTATTTTTTCTGTCTACGGTAAATTGGCGAGGATCTTTATCCGAATAACGCCAACGCATTATACAATTGCAACTTGCGCAGTGATTATTCTGTTGTTGTTTCAGCGTAATTATTAAATCAGCATCAATATCAAATTGTCATTGTTTTTTTTTGTCTTGTTGTTTGTAACCGGATAGTTTTTTATCAATAGTTTTAACATCAACGATGCTAGCATCATCCATTGTGGTGTCATCATCGCCACCAATGATTTCATCATCGCCTGACTCTGTCAGGACAATTCTTCGAAGCTGATTTATTTTTCGTACTCTGGATACTGCGAGATAGGCTAAATTCGACCATTCGATGCGATTATCTACCATCCAAACAATTGTGTCTGTGATAGTTAATCCCTGTGAAGAATGTATCGTCGCTGCGTATCCTAGCGTCCATGGGGATTTATTAGCACTCAATGCATCTTCAACGACGCTGATATCAACTAGCACAATATCATTTAATACAAGAATTTCTTTTTGAAATCCTTCGGATTTTAGGCCTGGAATATCAACTTCTATATTCTGTTTTCGTGTATCCGAAGGTCTATAACACAACGGTACTGGAAGTGTTGCAAATTTTTCTTTATTCAATTCAAATAACTTCATCTGAAGTGTGTCTCTGACAATTTTTCTACTCGCAATTATCAAATCGTTTGGTCTCCACGTTTCCCAAAAATCATTCATTGGAGTTTCTGAAATTATTTCACGCGCTATTTCACACTGGATTTTATCCGGTTGTAATCTAATTAGCGCTTTGAATTCTCGTAATCGTTCATCAAGTGATCTATAATCAGTGTTAATTTCTTCATAATAGTCTACAAAACCCTTTAGCCATTCATGTGGAGATCCGCCAACAAATGGTGGAGGTTGGCCGTGATCCCCGCACATGACGACTTTTGTGTTTTTGTTTAACAACCACTCAAGAAATGTTTGTAATACATCTAATGATACTGTGCATATTTCATCCCAAATTATAATTTCAGGAATGAATTTATCACCCATACGCTCAGAAGTCCATTTGTCACCCTTCCATCGAAAGAAGCTGTGATAAGTACAGGCATTTACCCCTCGTTGTTTCATCTCTCTGGCGAGTCTGTGAGTTGGTGTTAACACAATCATGTTTGTGAAATCCGTAGGATTTTTCCCACGGAATAATTCGATTGCACGAGTTGTCTTTCCTGACCCACCACAACCGTTTAAATAAACTGTCTTGTATCTACATATTGGATCAGATACCGGTGGTGCATTAGAAAATTCTGATTGAATTTCAATACGGTTACAACAAAGATATTTATCATCCATGGTAACGTCTGCGGATTCACAATACTCATATAGTGTTTCCTTTTTAAATCTCCAACGTCCCCACGCTTCCTCGGGATCTGTGAAAGCCGCTACAGCTGATTTGTATTTATTGTGTATATACATCTAATCAGTAGCTACTCTAACCGCGGTATTAGGAAATCTATTAATCATCGAAAATAGATTAATGCAAGCATAGCCTAGCATAGAACTTCTCAAATGTGTGTACTGGGAATTATATCCATCACAGTAGGTAACAACCGTACCCAATTTCTCACCATTGGATAGAAAAGCATCCTTACGGGATACAAGTTTTCCCTGTTTCGTTAAATCCGTTACAATAAAATCGTATTCAGCGACGTCTATGATCAACCGCGAAGAATATTTTACATTGTCGTATCTTCCACCCTGGGTAAATTTACCGATTATTCTTCGTCCAAAATCTTTTGCTTGTTCTTTTTGAATTTCAAATTACTGTTTGGACCAATCCATGATTTGTTCTTCGTTTAAAATCTTCGATTTTCCATCTGGAAACAGTTTTCGCTGTTCGCTAATTATACGATCTAGATCGGGTTGTGGTAGCCAAACTTCTTTCTGAGCTCGATAGGATATAATCGCTTCACTGACAATCAACGATATTAGCATACAACAATCGATCATATATCTCAATAGCACTATTGGCATCCACGCCTTTTCAGATATATGTCTACCAATCCAAAGATCACTACACGGATGTAACCCTGTAACTAATTCGAATGATATCACACGAGCGAATCCAGTTAAATCAAAATCAGGCAATGGACCATTAATCGCAACACGAGTCATTTCATGCGTGGGGTGTCCAAATCGTTTAAAATAGTTACTACATTCCCCATACCCGAGAAAACTTCCAGGATAACACGCGGATATATCAATTGAAATCATACGATCACGTGAGTATTTTGTATTCCACAGTCCTCCATGACTAAATTCGACGCAACTCAATTTAACGTCCTCGAGAAAATCACTTCGTGTTGGACGCCATGAGTTTTTTTCTCTTGCAAAGTGAGCTACCACTGATGGAATAGTAAAACTATCCGTTAATAGTTTTTCATGGAAACTCTCCGGTGAAAAATCATTAGCAATTTTTCTCATTCTAGTATCTAACTCTTCAACGCGATATAATTCACCGTTTGGTCTTACAAATTGATCGAATCCTATTTCGGGATCTTCATCACTTCTAAGTAACCACACTGACACAGGATCATCCTTACACAGCGTGTGAATAGCATCGAATAATTTCTCATTATAAAAAACATCCCCGACGAACTCCTTGGGGATATATTTCACGATTCGTTCTCGTGGATATATTGTTACTGCAGGTGTCCACGCGTGTTCGTTATGATCAATAATTTCAATTGGCGCTCCTCGCGATTGATATTTCGGTTCGTATAATACTTCTCCGGTTATCGTCATAACGGTTATTGGGAATCTTAATAATGCTTCTAATTTAGCTATATCGGAAATCTTTGCACCGTGCTGTTTCACTGTCAATTCCCATTCAGTTATTTTCCTACGTCGCAGATCAGTTAGTTTATTTCCTCGGGATGCATTTGTGAAGTGTTCCATTACCCGTGTTGCTACACAATTGAGCCTTGACGAAGTCAACGGTGAATATTTCATAGGAGCTAGTTTTGCAATATTGGGTTTATCATTTAGCGGGTATATTCCATAAACGATTGCTGTTACAGGATAAGATCTCTCGTAGTATGGTTTGTCGATTCCAGTTAGAATTCCTGGTTTGGAATCTCTACTCAGCGTGATTGTTTTTTTATTCCTAAGGATTGGTTCAAATTTATCCCTGATAATCCATTTGCCTTCGACTTCGATAATGAGTTTTATTCTGAAAAAATACTTCTGTTTGGAATTGCTTGGCCCACCAAGGTGTGAAATTATCTCAGCTGCTCTTTCATCATTCATAGTAGCATCGATGATTGGTACATTGACACTGACATCTTCGATGTTGTTGATAATTCGAAATGTCGACCAGCAGTGTGCTGCACCGTCTCGGTAGAATTCATTAAAACACTCACTGATTTTACCCAGTATAGTTCTATCACCGATTAGACGTTTTGGTGTATCAGAGACTCTATCGAGATTAAAATTAGCATTTTTCCAGGGCTTAATTTTCGATAATCTTTGGAACTCCTTATCAAGATTGAATTTAGTATTTTTCCAAGGCTTAATTTTCGATAATCTCTTGAACTCCTCCATGTTATAATTAAAACAAGTATTTAAATAGAAAAATATAGTATAATGAATCACTGCAAGTGGCTAATAATTGGATCAACAACCCCGTGTAACAAATCATGCAGAGGCGAATTATGTGGGTATCATTTACAAAGCGTTCGCAACGGTTCCCTTGGCCCTCTCCCATGTCTCCGATGTGGAGCTGGGGTAAGGGGGAAATCGCAGTTATGTCTTGCTTGTGGGGGTAAACGATACAGGGAACTAAAACGCTATTATGACAAACGAATCACTGACCCTAACGTCCTTGATAAAATCAGCGACAAAGTCATAAAAACCCCTCAAGATTATATCAAGAGGTTTATAATTAAAGCAGATATAAATTAGACAAATAGTATTATTATATAAATGAGCCAAGATTTCAGACCACATCCGGTGCTTGTTAATTATGAAGCCTCCAGTGATGGTGTTGTCAGGCACCGCAGACTAAAAAAATTGGTTGGATTTCTTAATAATATGGGATACTTGATGTTTGGTGCTAGAAATAAAACATATCTCTGTCACAGAGTCATTTATGAAGCATTTTACGGATTAATCGAAGACGGCCTTGTTATTGATCACATAAATGGCGTGAAGACTGATAATTGTCTTGAGAATCTTCAAGCAGTCTCGCAGCGCGATAACCTTTTAAAAAGCAACGCTGGTAGGCACTCAAAACGCCCTAGGGGGGTCAAATCGTTTGATTTAGAAAGCAACGAGGAGATAATCTTTCAATAAATAAATGCGGCCGGTAGATACTTTGACATTTGTAGGGCTTCAATTCGATTTGTTTCAAAAAATATTATTAAAACTACTCTGTCTAAAAAGAATGGTCATAAAATAAAATTCGTATACACTTGAAACGATTTAAGGGAGATAAATCCTTTATGGATAAATTCGCCTCAATTCACACTCTACCTACTAAGTTCCCTTGTATTATGTGTCGTCTGCTATTACGTGTAGGAGAGGTATAATTGACATGTGCGCGCCCACGTGACTGTAACGGAGTATATAATACATGAGTTTCGATAGAGTTGTATTTTTATGAACTTTAAATAATTCTAAAACTTTTTATTGTCGCTTGGGCTAAATATTCATTATTTAAACAGTTGTATTTTTATTTATCTACATGTCTCATGTGTGTGTGGGGTGGGTGGACTAGCAGTATAAAGCAGACAGCTAACTACGTTCTTTCAGTACAAAAATTCTTTATAATCTAAAGCATTACCTATGTTCGCTCAGCCGGAACGCGAGTGTTTCCTATTCATTGAAGTAGGTGGGCGTGGTTAAAATTCCTCTGTATACAGCTATTTGTGGCCTAATCGATAACGCATTTGGAACAGGGAAAATATACGCTGTTATTTAACAACTGTATTATCTTGTTTAATGTTTTATTAAACTATTTTGTCTCATTTAAATGTTGTGAAACGGCATAAATAAGTAATTCAAGGAAATAAAATAACACACTTGTGAATCAACGCGGCGTTATTAGTCGCTTTATATAGCATTTGAAAGGTAGAAAGCTGGGGCTTTCGAAGGCCAATGCGACCGATCAAAACTAACCAACGCCATTAACCCGGGCGTGTGGTTGTCTTTTGTTCACAATCATGCAACCGGGTTAATTTAATTAGGTTGCTTTTGATTGGTTGGTTGGCCGTAGAAAATCCGCCCCGTCGTTTCATGTTTGTGCTGTCTTGTGCCGTCCCACATCATTACATCACAAATTCCATCATCGTTTCATTGAATATATCCATCCTTAATTAAGTTAATTAAGTATATATGTATGCCTAAAATTTGCCACAACACTCGAGTGGAAATATATATGGCATTGTGACGTCACCCACCCCCAAGCATATCTTCTAGGCGATCTAAGATGGCGTTTGCCACCTTAGGCCTCCCGCCGGAGACGTATGTTTCGGGTCCCCTTGGGCTTACTTGGATGTGAAGGCAGCCAAGGAGTTCCAAAGATGTGTTGTCGTTTTAGTGTTATTTTTTTTTTTAATAATTAGAGATACAGTATACTATATTTATATAAAAATATAAATAATGGATATCGAAGATGTAAATGCTATAATTGCCGAAATCTCAAAGTTAAAAAATAATGGGGTAGTATTATCTGAAGGTCTCGACTGTGACAAGATTACCTCGGAATATGAAGATATTGAGTATCAGTTTAGTAAGGGTCGTTATGTTTTACCCAAGATGTACAGGCTCGTGAAAGGAATTCAAAAATCCATCAATGCTTGTTTGTACGGTAACGATATTAATGCATTTATAACGCTATTTAGCACCGTTGAAGCAATACGTCAAAAGCTCGGCCAAGAGTATCAAAAACGAGCTGAAATTAGTTCTAAGGTTCGTGTTCTTAGAAAAATATTAAACGAGGAAAAACCAGTATCTTAACCACGTGAGTGATAGGCTTTCAGTAAATAATTTAAAATTTATTTTTTTTAGCGTTTCTTGTAACACTCACATAGGATTTTCTCCTGAAAGAATACTTAGCAGTTTGGACCTGCTCATGCAGTAATGTGCATACTGGATGATCTGGCTGTGGTAGCAAGTAATCACCGCGATGCCTCCTTTTTCACGTAATTGTTGTTGTTGCCGCGTCGTTAACACAAATCGTTCATCGCCGTTCTCAGATATTACAATTCTGAAACCCCCAGCGATGTTATTTCTGAAACACTCGCGGATAGCGTCGTACAGTTTAACCCTGTCGAAGATGGATACGTTAGCTTGATGGTACATTATTTAATAACTCATCTTTTAATTGTGATAGTTTCACATTTGAAAATTCAGTTCACAAACAATATATGGTAGGTGAATCGCTTACAACTAGATTAGCCAGAGAGCGGCTAGCAGCAATTAAAAAGTTTATACCGGTTCGAGACAGACTTCGCGAGAAACTTCAACAACGACAACAAGCGCAGACTGACTTTTCTGTGTCAAGTGAACAACTGTTTACTCCGATAACAAGTGCGACCAAAGATGTTAAAACTGCTACAGAACGAGCAATATTTGGGGATATTCCTGAGGAAGGCAAGCGACGAGAAGTGCCTGTTCTTGGTGTGCTTGAAAAGATAGCAACAGAGACCGGACAAACACGCGCAGGGATACAACAGTTATCCAGTGATATAAAAACTCAGCGTGAGTATGAACGATTAGCTGATATTGATGATTCTGCACCTGAACCACAACCTGTTGATGTCACCCCAAGAGGTGTTCCCTTTATAGACAAACTCACCGAAGAAGCTATAAAGGAAATCAAACGTCCTGAATTAATAAAACCCAAAGATTATGCGGACTTTGGCACTTTCGCTATCCAAAAATATTATTCATGGGGAGAGTTTTTAAAAGACGAGTATAAAAACAGTAAAATTTTGCCGAGATGAATGGGTTAATTGGTTGTATAAAAGGAATAAGGTGATTACTGGTAATTTGAAAAAGGATACAATTGAGTATAGGTCTTTTAAAGCAGGAGTTGATAGTTATGGTATACAAAAACAACAAGAACGAGAAAAACAAAGTCGAGGCCGACAAAGGCAATTACTTGATGATAGTCAGGGTGCAACTGGTACAACTGAGAAAACAAGCGGAAAGGGATATTCAATTAAAAATCCAAAGGATTTCAACGCTGGAGTCTTTGACTCTACCGTGACATGTCCTGGTAACATCCTCAGTGATATATCACGGTTAGAAGTTCTCATCGGAGGGAAACGAGCCGGAAATAACTCACCGGAAGTAATTAATGAAGCAGCTGATATCTGTAGACGATTATTTACTGGCGGTATCATGGACATTAATGTATATCGAGAACTCATTGCTGAATTAGTTGAAAATCACAACGATGACAACGTCATTGATGACAACGTCATTGATGATGAAAATCCAATGGATGTAAGCGATTGATCACTAATTGAAAAACTACTAGTTTTATAACAAGATGATTATACACTATAACCATGATAAACCCGTAAGCGTCTACGTGGTGAACTCACGATTGCCTGTTTATCGCGCGTGGTACGGAGATGGTTTCGGCAATACCATTGCGGGGTTATTTACAAGAATGGCTCCCAAGGTGGCGCCGTTAGCTAAACAATTATCAATGAAAGCCATTGATATCATTCGTGATAAGGTACCCAGTAAAATCGGAGATTTCGTTGGAAATCTTGCTGGAAAGGCATTTTCTGCTGCGAAAGATAAAATAGCATCATTGGTGCGAAAGAAACCAACAGTGCTGCCATCAACTACAGTGATGCCTGCAAAAATCAGCAAAGCAATAAATAGCGCAGTGGAAGAAAAACTAGCGTCGTTGACAGCTTCGCCGGTAACAGATAACGCTATCATGAACGCGATAGCAGGAAGTGGTTTGAAACTAAAAAGAAATTCGAAGAATTTTCAACGACGATAATTACAAAGATGAAATTGCTTTGCAACTCACCAATTGAAAACACTAGTATGTTATAAATGTTTAAACGAACAGCTGATCCCGCGCTTGATATGGAATCCCCAATGCGAAAAGACGATTCCGTCCGCGATTATCAATACTATTCCTATCATGCAATACAACCCGACCTACGATCGCGAGTTGAACTTCAAGTTCAAGATACCAGTAAATACTTTTTGCCGTGTGAAGCATTTATCGAAATCGAGGGAAAACTCGCAACAAATGTTGCAGCTGATACCCCATATGCAAATGACCAAAATATCCGAGTTGGGTTCGTCAACAATGGCATAATGGCGTTATTTGAAAGTGCAAGATATCTCATTGATGGAAAAAAAATTGAATCAATAGAACGCGAGGTTGATGTTGCAACAACAATAATCGGACTAGCGAGATATTCCGATGATTATACAAGATCGACTGGTCCGTCTATGATGTTTGCAAAGGATACCTCTGATAACGCTGACCACCTTCAATACATTAAAGTGTTAACACCGCAAAACACTTCAGTTGATAATCAGCAAGAAGCAGCTAATCCAGAACGTCGAGCTAGATCCGGAGCTGCGTTTGATATTCTCGGAGGCGTTAAAGATAATTTCAATCTAGGGTTTGCAACACGAAAATTAGCATTGGAAGGACAAGAGAAAAAGTTTTCGTGTGCAATTCCACTCCATCACATATCTGGATTCTGCATAAATGTCAGAAAAGTCATCTATGGAGCCAAACACACAATCGCGTTAGTGCGAAAAGGCAATAACAACGATGCAATTTGGCGTTCTGGTGCCACTGAGGGTAAAGTTAAAATAACTAAATTAGTATTGTGGATGCCAGTAATGACCCCATCAATTACCAGAGAAGAGCGGCTACTCTCATTTATGGAAACAGGTGGCAAATTATTGCTAAGTTGGCTAACAACAACGACTGATGTCAAACAGGATAATGTCGATGATATATTCACATGGCACCTGGCATCAAAACAAGGCGTTTCAGCTCCACGTCATACATTTTATAGCGCTGCAGAATAATGAGCGAGTTGGTAATCAACAACGCAGCCATATGATATTTGATCAGTTAGGTGTTAGAGAAGTATCGCTGAGAATAAACGGACAACAAGAACCAACCGAGGATATACAACTTGATTACAGCAATAACTATATAGCACGTGTATATCACCGGATGCTGTCATTTATGGCACTGGATCAAAATGTTGATACAGGTTTACAAATATCACAACTCGATTTTAAGAAATTGTATCCGATTTATTTTTTTTCGCTGAAACATCTTGATTTAATGAGACAATCCGTTGTTGACATACATTTTAGGGCTCGTATAGCTCCTGGTGGTGTTAATTATAGAGCGGTTGCTGTCATTCTCAGCAACAAATCAATGGTGTTAGAAGGGGTTGGCGGACGAATGAGACTTGTTGATGCACCAGTGGAAAATCTATGATTTTCAAATATGTAAATGAAACTTGAAAAGTTTCCATAGGATTTCCCCAATTAGATCAACTGAAAGCATAAATATGTTTTACAATAAAATGCCATATAGTGTTGTTAGTGTCAAGCTGACTGATTGTCAGGTCAAGAAATTGCGATCAAAATCCGCTAAAGAATGTGGAACCACAATAACGTTGAAACCAGCGCAGATGTCCGGCGATACACATAAAATATCATTAACGGATCGTCAAATAAAACATTTCAATGATGCATTGAAAAATAAGCGAGGGGTTCAAATTGATTTTTCGAAAGCCGCAATCGCCAACATGATAAAATCAGGCGGTATATTTCCATTGTTAGCCGCAATACCAGCATTGATGGCCGCGGCTGCCCCAGCGGTAGCTAAAGCGCCAGCGTTAGGGGCTGTTGGTACCGCGGCAGGAATGGCACTAAAGAAAGCAGCGGGTGGATCCGCTCGCGGTAGATCCACGAGTGGATCCGGGTATAAAAAAAAGGGAAAGGGGTTGTACCTACCAGGAACCCCGTATTCATGGTACAGCGGCAGATCCATTCACGGATCAGGTCTAAGAATACCAGGAACGGTTTATTAGTTGAAAGCCCAATTCTCCCTATGTCCGATTTTGATTTAATTGATGCTGCTAAAAAACTAGCGATAAAAAACTTCAGAGGGTTTTTTATGAGAGATCAATTACCGAGAAAACCTAAACGCGTTGAAACCGGAATAATCAATCTTGATAAATGTAACGGATCGGGAACTCATTGGGTTGCATACGCGATCGATCCGCGTGGGATTGTCTATTTCGATTCATATGGGTTAGCTCCGCCAAGCGAGTTTATGCGGTATATAAATTCTTCGATGAAACTCAAAGAGTATCCGATTTTTTATTCCACGCTGCCAACACAACAATTAAATGATCCACCGATATGCGGCCGTGAAGTATTAAATGTCCTCGTGGAGATTTCATCGTCACAGAAACCACCTCATCTGGTTGTAAATAAATACACGAGTGGGAAATTACAAGGTAATTTTAGAGAATCAATAAATTGAAAATACTAGAGTCTTTATAATAATGATTGATATTTATGGGCTATCTCTGTCAATGTCGGAACCCACCGCGGAAACATCTGCGGGTTCTATCGAGGATGTAAAAAAAATAATTAAAGATGAAATCGCTGAGACGTTAAATTTAGTAAGTGTTGACCCGAACGAAATAGTTGTATTTCAAGATCGCCAGGGTAAATTGAAATCCAGTAATATATCCGCGGATAACATTTTGGTACGGCAGAGCGATGCCTCTGAAAACTCTATTGCGCTGTATTCCAGCGACGGACGACTTAAGCCAGGTTCACTTGTGTCCACGATCACCGACGCGATTGAAAAACACGACCGTGAGATGGATGATCATCTTCGGGGTTATAATGCTTTTCAAAGAAATATCGTTGGTAAGTTCTTTGGAAACCCATCTGTGGTTGGCATGACTCTCGCTGAAATTAAAAACTTTCTATCTTTATTCTTTTTTAACACGGAGAAGGGGGGGGGGGATAATGACGGCTGCCGAAATCAAGGCAAATTATCTCGATATTTACACTGATATTTCTAAACTAATAGAAAATTTTGAAAAGGTACAAAACCCCACTAACGACGTCGTTGTTAAGTTTTTTGGAACCCCGCTTGTGGCAGGCATGACTCTCGCTGAAATTAGCGAGTTTATTGGCAAACATACTCACAATACCCACGTCGCTAATAATTTCTTTGGTGTCCCGGCTACATCTACGATGACTCTCAAAGATATTAATATGTTTATGGTGAGACAAACAACACTTAATACCATCGTGGATAAATTTTTGGGGAGAACACCTGTGTCTGAAACCACATCGTTGACAGGCATGACTCTCGCTGAAGTTAAAAAAGCTATTGACGAACAAAAACCCACCAACGAAGCCATCAATAGATTCTTTGGAGAACTACTTATGACAGGTATAACCCTCAAGGAGATTAGCGCGGTTATCAATAAAGTAAAAATTCCGCACAACGTCGGCGTCGTTAACAACATCGTATACGTAGTTGATAGTGGGACCTTTGATTGGGTCCGAGGAAATGAAAATTATCTTCGTGTCGGCCACAGACATACTGGTGTACCAGGCTGCTACCGACTTACAATAATACATCGCCATAAATTTGATTTGGGATTTAGCAACACAGATATCAGCGGTGTCAACACGCTGACATATATACTCGATAAAATACCACCACCTCCACCCTATATACCAATCCCGTTGACAATTACTATAAATAATTCCGACACGGATATAATTAGGGAGTCGCTACCCTGGATAATAGAATTTGTATCCGGTATCCCTGCGTCCGATCCTAAAACCAGGTCAATAATAGGATAATTGAAAACGCCAGTGGGTTTAAAATAACAACAACAATGACTTCGTCATCGCATCAATATCGATTTGACACCGTAAAAGAATTTTCCGAAAACTTGAAATCGCTTTCTGAGCGTTATCGTGAAAAAATGAAAAAATACCGCAGAAGAATTACTGTCATCGATGTAACTGTGTATTCGGTATCTGGTGTAATGGCCAGCGCAGGAGTTATTTTATCGACGGTGACTATGATGGCTCCGATTGCAGTTCCAATCGCGTTCTCGGCAGTAACATCAATTGCAGCAGTCGCCACCGCGATAACTAAAACGTTATCATCGTGTTCTCAGAAAAAACTCAGCGACGTTAAAGCGAAATATTTAGTGGTATCAGACGCATATTCGAAATTATCCGAATTGATTTCGCTGTCAATAGATAATTCATTCATATCCGATGTTGAATTTTCCGCGATGTCACAGTTGTATAGCTTTGCGATGTCGAAATTGGAAATTGAAGACAGCATTAATAATAATGTCACTACAATTCAACGAAGTGCAACTGCTTCAACGAATCGCGGAGAATACCACTCCGATACAAACAAGCATGATATCAATAACATCAACAAACCCTGAATTTAGTGTGAACTTCCCTTCTCCGATTCCAGTGCGTGAGATCGCGCTGGCAAAATTACGAGTATATCATAGCTGGCCTAATATCAGATCTGTTGCATTTGGCGGTCAGCAACCCAATAACACACTGGTGTTCTCGTATAAGAATAAACCCGATGGTACTCCAGAGTGGGAAACTGTTTCGTTACCAACTGGGTCGTACCAAATTAAGCAAATCAATGCTGAAATTCAGCGTAGAATAAAATCAATCACGGGAAAAGAATCAAAAATAGCTATTAATCTTCATCAACCGACACTCTCGTCGTCGATCGAAATAAGCACAGAGGGATACATTGTAGATATCTATAACAGCTCGTTAAGAACAGTGTTAGGATGGCCTGAAAAACCAACAGAAAAATAAGCCACCGACTTAACCACGGACGTACAATTATATCATGAAATCAATCCCAGTTATCGAGATAATTTATCTGATATAAGAAAAGGAAAAATCGCCGATAGATTTATATTTACCAACAAAGACACATTGCAATGGGATTTTATCATTAAAAGAACAGCCGACTCATGTGTTACTATTTCATTTACGCTAACTGACGTCACTGGTTATTTTAATGAAATTAATCGATTACAACAAGCACAACTAGAACAACTACGGAAAACAAAATCGCAAAAACACGTTGAAATAATAAATCAACTTATATCTGACATGGAATATATGTATGAACTAATTATTCAAACAATAATTAATGACAACAGCGAGAGTAAACAACGATTCCTAACCGGTTACAATATCACAGAAGACAATCTACATAATTTCAAGTTTCCCGGATATAACGCTGAGGAACTAGCAAGAAATGTTAAAACCGATATCAAGGCGCTACAAAAACCAGATTCAACTATCCTCAAACATAATAATGATCCAGATGGTGGCGGTAGGCATATTGCCCCGCACAATGTAAATATTTAAGTAATAATTGCGCTCAATTTAGTATGTGATGCAATTGAAGGAAGCTATCAAATTAATCTAGAGCAATCAAATCAAGCTCAGCAGGGATATATTCTTTATTCGTTTGCACCAACAGCTCCTCCAGGATTTTTAATAATTGAAAACCCAGTTAATCCTGTCTATATGCGATGCCATAATAATTCGTTAACGAGAATTAATTTTAGACTTACTGACCAGTCAAATAATTTGATTGATCTACAAGATGAGGTGTTAGCAATTAGTCTGTTTGTGAGATCCTAAGGACTTGATCAAATATTCGGTTAAAATTATTAACCCATAGCAGCAGAGAGGGTGATGACCACATCGTTGCGACCAAAATCGTAAAGTCTCCGTTTACTAAATGGAGACTTATTTTTTTTTTTGGTTAAAAAGAATAAAAAGAGATCTCGAAGGAAGGCTCTATTTTCCGTTTTGAGGCTTCAATCAATTTTGTCTGAAAACGTGGTCTGTTCACCCTCTCTGCTGCTAATTATAATAAAATAAAATAAAGAGAATGTCTTCCATTTAGAGAAGACAAAAAGTAAGACAACTGGTGTTACAAATTTGAATAGAAAATGGCTATCCTTTACACAAATACAATGTATATGCTTTATATAGCATCACACAAATAGCACTAACACAAATAGCAAACACAAGGATAATAGGATACTACTAGCCATGGTCAAAAATCAAACAAACGTAGAATACTAGTATGTGGGTAGATCAACTCCCACCTAGTAAGGATCTACGTAAGATACACTAGGGATACCAAAAGATACCCCTTATCAAACATATAACCCCGATGTGGAAAAATTATTTGGGGGAAATAAATGGAAAAATAAAAAAACAACAAACAACATATCGGGAGTATACATACACATAAAAACTTTTTTTTGATTGGGGGGGGAGGACATCTGTCTGGTGCCCCTTCCCCCCCCTAAAAAAAAATTAAAACTCCAAGTCACACACACACACACAGAAAATACGAAATGCACGCTACCAGCAGGTTACTAAAGCAATTTATTATATACATTCTTGGTACATTCTTGGTACATGCAATGTGAACTACTCCACTGCAATTTAAGTATTTATAAAGAATAGAATCAATTTTGTTTCAAACCTTTGTCAGAGGACGAATTCCATGTTGAAGATAAACTCATATTTTTTTAAAGTATCAATGTCTTTTTACAGGTTGACGAAGTATGCGAAGGGAGAAGTCAAACAAAAATTATGGCGCATATTGTCTTTCTTTCCCGTTATTGCATGTGATACACACATTGGACTTTTGAAAATGCCTTTGGCGTGGGTTAACAGATGGCTTTATTGCCGCCATCATTTTGTGTTGTTCTAAAGTCGCCAGAAACCATTTCAGCAGGCGTTGACATATACCTACTTATTGGCAAAACATGATTTATGGGGTTAATTATGCATATATGCACCCAAATGACACTCTATATTTGTAAACCAAAATGAAGGTTCTAATCACACAAACAGAGGTCGGACTAGGAAAACTTAAATCAATATTAAATGGAAGATAAAAAGTGGGGCCATTTAGCATGTCATTATGTGAAGAAAAGAAATTTTGTTCCCATGTTGCAGTATCATTTTCCTCATACAACCATGATATGATATTTTGTGATTTAGAAGAAATGCCTACTGTTATGCAAACTTAATTGTGAAATGAGCATATGTGGTAGATCCAGTTGTATTTGATGTACTTTGGAAGAAAAAAAAAACAATTTTGTACATCAGTTTGGTCTTTCTAACAGGATTTGGTTTTCTTCCTCATATTTCATTTCCATTCCACTCCCTTGTTTAACGTGATGCGACATTCATGTTTTAATCTCTTATTACACTCAAAGCCTGGGACTGAATTAATATTTACATCAATCGTTCATGCTCTTGCTTTTGTGACTTTCTCACTACTCTTTCAGTCACAGACTATCGATAAACTGATCATCCTGTTAATTCATGGATTGACATTGCTTAAGGCCATTCTTTCTTGTACAACGGAGAAGTCTGCAGTTAATTTCCGGTCGAGTGGTAAACAAGCAAATGTTGCCACTCGCGACTTTATTGTGTGCAAAACGTGCGACTCAATTAATCGTGACTTGTGCAACAGAATCAATCACTTGACGAGTATAAGTATTGACATTGGTCTATTCTTTGTGTGTATCTCATTGAGATGATGTTCGTCCAGAGGAAAATAGAGCTGAAATCCGCGCGCGGCACTAGAGATTTCAGAAACGCAAAAGACATGTTAATTAAGACCTTCTTTATACAAATAATTGTGCGCCAGTCAGACATCAGATGAACCATGTTACTACTCTGTGATATTTCATAAATTGTGTGCACAAAGTGCATACAATTGGCTGAATTAAAACTGAACAATACCCGATCTGAGAGACCTTTTCAGTCTATGTTGTCTTAACTAGCTAACGTTCTAGTGCTTTGTTCGAAAAATGGATCATAATGCAATTTTGCTGTGGCGATTGTCTCTTGTTTCTCTTTTAGGTTGGTTTGGTGATGATAGGGTTTAACATGCTCTAGTGTTGTAACTGATTTTATTGTTGCTTTTGTTGCATGAGGTTTACCATTTTAGTTTTTCTTTCTAATAGAAATCTCTCTAATTCTTTTTCCTTTCCTCGTTTTCTTACCTTTCTAATTTGCTCACTAGCATGACCGCCTGTTGTTCTGAGATAACTTTCTTGTTGTTCTTCTTGTCACTGGTGCCGGTGGGGGGCGTATCCGTGCTTCCAACGCCGACGTTGGGAATGAATTTGTTCGAGGTGGAGTAAATATTGACTCGGTGTTGCGGTCGGAGCTCATAGTGGTTGTCTGGTCTGCGTTATATGCTGGCTTTGTTGTACCTGAGTACACCCTGCAGTTGTCTTTCTGGGGTTGGGGTGGGGAACTGTCTTCCAAATTAGTGTCGCATGCAATACCCGATCAGGTTAGTAGCAAAGCCGTTACTCCTGCCGGAGCTCTTATGGACCACCATGAAGCAAAATTTTGTTTTAATCCTTTGATATCATTCAGGGCTCAGGTGGAACGTATCATGTCTATGTATAGTAATTCTTGCTGCGTGGTACTCTCTGCAAACCAATAAATTTGCAAAACCGGATAACAAACCCACTTTAAAGATATAGAAATACAGACATTAATAAACCATGCCGAAGTGTAGCACGCATACACGATATAATGCATGTTAGAAAGAATCTAGACATCCTAAAGAAATTGTCATTTGAGATTCAGAAAGATTCACAGAAACAATGAAAGGTGATGTCAGTGTTTGTTTTTAAAAGCGTGTATTCAACAAAAGCGTTTTTAGTGACAGTAACGACATTATGATACAAGCCAAGCATCATTCACATTTATATTGTAGAACATAATACAAAAGTTTGGAAGATTTCCGTTGTAGTTGTGATAGATAATGGATAAAGTACAAACAACGCACTCACACATAACATAACAACAATAGACAAATGATAAAATATATGACAAGTATGTCTTTTCTAGGAAGAACGTGATAGCCAAAATAATTGCTCTATTCCGGCCTGGATCCACATTCACAGAACTCTGGGACTTTATCTGTCCTCACCTCATGGTTAATGTGTACGGGTCTGCTCCAGAGGCTGGATGGGATATGTTCCACCTCTTCAAAATGCTAATACTTTTGCTGCATTTGCTGTTATTTCTCTTGTCTCTTTTCGCCCATTTATTCTTTCATTGTATGTGCATTTGTAATACATATACAATTCGATTCAGGGAATCGTAATATAAATTACTTGTTTTCTTATTCAAGAGTTTTTGTTTAATTCAGTACATATACAACATGGCTGCTGTTACTTTTCCCCTGCAGATAAACACATAGTTGCTGAAGAGTAGAATATTGATGGCAAGAAAGGCAAACACGCAGCTTTATATGGAACAGGCATAGCCCTCAAGTAAAACATCCTCCAAATTGAGACGCCGTTTAGTACTATCGGCGGATTTCTATCAATTGTTTGTAAGGAACTAAAGGGAACTTTCGTCATCCGAAATTGTGGGATAGGGATTAACGCCATTACAGCACATGCTAGTCTATACATGTCGGCCAGTAAATTAGTTCAGGGAAAACCCGGGAAAACCGGAGAAAGAACGATCAACTCACGAGAAGCTACCGGCAAGCTATCTCACATAACCATATTCGCCGAGCACGAGATTAGAACGCACACAGTGAGAAGGTAGTGATCCGTAACAGCGAGCGTTTAAGACCACTCGAGGCCCTGCCATTCAAAATCATCTCATTGTGCACTTTTGATTATAAAGATAAAGGATGTTTCTCAATCTGTATGTACCTGAATAAGCCTCCTAAAGATGTTCATTAGTCGGTCCCAATAAAGGAAGATATATATCGGGATGTCAATATTTCCCAACATCATTTACAGATCGTATCTATGATTGATTTGAATAAAACTGTTTTTGCGTAGTTATATTGGGATTAATAAGGATCAACAAGAGATAAGTGTAGCTGAATGAAAACGGACAGCCTGTTTTTTATTTGTCGTCCTTGATCTTTAGACCGAAGACATCGTGTACAGTGAACATGAAGGGATACAGCTGAATGCCATTTTCTTTGTGGGAATTATGATAGTTTAATTACCTATTAAATTCATCATTAATCTTTCTTCTAATTATTCATTTTCTCTATCTGTTATTCAATATTTTAATTACTCGTATGGTTGGAACATGTATTACAGGTGACTTTAATATTCTGTTTTCTGTCTATGGTGTTGCAGCATTAGTTCAGGTTGATCGATATAAACCATTTTCTTCATCGTCTGGTAATGGTACACCAATTAATACATATTCGGACAAAGGTGCATACAAAAATATTTCCATTTATAATAGCACTGTTTTTCTCTTTGAAATAATTATTAAGGAAATTCGTTTGTTTTGAGACTTTATTGAAAGTATTTTGTATATTCAGATGTAATATTATTATTTGCTTTTTATTGATAATACTAATTTCTTTGATATACATGTAATACAAACTTTATTTCATCACATTTATGCATCGCTATGTGTACATTTTTACGCCGGTATTTGTGTTTATTTTAACTATTGTAGCACACGTATTTATGTATTATAGTTAACCTCTGATAATATCAAGTTATGTTACTGCCATGTTTTCTATTTATATTACAATAAAATCTTGAAAACTCAGTGTGCCATGAACAAATAGTTAAATATTTTACCTAATCAAAAGCTTCATTTATTAGTTGTTATCATATTTTGTAAGATATAGTAAGAATAATAATGAAAAATATTTTGTCAGAAATATTATAACATTTATTTCGAGAACAATCCTGATCTTTGTGCAATTATTTGAGAAAAAAGATTGTGTTCAGACAAACCATATTAGACAGACTGGGAGGTGTATCCGTTTTATACGTCATTCCCAGACAGACATCATATTACTGATAAATACGTTAAGGAAAAGACTGTCTTCAGCCAAAAATGTATAATCAACGTAAAAGGAAATAATCATATCATGTTTGGCTATAGTGACTGGGAAAATATAAACCATGCACAATCAAGGTACATGTAATTACTTCCTGTGAATCAATTTATTTCTGACGAATGCAGTCATATCTCCCAAAAAATTAGATTCCTAATTCACTTCACTCTATGGTTTGTAATTTAGGTTTTATTTTGTATATACCCAAGTGTTTGAAATTGTGAGAACCATAGTGTAATAAATTTGGAGTATGCGCATTTGATAGCGCCCAGTTTTAAGCAATTCTTAGATTTGTGTGATTATTGGGATTTGGCGCCATGGAAATATTCCTAGCTCGAAATAATTAGCCAGTTGCTAGGAGCAAACGTCACGGAGTCGAGTGTTAGTGAGTTTAAACGATGCCATAGTTCGCTAGTAGTGAATTTAGGTCCAAACCGAATGACTGTCCCTGAGTAAGATAGTCCATTTAAAAATGTAGAGATATATAATAGTGTTGTGGCTGAGGTGGCAGTAAATTACACAATGGAATCAATAAGTAGGGACTTAGTAGATGCCGTTTATGTGTCGATAGTGGAAAAAAGGTGCAGTTATATTAGCGTAATACGCCGGTAAAAGGGTATATTGACAGGCCTAGGGTGGCGGAGTTAAATAGTTGCCAGTGAGAAAGGGGATGCTAGTGTATTTTCCATGTCATAAACGTCTGGCGGTACGGAAATCTGATGATGGTGAAGAAAAACCATGCAAATGTGCGGTTGATGGACTTTTGGCAAATTGTTTTATCTGTGGTCTCGAATTGATTAGAGTAAAAGTTAATATATAAAAGCAGACACGTCTGGTTTTCCAATTTACAACTCAAATTGTATGGAAGTCTTTGAAAATTTTGGTTAAACATATGACTTCTAGCTGGATTTGCTCTATGGTTAGACACCGCTCGGTCAAATGATACCCCTGTGGGTGTAACCATATTATTTTGCTACATCCATTAATGTATGATGGACGTTTTACTTGGAAAATGAATGCAAAAAGGGAAACATCACCGACTTCGAAAAGAGAAATTGACACGGAAAGCTGTACTGTGGGATCTGAATTTTGTTGGTTTAACGCCACTTGACAACAAATTATAAACAATATAAAGAAGACCTTATATATTGGGAAAAGAATAAGTGAACAACTCTTAAGATCTACCAGGCAACGGAAATAAACTGGCAAGTTCTATTTAAACCAATCCCCACATTGGACGAGGCCTGTATTATGTGAATTATGAGACATACGTCAATATATACATCAGGTAGGTATCATGGTAAGTACAAAGTAGATGGATAACTCATTGTAACCTTGTAATGAATCAACATTTATTCTCAAACAAGAAACCGTCTTCTGATAGCTGCAGCTGCGGAGTACAATACCAAATATTTCTTATTGATAAATTTAAAATCCAGGAAGGATAATGAAAAGACAGTGTCAATATAACAATACACTAACATGTATTCGGGTTATTCCAAAAAAGAAATAGAGCCAATATAAGTTTGTCTGAAACAAATCACATTCAGAAGTAGCGTGAACAATTGTTACTGTATAGTAGAACCCGTTTACGGAATTCATAAATGGAGACGGTGATCACCACAGTAATGCCAGTGTCATCGCTCGGTTACATCTCCGTTTTAAGCATCAGCGTACCTTATTACGATTCAAAGTCTAGCACCTCAAAATGATCAGGTTTTTCTAAACATACCTTCAACGGTTTATTTTAATTACCATCATTGAAGGTTATAAAGCATGTAACATACAGGATTTTTCCGTCTGTGAAAATAATATTTGCTCTGATTATAGCAGAGTAACATCCTATTATATCTATTATATTATTTAAAAAAAATTAGTTATCGAGATATAAAATAGAAATAAAATGTTTGAGCTCTAACAAAAATCCCCTCTCCAGGAAACAAATTGGTCAGTACATTATAGTAGATGAATATTCTGTGTCAATATCATTTGTGGCGTAAGTTGTAATTTAAAACTGAGATAAAAGTTGACATATAAGTTAAATACATTGTTTTGACAAAAGAGAGCAATATAGCACGTGTTGGCCTTGAAGCCTTGAAGCTACCTTTTCACTAGCTTCTGTTGCTATTATGGACAGGTTATGTGTGGCTGGATGTGCCTGTGATGCGAGAGACGTTCAAGAGTACTAATATTACCCGTATGATGTTATGTTGCCAGTACAACGTTGTGCGCCAATCTGTCATTAAACATTGGTCGTGCAGCTAGATAAAAACAGTTCACCTATCAAGGAGAGGTTTCCAGTACGATTCCACTCTTACACATATTTTCATTTTACAGATAATTTAGTACGTGTTTTTGGGCCAAATACACAGTTATGTTAGCCCGTAAGAGCCAAGTTAATATTGTATTTTGCATGGTGCTGATGTTGACAATACTAAAATTTAGTTATCCGAACATATACCGTGGCTGACTACAACGAGTTTCGCATGGGGCGTAGACGACGAACATTTGACTGTATTTTAATGGTTTGACTGGTCAACAGAGTTTATAACATTTCCATGCCTTGACAATATAAACATTTAGACGTTAATATTCTCATTAACAATTCTCGCAATGGTTACGCGATCATCAAGAACCCACCTAGGACACTTTGCTTGACTTTGGTCATAATTAAGTGGCGCGTGTGTAACATTGACCAATATCTGAATGGAAAGCAAAACAATCTCACAGACTTGCATATTTAACAAGAAGGCTTTACTATAGTGTTCCTTATTTACAACGTTTCTCCTTATCATTTATACCTGGTTAAGCAGACGTTGTTATATGTGTACTTCAAAGCACGAGTACGGCAAGCCTGTAACGATGAGTATATATGTATTTTCGTGATTTATCCATCAAGGCTATTGATGCAAGGGTCGATTGTCCGAATGATGGTCATCAACGACTCAGTGAAACTTCTAAATTGAATTTATGTTTCTAAAAAAAATGTAAAATGTTGGTAAATGTCTATGCTGAGGCCAAGTCAATAAACTCGAAAGATATCAACCGAGATGAGTAAAACCCCAAAACGTGGGCAATATGTACTTCAGATCAAGATGATGATGGTACCTACAGCCATAAGCAAATCAATGTTATCAAAACTGTCGCCGTATCATGGGTTGATGTTTGACACGTTGTCGTCATTAACAGCTTGCAAGCGAGAAATCAGAAGATATTAAATGTACCTTTTTTAGCGTTGTTACGTCTCTTTCATAGTATGTCACATTTTTTAAACTCAAACTGAAGATGGTGCATAGCATACGAGTGATAAGGTGTGAAACAACTAATTGTAACTCAGTCGACATAACATTCCTTAAAATGGTAAGATTTAACGGATCTAAAGTGTACGCACAATAGCTGGAAACCCCTAATGGCTAGTTCAACAACACCAAACTTATAGTAAAACACATACAGAAAAATACGTTTCTATACGAACAGGATAGCCTAAAAGACTAGTTTTAAAACACCAGCCAAATAACATGATATACTACAACAAAACAAATTCACAGTCAAACACATGTAGAAAACCCAAACTGGATAGCCAAAATTCTAGTTGTAAAACTTCAGTTTAGTAACACCAAGTTTTCGTATAAACATAAATAACAATACACTGTTAGCAGATATACAGCACAACTATAGTAGCAGGTTGCACCCACGCGAACCTGACGCGGAATACACACGACAGACCTTCCTTCTCTATTAATGAAGTTTACTGCAGCTGCGGTAATATATGCACCGCTGCAGCTTCAAAGGAAAAATATCAACTCAATAACCAAAGAAAACTAATATGACCGATGAAAGTATAATGGCGGGGCGCAATGATGAGAAAGTCAATATTTGACATCGAAATAGAACTCACTTGCCTTTCTCCTTCTCACAACCAATTAAAAAGCAAGCTTGTCAATATGAACAAAATTGTAATGACCATACTAATTAATACAACTGGAGGAAATCTCCACTTACAAAATATATTCTGTTAATAAGTTTAACAGAGGAATACATGTCAGACATTTCTAAAACATACGACAAAATCACTGGCTTTAACGAAGAGACGCTTCACGCTTGACAACGATACTACAATGGTTCCTTGCAATGTCGGGTTCCTCTTGTGACGCCATATATATATATATATATATATATATATATATATATATATATATATATATATATATATATATATATATATATATATATATATATATATATATATATATATATATATATATAAATATTCCTTCTTTATCATGTTTCGGATCTTACAGACCTTGGTGCCAACTTAATTTCATATTGAACAGGGCAAGCCGTTATTTACTCGTCTGATTGTGTCAATAATACTTTGACGACGTGTCACAAGCCATATATTATTGTGAGGCTTGATTGTTCTCCCTCGTTAGCCATCTTCTGAACAAGTCAATGCTTTTATCCTGGTCATGCGATTGTAGTATGGTCCGTCTAACTTCGTAGCTGCTTTAATTTTCATTCTGGACATAATATTGAAAAACAATGAGGGCGGCTTTGCAAAATGTTTATACCGTGCTTAAATTCACACTGCTTACAACAGATACTTTTAAAAGTATCGGCGTTTGGTTTCGCTGGCCGAGTTTTGGTCAAATTATTGCTCCAATGGATATGGCCACTTAATCTTCAGGATCCTAGATCGAAAGGCGGATACATGTAGCTGTGGTCATTTCTGATTAAACAATTATGTTCCCTAAACGTAGTGCCTGCAATACTTTTAATAAAAACATATACCACAACTTAGACCTCTTTTTGCGTCACACATTGTGGTCGTTTCTGCTTTAATCTTTCGTATGCTAGCAATCCCACTGTACTATAGGGATTTAAAAGCTTCAACCAGAACGTTATCAATAATCGATGTAGCTCCCCATATAGACATAGCTTGGTATAGTTTCATCGACTAATGATCTGCGTTAACTGTGGTAATACATTATTAAGTAAAGATTTTCTAAGTCGAAATAATTTACGTATGTGTGTTGCTATGGATATGTATCAATTTATGTTTCCGGGTTTGACAAATGATAATCGAAATCGTTCTAAATAAATACATCAAATGTGTGTCTAGTTGTATATATGTTTGCAATATATGTCTGTATCTTTGTACATATAAATATTTATATGTAACCATCATGGTCTAGTAGCTGATTTTGCTATCTAGGTAGCTAGCTAAATGGTTACACATTACCAACATTGCTAGTCTTGTTTTGTTTTCGTTCTAATATTTATTTTGTCCTATATATTTCGTAAGTTTTATTAGCGCCTTATCTTTATTTTGTCCATCTCCTCCCTTGAAAAAACTGCAATGATAATTGCTAGGCAGTGAGATAATAATTATAATTAAATTGGAATCTTTTAAAATCCCAACGGTACAGGTTTGTATCTAACATAAATTGGAATTTCCTAAATCCTAACGGTACAGATTTGCAGCTAGCATAATATTGTTACACCAAGGAAAGAGAAATGTGGTGAGTTTCTAATGAATTCGTTGAATGAAATATGGTAATTTTGATTGTTACAGTCTATTGAGTTTCTAAATAGTTTGTCGCACATGAGAGCTTTGTTTTAGAGTTGTAAGAGAAGGTGGGACATATCATATTTCGCATAGAGGGTGAACGAGTTGTGTCATTTCATAATAATATTTTCTAGAAGTCCTGCTTCTATGTATATTTTAGCATCCCGTGTCTTGGAATGTTCTTGACATTATTAAGCTAATAATACCAGAGAGAGAGAGAGAGAGAGAGAGAGAGAGAGAGAGAGAGAGAGAGAGAGAGAGAGAGAGAGAGAGAGAGAGAGAGAGATAGAGAGAGAGAGAGAGAGAGAGAGAGAGAGAGAGAGAGAGAGAGAGAGAGAGAGAGAGAGAGAGAGAGTTGAGAGATCGTGTGATGATACAAACACTATTTGCTAGTGTTTTATAGCAGGAAACTTTATTGACGTTGCAAACGTTGGACTCAACAAACGTAGATCTGGTTAGCCTGAGCATACGTCTTTATGTGAGGGCAAAGTTCTTGATTCACTAACAACTCGTGTTTCATATTTTTGCTGTACAATAACGCCCCATGGTGATTTATGTATATTGTACAATATTTCAATCGAGTGAGTTCGATTCATGCTGAGCCGCAAGTGTGAAGTCCTTTCAATGGGAGAAATTGATACTTATCAACGCACAGATTATGTACGAGTACATAGTCTGGGTATAAATACCTCGTTGTATACCAAAACCATTACACTACGGAAACGTCTTGTTAGTGAGCAGTCTACTTACGGACCTGCAGATCTCCAGCTGTACAGGTATGTGAGATATCCATTAATTTACTATTATTATTATAGGCTATAACTGTTGCACTACAATGTTATTTGTATGTGTTAGATATTACTCCAGCTTGCGTATTATAGTGCAAATATTGTCTATTCTTGTATGTGACTTAACGTGAAATCTATGTTAGCAATAATGTTGCATTTTATTTAGAAACGTTTAGAACCATAGGATTTGTATCGTTCGCATGTATGTTCACGTATGACTTGTGTATTTATTTGTAATCTTGTGCGATAATTTAATTTGTATTGCTTACCGTACATAACGTTATGTTCTTTATATTTCATATGCCCCTATTATTCTAAGTACACGGTCATATGTTTATTTTTTAGGGGGATTACAGTAATGGCGGCTATAGGTGGAAGCTAGTGATGTGGCTCTGTAGATTCTGGCGGTTAGTAGTGGTTATTTTTTTACAGCGAAATGGTCCATAATTCCTGAGTTGATATGTGAATATTCAAGGAATATTTGCTACATAACATTACTGTTGGATCATACATACATTAGACCAAAAAGTGGTTTCAAACTCAGAATTTGAGTATGATGGAATAGAGATGGAAGGTTAGTGATACAGTTTTGAGACATTCCTAACCAGATTTTATTCATTAACGTATTTCAATATAATTACCTATCAATCAGGTGCCTTCATTTGTAAGAGTTGTTTTGCACATGGTGAGTCATAAATGCCTGTGTCACAAAAGAGTAGTTAGAAAAAACTAGTCCAAACAAGATTATTTATCAACAAGCATGAGTGGAAAGAAAGATCAAGGCAAGCAATAAATACAAACCAGATCACAGAGTGACGCCCCAATAGAATCATCTAACACAAATTAAAGTGAACCAAGCTTGAGTACACTTCAGCTGGACTTAGATGATATAAAGTAAAGTCTCAGAGAGAGAGAGAGAGAGAGAGAGAGAGAGAGAGAGAGAGAGAGAGAGAGAGAGAGAGAGAGAGAGAGAGAAAACTGATTTCTGATATTGCCGATCGGGTGAAAAAAATGACCTTACAGACATTGTCTCATTTATCGTGAGAATATTGTTAGATAGTGTGAAGGACGACCGGAGAATGGAGATAGTTGCAGAAAGTGCAATGGTAGTAAAGGAGAGGACAGGAGAGTTGATGAATAGCGTGGATTCACTGGAATTCTAAAACGACCAGCTACGAGAAAATAACAATAGGCAGTAACGAAAAATGATAACATGAGTAGTGACATGACAGGAGATCAAAACAAGCAAGTACGACTTTAAACCAAATCGAACAATATTCAAGGAAGCTGCACGTTAATGTTTTAGTGCCGAGGAGGAGGAAAATGAAAATCTGAGAACAAAATATTAAACTGGTGAAGTCGCAAAGTACAATTTGAATAATAGAGACATAGTAGCCAAGTATATGATCCCATTCAGACAGGAACAGCCAAGACCAGAGATTATCAAATTATGGAGTCTTGATCGTAAATTTCCAATTATCAAGAAGCGTACGGACTTTAAACACAACAAAGGATGAATACTGAACGTATCATTAAAGTATCCAGACTTCAGGAATTGGACAGTGAATGGAACTTTAAAGGATCTGTGTACGATAACAACAAATCAGGAAAAAGGATAAAATTGGACATATACGATGCAATTGTTCAGTACAATTACAATGTAAGTGTAATATGCAACTCTACGAATTCATGCAATTGGCAAAATAGATATGTAATGTCTGTTCTTGATCCACCTTTTTCTACTTTAATTGGTTTCAATATTTTATCAATAAGCTACTTTTTTCCCTCACTAGTTTTGTCATCAATGAATATATCTGTTTATTAGCTAGTACTATTGTGTCATATATATCTCTCTCTTTACTCAATTCACTCACTAGCTCCAACACCAGCTTTGACTCATATACACATTAATGTAACAAATGGTCAGTCGCCCATTTTCTCTCTTTCATTCAATCAGACACCATTGCAATGTATGATCTTTCACTTCCGTTTTATCCCTTCTTTAATTCATTAATTTGTAATTTATACTCTTACTAAGCTGTGCCAAATGGTTCACAAAACTGGCTTAGCTTCGGAAAGGTCTGTGAGAGGTGCATAGGAATTATTGTAAATTGAGTTGTTTACTTGTGGTATATCGTACACTGTATCAATATCAACTGCAGCCAGATGTACTGCATGTATTTTAACACTATGGATGATTGTATTAAGGAAGATTATATGTGTGAGTGTGAGCGTAAAACTAAATGCATATGATAAACTCAGGGTGATAATTACTTCATACATTCATGGAAAAGAACGAGCATAAGTAAAATGTGTGCTGTTTCATGGATAATAATAAGTAAAATGTGTGCTGTTTCATGGATAATAATAAGTAAAATGTGTGCTCTTTCATGGATAATAATAAGTAAAATGTGTGCTGTTCCATGGATAATAATAAGTAAGATGTGTGCTGTTTCATGGATAATAATAAGTAAAATGTGTGCTGTTTCATGGATAATAAGTAAAATGTGTGCTGTTTCATGGATAATAATAAGTAAAATGTGTGCTGTTTCATGGATAATAATAAGTAAGATGTGTGCTGTTTCATGGATAATAATAAGTAAAATGTGTGCTGTTTCATGGATATTAACATACAAATTATATCTATACATGTCAGTGGTCTGCAAAGTTCGGTCTGAACAGACAATTCCGCTAGGTAAAACAAAAGAATATATCTAGCAATTTGAAAGAAACTTAGCTTAATACAATCTTAATACAAAGAACGATGAATAATATTGGGCAGCCGAATGGGGATACAAAATGTATATTTAGCCACTGTTCTAGTAATAGTGCTGGGGTTGCAATATGCTTTAGAATTACTTTTAAATTCGTAATTCATAGAGAAAGATGTGACAGTCATTGATATTTACTTTTGTAGATATTACAATTAATGTCAGCAAAAAAACAATCTTGAATTTGTATTGTTATACTGATAATGTTAGTTTGTTTAGAAAGATAAAGGACGACATTTGTTTTAGAGACTTAGATTTGGATATCTTTAATATATTTCATGACAAGTAACAACAGTCTAGGGCAGCGATTCAATACCTGAAAAATGAATTACAAATAATTGATACCTGGCGAACTTTCAATCAAGACTTAAAGATGTATACCTGAATATATATATATATATATATATATATATATATATATATATATATATATATATATATGTTACTATAATAGGAAAACTAAAAAAAACCGGAAATTAGTAAAGAAAATTGAGCAGGAAATAATATACTTTTAGGGGGACTGTCGAAAAACATAGATGGAGAAACACTAGAAAGTTAGAGAGAAACAAGCATAATTAACGGAATCTAGGAAAAATACATAGAAGGTGTTTTATTAAGATCTAAAGCTGAATGGTACGAATTTTGTGGTCAGAGCACAACTTACATTCTAAATTATTTTAGATTATGCGACAAATATATCTAACCAAATAGCTATTTTTGACGCTTAAAACAGTTTGATATGGAATTGGCGAAAGGTAGACTGACTCAGCATGATGATGAGGTGACTCAAGAAACTCGAAATATATTTTTTTGTAGTCACATTATATTATTAAACCTTAGTCAAGAAGAACAATAATCATGCAATGGTCAGCGTACAATTAATGAATTAGGTATGTCTCTAACACGGATGCACAATGGAAAACGCCCCGGTCCAGATGGATTCATTGTAGAGTTCTATAAACTGATTTGGAAGTCTCTTGAGGGGTTTATATGCAGATCATTAAATCCTGGATATACTATAGGAAATCATTAAGATGTTAAAACTCAAGGAGTTATCACATGTCTAACAAAGGAAGCAAACAACAGAAGATATTTTACAAACTGGATCCCTAGATCCGCTTAAATATTTTCTGTAATCAGTGATACTCAGAAAGTATATATGAAGTTTTGATTCATTAGAGAAAATACAAGGCTATTGTACGATATAATGGACCAACGTAAAAATTACAATATATATATATGGTTAGTTATTGGCCTTTGACTAATTTAGCTGGAGAAGGAAATTAGAAGAAGTTACTAAGCTTATTAAAACAGTTTTTGGAGAGAGGTAGTTTTGGTGGTATCGATTTGGAAAGAGAACCGCAAATTCCAAACGAGTATTTATCCATGTGTATTTTAAATCTGGTTCCCCCTAAATGGTTATATCATAACAAATCCTAACAGAAGCTGGATTTGAAATGCTGAATGATCCATTAGATGGTCACGGAAATTTGATATGTTTTGAAACAATAAAACAAAAACCAAAAAACTGGAAGCGATGATTTCTTGACTAATACTACTCCCTAATGTCTAAAATTCCAAATGCATGGAGAGAAGCAATAAGAAACCATTTAGTACATAATAATTTTGATAAGCAGGAGGACAAAATAATTTGCTTGCAAAAAAAAATTATCATAAGTTTGTTTTACCAAGAATTTTAATAAAAGCTAAAAGGCAACACACTGTTAAGCGAGAAACTTGGATTCAAGTATTTAATGAACATATAAACAAGCAATGAGGAATAGCCTGAGATTTATAGCCGGGCAAAATGTTGTACCAAGGATACCAAGTTGATCCATTTTAACTTTAATTTTTTCACAGAATAAGAACTTTAATTTAATTCATAGAATATATAAATTATTTAATAGAATAATCGCAACTAATGATTTTCTGCAAAGACTTAACATATTAGATGACAATGTATGTACTTTCTGTAAGAGCAAAATTTAAAGTAATGAACATATCTTTTATGATTACAATATTATTTTACACCGTTTTGGTACCGTTTCTTTGAACATTTTGCCCCTTTTTGCCTTAATATTATACATTTGTCCAAAACGAAACAATTTTAGGAAGTTCACAACTGGACAGTTTGGATAATATCTTGCTTGATTTAGCAAACTATTACATTTATACTTGCAGATTCAATATAAAAAATCCTTCTATTTTTGCTTTTAAGCAAAATGTTGCAATATATAAGAACATTGAAAAATACGCTGCTAGTTAAATTTCCTCAACAATCGACCTCAATAACGAACATGTAAGTTGTCTCTGATTTGATGATAACTTGAACAGAATGCTCAAATATCACAATGTCCATGTCACCTAGATATTGTATCATATGCACGTGTGTGTACGCGGCTGTTTTGTTTTCTTCTCTGTTGATATTATATTTACTATTCCTAGATAATCGGATAACCAGAAGCGTATGATTGTTAAGTGACTTGGGATGGTTCCCCCATCCAGCCGTCAACTTATTAACGGGTTAAAAAAAATAAACAAAGAAAAATTAATTTTCAGCTGATCAGAGTTGACGGGGTAGTAGCGGTAGAGCTGTACTAGCTGACCATAAAGCTGCCCATAACATCTGTAGTGCTGACCATAGGGATTAGAGTTGACGAGGTAGAGCTGACCATAAATCTGATCATATAGGTCAGCGTTTCTCAACCTGTGGGTCGCGACCCTGTCAAGGGTCGAACAACGATTTGCCAGGGGTCGCTTACGACCATCGGAAATATACATTTTGTTGTCTATTCTAATGTGTAAAACTATTTCACAATATATAATTACATATTGCTTTTGTGATTAATCACTACGCTTTAATTATGTTCGATTCGTAACAATGAAAATACATCCTGCATATCAGATATTTACATTACGATTCATAACAGTAGCAAAATTACAGTTATGAACGAAAATAATTTTACGGTTGGGTCGCCACAACATTTGGAATTGCATTAAAAGGGTTGCGGCACTAGAAAGGTTGAGAACCGCTGATATAGGTGATTGAACAGTGTTTTGCTAGATGAGTAGCAGATGATCGGATGTTGCTGAACGATAGATCTAGTTATTGAATTGTGGTCGGTGATCACATGTAAAGCTGACTGCTTCATTTACCAGTGGGACTTGTAGCCTAGTATTCTAGTGACTGAGTTTTGTGTAACTCCATACATGTGTTCAGTAATCTGTAGGATTGTAAAAATATGTATAATCTGTCCTAAATTTTCATCAGTTTACTATATGAGTAAATTTCATCATATTTCACCATTTGAGTGAATACGTCATTTTCATTATATGACTAAAGTACACCATTTTTACTACTTGGGTAAAACATTTATATTCGTCGTGTGAAAGTACTGTGAATCATTAATATTTGTCGTTGTATTATGTTAGGCCATTAACTTGTATTCACATTTATTTTACAATTTTAGGTTTGGGCAGAATGTGTTAATTTTTCAGATTATTGGTTATTCTGCACGCATGTATTAATCATAAGTCTTTCTTTGTTCTGAATTATTCGTCAATACACATTGTATATTTGTCACCATCAATTGTTTTGTATGTTTCATAGTATGTGAACAAAAATGTAAGGAATAACATACATAAAAACAAACAGCATTTAGGTCAGATGACTGACAACGATCTATTTATATCCCTTTAATTACATTTACATATGGACGCGTGCCTCATTCTATTTGCTACTGATGTCTGGATATACAGTGGAACCCCGCTATAACGCGATGATCGGGGTCCATAAAATCGGATCGCGTTAAAAGCGGGTCGCGTTAATGCGGGGTTTTACAATATTTAACTTTTTTTCCGAGAACATATACGTGTATACATGTACAATGATCAAAAGTCGGCTTATCATCAGATGAATATTAACTGGAATGCATTAATTAAGATATATTCAAAATAATCGATGGCTAATATATTTATAGGTTATTACTGTGCATTAAAAACATTTACTAATTTTTATTTGTTTGAACGATAATAGATTGACCGATAATACCAGACTATCGCTATATCATGAAAAGTGTATCAACACCGTATGCTACCGTGCCCTCGTGGCATGGAGTTCATCCATAATGAATGTAATTTCATTGAAAATCGTACAGATTTAAAATATTCAATAATTTTGTAATAGTCTGAATTCGTCGTGTAAAATATAGGAGGAACAAAATATTGAAACCATTTACTTGCCGTCTGATATCGTACGGTTATTGCATGCAGCTATTACCGGGTCTACATACGGTGTCTGTACAAATTTCATACCGCTAAAATTATATCATATGCGACAACTGCAAGAATAATTAACAATCAACGCATGATTTCAGCGTGCAAATAACTTTTATTTCAGATTTTGTGAACATCGTTTGTGACTGTCAGTCTTGGTTGCATGGGTGCGATCGGGTAACATTTTATAACATAAACCAGTCTCATCGCAGTTGTAAACTTGGTCGGCTGTGTAGCAACCATCCTCCAGCAACTTTTTAAGCCCAATCGGGTAGGAATTGGCAGCCTCTTTGTCAGCGGAGCGGATTTCCCCAGACACAAGAACTTGGCTGATAGCGTGCCTTTTCTTGAATCTGTCTAGCCAGCCATTACTCGCCTTAAATTTGGAATCATGTCCATTGATACGGCGATCAAATTTCTCTGCTTGGGCTTTCAGAATTGGGCCAGAAATTGGAACACCTTCTGAGCGAGCTTGTACAAACCATTGGTACAAAGCTGAATCTAGGACATTGTCATTAGCTAACTTAACCCTTTTACGCTGTAAACCAGTTCCCTCTTCAAGAATGTTGAGTAGACTACGGAGCTTTCCTTCATCTGTTTTCCATCCTCGCAAAGTGGGCTCGCTGATTCCTAGATCTCTGGCAAGCTGAGTTTGTTGTTTGCCCTTCTTTAGTTGATCTAGGGCATACAGTTTCTCTTTAGCAGAAAACGACTTGCGTTTTTGAACTTGCTTTTCCATAACAGTAAAATATTTTTTTATATAAGCAAACAACGTACACAGATAAAGCTCGATAACTAAGTAATGAAGGCCTGCAATGGTACCAAATCACTTTTTATATAAAACAAAATTAAGCTGAACGGATGTACAATTTCATACCCTTTTAATTTACAGATAATAAAGTGGTTATTATTTACTTTCAACTGTTTGTTGTTTGATCACACCGCCAAACACAGCATACATGTTGGCGGCTTTCATCCTTTGATGTTTATTAAATTGTGCGACTCTTGTATCAACCACAGCTTTGTCTGCTGCTTGGCTGTGATTGCAGTTAAATAAGAAGTCCATGTCGGCTATTGTTTGAGCAACGACTGTATACAGAATTCATGGAAGACAATCACAAAGACGATTTACTCATGGATCCATAATAAGTAACACTTCCGATAATGTTTACTTCGGCTTAACAATTCAAAAACCTAATGAAACCAGTTTTCTCTTCTAGAGTAGAATACGGAGCTTCACCACAACCTGTTCAAATTGATAAATTTCAGAAGCCAAGCGTTGTACACACTATTTCTCGTACGTTATATATATCGTATTATTTTAGAATTCATACACGATCACTTCTCCAAAATCACTTAAAGAACCTGGATAAATTGTTAAGTTCCGATCTTTTATTATTAAAAGTCATATGCGAATTCTTCCACCAAATTATAATAGACACAATTTCTCGTACGTTAAACAAATATTTTCACGGTCCGATAAAAATACACGTAAATGAATTTCAAATTTTAGGAACCATGCCACGATCATATTATTTTAAAAGTCACAACTAATCTCATGCCCAAAATGAAGTTAATTTCTTGTTTTGTTTTTTTACTTTTCTCCAAATTTTTTTCTCCATGTGTGAATGACTATACGAAATTTCGGGAGCCATGCTATGACCGCGTTATATCCGAATTCGCGTTATGGCGGGGCGCGTTATAGCGGGGTTCCACTGTATTTATGAAAAGACAAGACCGTCCCAGTGGTCTAGTGGGTAGAGCGTCCGCGTCGGATGTGAGAGTCCAACTCAATAGTTGCAAGAAGACTTCCGGCAGTTTTCATATGCGTAACATTGCGTTGTAAATTATATAGCAGAACGTCTGCTTAGAGATCGTCTGAAAACAACGCCTCTAATTTAACCTAATGGAAATTACGCCCTTAAACTGCCAGTGTCGCCTAATGAAGCAAGAAGGGCTTACAAGGTTAATTTTCGGTTGTAAGAAAACGCCATTAGTAGATAGTATTTACTTTGCATTTATTGTGATTTTTAAAACATTAATGCCTACGTTGGAAATGCTGGTGATCTACTTCCTGAAAAATAACTTATATCCCAGGAGCAAGAGGTCATTCTCTAAGAAAATGTTAGACATATATATATATATATATATATATATATATATATATATATATATATATATATATATATATATATATATATATATATATAAAGAGAGAGAGAGAGAGAGAGAGAGAGAGAGAGAGAGAGAGAGAGAGAGAGAGAGAGAGCATGAAACGTTTGAAAAATATGTTTCAATTACATTGTTTTGATACTAGTAAACATTTGGATGGAAGCATACGTTTACAGTCAGTTCAAGAATCTCTAAGTTGCAATTTTTTGAACTGGTGTTTGGACACACTCTACGTGGATCATTGAAGTTTTTGACAGAGAAACTTCGTTTTAATTAAGATGCTGAAATTAATCTTCTTCACTATATTTCCAATTTTAAGGAGAAGTTAACTACAGTTTGTGAGGTTGCAAGAGCAAATCTGCACTATACTCAATATAAAATGAAGTCAAGATATGATAACAACTCGAAGGAAAGGAGTTTTCCGTCTGGTCACAGACTCATGGCTCTCTCGCCCGCTCCACAAAATCCTCTTCAGGCCAGCTATTATGGTCCCTGCACAGTTTACAAGAAAGATAAAAAATTTAAATTGCCTCAATACTCATAAGTGGTGAATACAAGAGCAACGTTGTCACATTAACATGCTAGAAGGGTATATTGAAAGAGATAGCCAGGTTACACATGCAGTTAACGTACTCACTCAGTGAAGATTTATGTAAACGAATATCATCGGATTCTACTGATACTGGAGTGAACAATCTTCGGAATTTATAAATTATGAAAGATATGGACCAGATACGTTCACATGTAAAAGAGCAAGAATGAAATGAACTTAGTTAATTGAACTTAATTGAATATTAGCACTTTTGTCCAGATGTTTCTACATGGACAAAGAAATGTCTTCATGACGTTGACATTTTAGATTAAAACCCCTCTGAAACAACACCCATATAGGAAGAACCCTCTCAAACAGGAATATTTTGGAAAGAATTCCAGTATTTGCTGAAGAAGGATTTCATAGAACCCAGTAATAATGACTGCAGTTCACTATACTTGCAATACTAGTTCCAAAACAAGATAAAACGTCCTGGATTTGTACTGATTATAGTAAGGTGAATAGCATGACAAAGACAGATTCATTTACATTACTAAGAATCAATGGCTGTATTGATATGATCAGAAATGCCAAGTATGTCACCAAATGCGATATTTTTAAAGAATTTTGCAAATTTAATTAAAGGAAATAGCAAAGGAAATTTCGGCATTCGTGTCTCTAGTTGCACTTTACCAATATAAAGTTATGCCATTTGGAATGAGTGGGTCGCCGAGTACCTTTCAACGTCTTTCCATACATCACAAAGCAGTTTAATAATAATGAAAACAACAACAATAATAATAATAATAATAATAATGATAAAAAATAATAATAATAATAATAATATATGGTTTAATGATCGAAATACTCTCTAATGTCAAAACTACTAATACAAGTGCTGCTAATACTACTTCTACTACTATTACATATAATAATAATAATTATATACGAATTAAAAAAACAAAACACTCTCAAATTACAAAAAACATTAGAAACAAAATCATCTTTTGAGGATCTTGAGAACAAATTCAGAGCCAATTTTTTTAAAATTACTATTAACACTTTAATTAAAATCGATCTCAAGTAAATAATTAACTGACATTCAGGATTATTTCGATTGTCTACATCGTGATTTTTGCAAATTAATTTTCTTAAAACAATTAGTTCACTAGCTGTTTTGTTTTTACTCGCGTTTTACAGATTAGGTTGCGTATTAAATAGTATGTAGTCAGAAAAAACGAGAAAAACGAGAAAAACGAATATTGGAAGCCGATCTATCTAGCTATCTACAGCTCTTTCTGTCGTTTTTTCCAACATTATCTCTTTTCTCTCGATATTTTTCCTAAATTTTAACACTTTTTTTTATTAAAAAAACTATCTGCACATAAGTTTAAATTAGGAAAACTTTTATTTTAACACATTGCATGCGTATATCGTCTTATGTCAGAATTAAGCAACACTATCATAAATGTTTCGAACCATACACATTCAGTATATTGAATATATCTACAAAAGACAATGCACAGATGAACATTAAACTGAAAACGTTGATTTAGTATGTAAGATCTAGAAAGATGTGTAATCTATGATGATAGGTAGAATATATTTCCAAAATTAATTGGCAATTATCTTGGTGATCAAGATGAAGGTGATACCTACAACAAAGAGTAAGTCATAATATTCTAACCGTCGCCACATCGTCGTCTGGTCATTGGACGATTTTTGTTCATTAAGGGCTATCAAACAAGAAATATAAATATATTTGTAGTTTATTATCAGTTTACATATTAAAACTCAAACTGGAGATGTTTTCCGTAATAAAGGAATCAACAAAATTGCAACTCTGAAGACATAACATATTGTCGACCATTGATTAGGTCGAGGACTTTTAGTAGAGAACTATATAATCGTAGACAGCAATGTTTTAATGCCGTACGTTTCCATGTTATAATAACGTTTGTTTGTCGTTTGGTGTACTAACAGGAAACAATGTGTTAGAGATGGACTCCCTAAATGTATTATTTGGTAGTCTACACATCAATCCCCTAACACCTAACCAACAATACAAGTAGCAGCATATTAAAGGATACACTGTCTGAATTAATGTATTTGAATATAATAAATATAGCGAAAAGAAATAGTACGCGTAAGAGATAGATTGAGAAGCGTTTAGTGTGTTACATACAAAATGAAAAGAAGGGGCTCCGAGTGGCTCAGTGGTCTAAGTGCTTTTCGTTACGGATCACTGCCGTCTCACCTCTGTCTGCGTGGGTTCGAGCCTAAGATTTGGCTAATGTAGTTATGTGAGAAAGCTTGCCAGTAGATTCTCGTGGGTCGGTGGTTCTTTCCGGGGGTTTTCCCGGGATTTTCCTCCACCAATAATATTGGCCGCCATGTATAGCCTATCGTGTACTGAAAAATGGCGCTAAACCCTAAAACAACAACAACAAAATGAAAAGAAAGTAAAGTCGGAATGCATGAAGCCATCTCAAAACTGTGACGCGTAAGTTGGAAATGCTTAAACGGATATATTTAACTTTGGTAGACATCATTCTCCTCTGCTGATCGTACTCTGGTTTTACTCGCAGATTGGTACCGAAGCCCTATAAATTTTCCCGAACTACGGCACTTGCCTATGCAAATAAAGTAGAAAAAGCTAATCCATGTATTGCTTTTAATAACACTAATGTCGTGCACCCCTTTATTCATGTACTTCACATGTAGTCTACTTATTACAATACTTGCCTCAATATTATCGTAACTGTTTCGCTTCTCTCTAGTCTCTTTACTTTAAGGACGATACCCACCAGAACCCATATCAACTCACATATGGCATTTAAATTCACCAGGTACCACGTGGCTGGTACTGTTAACCTCCGAATCTTCTTGAAATTGGACTACTCCATTTGTAATAATCGTATCAAAACCACCGACGACGTAAGATAGAGAGGAAAATAACTAGATTACCTTCGGCGCCCATAATTTAGTTCGGCAATTAAAAATATACTAATAAGATTAGATCAACCAAGATAATCAATCAAACAAAACGTTTAAACGCGATGTACTGTTTTACAATGATTCGATCTTTGATATGGCTACACATTTGTTTTGTAAAGACTTTCTTAGAACTCCTCTTTCATTTATAGCCATGGATTTTCTCTGTTTTTGACCAACTTCTGAGCAAGTATATCATTTAATCCTAGTTTTGGGATTAGCATGGTCCGATTGACTTTGTTGCTGTTTTATTTTCATTCTGAAAATATCACTGAAAGAAAATCACAGCCTCTTTGAGAATACTGATGCATGACTCGTATCCACTGTGGCTACAGGGGGCCCCTAGTGACCGAGTGGTTTAAAGCGCTCTTCATTACGGCCCACTACCATCTCACCTCTGTCTGCGTTGGTTCGAGTCTCAGATTCAGCCAATTTGTGTATGATAGAAAGCTTGCCAGTAGTTTACGTGTCTCGGTGTTTTTTCTTTTTGTCTTTTTTTTTTTTTGGGGGGGGGGGAGATATTTCCGGGTTCTTCCTCCACCGTTGCAACCGGCCTCCATGCATGGCCTATCGTGTCCTGATACATGGCGTCAAACCAGACAACAACAACACATCCGCCTACAAGTGAACCGGCTAAAATCATAGGCCTACCGTTTTATGAAATTGTTCATGTAGTCATAAGATATACAGAGAATGTGGAGTTTAGTACAGCATTAAAAAATCATGTGCGCTCGCTTATTACGAGCACTTATACAGAATTACGGCTACTTACAAATTAAATAAAGGAGTAACTTGCAAGAGCTGTTATTATTGAAGAATACTCGTGGATCAGTAAGTGCAGCAGAGAAAATATGATAATAAAGAGGAGAACATACGGACGAATTCGATTGTCTCCCAGAGGTCGCTACGGCCGATTTCGAGAAAAGAGATGTTCATTTCATTTACTGGTTAGCATGATAAATATATCATCTTGAGTATATTGGAGCTTGCTCAGACATTTGTATACGTTTTTCTTCTGGAGGTGTTTTATGATGATAATTTGTCAGCAGGATGGTTTCCCGATCAAGCTTCCCAAGCAGCGGATATCGTTGCGAATTACGATGATAATCCTACAACGATGACTATGATGTTATAACATATATGGACACATGTTTGTAATCCTGGAACGATAAAAACTATAACAAGACATGAATCTAACATTAATGCATAACGAGTGCATAGCCAAATTTCTCAAAAGAAAAGTTGCGATGGAATTTTGCATGCCATAAGCATGCATACGCAAGTACTGTATGCCAGACGTCTCCTCAATTTCAACCTGAACATGTGAAAGTGTGATATGTCATCAATTTCATATTAGCATTTGTTGCTAATGCCATGTGAAGTGTACACATTTTAACTCTACCACGATGAACAATTACAGAGAGCTCTCAAGAAAGAAAGGAGACTCGTGATGCTCGATATAAAATTATTTTATCGGGAAAGAAAAGAGAGAAGACACGATGAGATCTTATCGGGCGCTGACTGACAGGGATGGCTTGATAAGGGATGGTTGTCCGATTTACTTCACCGTGAGTAAATTTGCTTTTAAAAATAACATGTCATATATAATGTTAATGACATCGAATAAGCAGACGATGGCTTTTACTGATCGTCATCAGATGAGACAATATTATACTGAATGAAGCCAGTTTATTGCGATCACAACTTGTGGATCAGATATTTCTCCCTTATTGGTCATTTCAATTTAGCTAATTAACGTTAACAACTGTCGTTAAGATACACATGATTTTAACGACTTATTTTGTCAATCCTTGGGACATATAAGCGGGCTGATTTGTTATTTATACTAAATAAGTAAAAAATACATTATTGTTATTTCTAATTCATGATCTCGTATTATATTTCACTGTAGGTCTCTCTCTCCCCTCTCTGTACTATGTATGTATGTAGGTATGTATGTAGGTAGGTAGGTAGGTATGTAGGTATGTATGTATGTAGGTAGGTAGGTATGTAGGTAGGTAGGTAGGTAAGTAGGTAGGTACGTAGGTACGTACGTACGTACGTATGTATATATGTATATGTGTGTGTATTTATGTATGTATGTATCTAACCATTTAATTTTAAAACATTTTTTTCCCCGTAAATAATTGGAATCATAAGAAAGAACCTACAGTTTTATGAATCAAATCCAAAATAATCCAATAATAATCCACGATTTTAAATAAAAAAATTCCTAGTAATGACATGTAATATATTAAAGTTCGAGTCCTGTAAAACAAATCTAAGATGTTAGACGATGACGTATGTTGAAGTCTGTTTTGTGCTTATCTAGAACACAATATTGGACACTCCAGTGTTGGAAATCAGAATACAAGTTTGATAAACTGTCTTTTGTCCATGAATTATGTAGGGGTACATCATCATTTACGGAAATACGAATGAATCCTTTAAACTCCAAATGGCTTGATGAAACGTTAACATGGAGTCAACAAATGAAAATTACTTAAAACTCAAAACTAACTTTATGTCACTAAAACAACGATTATATCGTATTCTAATACGCAGTTTTGAAAAAAAAACAAATTGCTAAATGAAGAAAAGGGGGAAGAAGAAATCACGTGGTCGTTTATATCACATACTCTTTCGATGTGATTGACGTAAACAAATCATTTTATTTTAAGTATAAAAAGTTGTTCGCGCTTAATTCCTTAGTCCTAGCATGATCTTCAAACAACCAATCATTTTTAAAAAAATAATAAAACCCGTTTACTTGACTGTCAGTAACCATGAATCAATGTCATGATTTAGGTAAACATTACTTGCTTATCAAAAGAAAATTCAAGTCAACCAATTTGCTGAGGAAAAAAAATCCTATATAATGAATACATTTATACTATAATAACATGTAACGAAAAATATTTTTTAAAAACCTGACAACAAATAAATTAGAACATTTATTTATCTAATCAGGTATAGGTAACATTACTTATTTATGCATATATGTATGTATGTATGTATGTATGTATGTATGTATGTATGTATGTATGTATGTATGCATGTATGCATGTATGTATTTGTGTGTGTGTGTGTGTGTGTGTGTGTGTGTGTGTGTGTACGTAATCTAGGTTTGAAACCCCTATTCTATAGTAAATATTTTATTGATCATTTGGTGTTTATACTCACAAGCAGACCAAAATCAAACAAAGTGTAAGAGACAGAAACATCAAGTTTATTGTACAAGTAGCTTAAACTTCGATCCTCTATCCCAGGAAAGGAACATCTTCTGAGGGAATAATAAAAAGAATAATATTAATGAGGACTTTGTATAGCGCCTAATCTTTCGAAGCTCTAAGCGCTTTATACCATCAATAGTGATATGACTACACTACAGAAAAACAAATGACAAAAACAATGAAATTGGAAAACATAAAAACATGCTGAAAACATATATGATACAAAACATGATTAGGCCTCTAAGTTTGTCCCTGCAGTCAAAACAGTTTTAAGTGTACTCTTAAAAGGGACCACTGTGTCTTTGTGTCTAATTTCAATGGGCAATTCATTCCACGTCCCCGGGCCCTGGTATGCAAAAGAACGTTGTCCATATGACTTTGTTTTTTTCACTATGGGAACAATGAGTATACGATTGTCAGAAGAAGAGCGTAAGTATCTAGCTGGTGTATACACATACGTGAGGCTGGATAGGTATGTTGGACTGGAGTCTGTCATTGAAACATATCACAGTGAACAAATTTTGTGTTTGATTATGTATCGAATCGATAGCCAGTGTAGGGTACAGAGCAGTGGTGAGGATTGCTCTGATCGAGGTACTCTAAAGATAATCCGTGCAGCTGTGTTTTGAACTTTATGAAGTTTCTGGAGTAAATATTGTGACGAACCAGACATAATTGAGTTACAATAATCCAGTCTTGAAAGTACTAATGAACACACAAGTGTTTTAGTGGCATCAACTGAAAAATATTTACGAATAGAACTGATGCGTCTCAGTTCAAGATATGCAGCCTTGCATATGTTCATGACATGTTGGTGCAATGTGAGAGTACTGTCTAGAGTAACGCCTAGGTTTCGTACTGACTGAGAGAATTTAATGTTGGTGTTGCTGATATATATTGTTTGAGGTAAATGATGTTAATGAGAAAGTCTTTGTGTTGTGGTCAGAATAGCCTCAATAGCCGTAGAATGTATTCAAAAGTATAGATATAGCGAATCGATATTGATCTAGATTTTAATGAATGAGCATGGCAGATGCAAAATGAAAATAGAGATAGGAAGAATGTATGAAACCATTTGAATCTGTGACTAGTAAGAGGGTCGTGTGTTCCCTATACAGACTATGTTGGCACATGATACATGGCTGGTAAACCTGCGTTGCTGCTAATTGGGTCGTGGAGCTGCCAGGAAGACTGTGGTTCCCAATCATTATTGCTCTTCCAACAGCGGGCAACGTGCGTTCCATGTCTAGAACTTAATCATGTATTTGCATCGGGCACGTGGTTTCGGACGTGCCCTCCTCTCGCAACCGGTCATATAATGTTTTACATTCCTCTTAATACAGGGCTAGTAACAAGTACATAATGTTTTCAAAACAACTTATTCTCCAGCCAGTTGAAATTTGTACGCAGAATCCAGAAATACGGGTACATTATGTCTAAGGAAAGATTATGTTTCAAACATCAAGTGACAACATGTGTGTGTGATTAATATGAAAATGGTACACACAACAAAGAGCGAATCATAAAAATGAAACCTCAACCATATCCTCATTTCGATATTGAATTCATTCTGTTCATTAAGGACTTTCATACTAAAAACATATATATGCTATGTATTATTTCTGTTACGTCTCTTGCATAGAATATCAAATATTTAAATATTAAATGGAGATTGTTCCTATTATGTAAGCGTAAAAAACAATAGCAAAACAGTCGACCTATCATCCTTTCGACTATTGTATATGTCGAGGAGCTTTAACAGGTTGTTATAACGACATAGTAATTTCATTGCCGTGCCTCAATTGGTCATGTTCTTTACTAACTTTGGTATTTATCAATTCCAGCAGAATAACAATTATCAATGTGTTAGAGAAGGTGGAAGCCTCAAATAGATAGCCTACACTTCAAACTCCTCTCCAAGAAAAGAAACGCTAGGCAAGTCCTTCTTTATTAAACGATACACATCTTCAGCGAATGTATTTGCTAAGTATAGATATAACGAATATAAATAGTACATTCGAAAGCTAGATATAAATACATTTGTCGTATTTTTCATACAAGATTGCTAATGCTCAGTGAAATTATTGCTTATTACGTGATACTGTCAGGAGCTTTGTCGTGAAGATGTTATCGCACGCAGCTGTAGTCAGTCCTAATAAAACAAATTGTGACATTGAAAAAAGTGCATGAACAATTTAGACAATACTCCACAACTACCAACTCGTTCCTTTTCACACCGTAGCATCTTTCCTGCTGTGTGTGAAAGTGGCTGGCACAAAAATGTCTTCTGTAAAGGTAATTTAGTATCCTTGCTACGTTCTGTTGCATTCTATATTAGATATAAAATCTTAAAATAGCAGAATGTATCAAAATAAAACGTGCATAACAGGGTAGTAAACAATCATTCCATGTGTTAACATGTCGTTCCTTTAGTTATCATCTTATTAATATTCTACAATATTGTCTTCTAATATACAATGTATAATTTATGCTAATCATTATGATCGCATATGTCGAAATAAATCGATGCAAAATGCACATCAAGGCATCTACCAATATTTGATAAATGCATACGTCTTGGAAGAAAGACATTTGATTGGATAATATGCACACAAAGTCACGATATTAACGAGACCAATATCTTTATGAAACAAAAAGCGAATAGTTAGATTCGAGGCATTAACCCATTGCAGAGTGCATGTCATGCATATCAATAGCGCGCCAGTTAAGCTGTGATGAGAACTATAATGTATGCATCACAAATAAAGAGAATATTTCGTTAAATAACGCGTGCTCACTTATTAATAACACATTTCAACAGATCGCAAGCGATTGAAATTATGCTTTGAAAACAGGATGAACAGATATTGTTCTTACTTTAGGTTGTTTAATTTTTGAGACTATCCTTATTATTACATATATATATATATATATATATATATATATATATATATATATATATATATATATATATATATATATATATATACATATATATATATATATACATACATACATATATATGTATATATATGTATATATATATATATATATATATATATATATATATATATATATATGTATGTATATATATGTATGTATATATATGTATGTATGTGTATATCTATATATATCTCTATATATATATATATCTCTATATATATATATATATATATATATATATATATATATATATATATATATATATATATATATATATATATATATATATATATATATATATATATATATATATATGTGTGTGTGTGTGTGTGTGTGTGTGTGTGTGTTCAGTACCATATGATGTGATTCTTGTCATTGTTTTGCACTGATATGTTGTGTTACCATAATTTATTAAAGAGAAAAAGATTTTATGTTTATGTTTGAGTAACGCATATATTATCCTTTTCAATTTCTTAGCAGCACGTAATATCATGACATGATTTGCGTTAGTTTTGTTCTTTAATTATCGATGGGAGACCCGGAGTGGCTGAGTGGTGGTAGGCGAGTTCTTTTAGAGATCACCGACGCTTCACCTCTATCCACATGGATTAGAATCTTTGGACTAATTAGCGTGGGATTGTGAGAAAGCTTGCCAGCAGCTTCTCATGTGTCTAAGATTCTTTCCGGGCTTTCCCATAGTTCGTCCTCCACCAAATATACTGTTCACTATATCAGTTACGGGCATAGCCAGTTACGTGCTGACAAATGACATTAAACCCATGAAAGCAACAAACACAATAAATGAGCTATTTTATTTCCAAAGCTCATAATGTGTGGGCTGATCAATTTACCAAAATTGTGTAATCAATTAAGTTGCTTTTATCAAATGACCATAAACTTCTAACGGGAACTTGACCGATAATTGATTCAGCTACAAAATGTATTTAGACCTATAAATACGTATAAAAATATAAGATTTTATGAACATCAAATTTGACAGACGAAAATAATATACCTTACATTGAACTTGATAAATGCTGTATATGTAATCTCTTAGTAATCAGTAACTGACAGAGGTGAGAACAAAGGCCTTCTTCAATGTTTGTTTCTGCTGATATGCATACTAAATTCTGCCGAAATAATATACAGTTAAATCAATGCAAAGGGAATTGAAGTCATTTACATAAATACGATTTTGTGCGTAGTATAGAGACTTGAAAATTTAAAAAGCCATACAAAAGATTTTAACGTTCCCATCGGTGCCATGTGCGGGTCATCATATTTCACATCTGTAGTATCAGCATGACCTAAACCCAGTGTTCACGAGCATGACCTGGCCAGTAAGTTAATCATAATTATTAAACAGCCTCCATATCACCATCTGTATATTGACACATTGTTGTTTATTACTTTTAAACGAGAAACGTGAATATATGATGTGCAATGTATTATAGATGTTGCATATATTGCATCGTATCTACAATATTTTAACTAAAACTGGCGGTAATTTATATTATATAAATGTAATACATAATAGTAAACCATTCGACATATTATCATTTTGACCATAGGTTACGTCGAGGACTGTTAATAAAGAAACATAAACATAAACGGTGTGAGTAATATATTAGCGTTGCCAGAATTTGTCAGGTTCTATAATTAATGGTATGAATCGATAAATGTTTATATTCACAAAAACACAAAGAGCAAATAATATGTTAAGCCTCAAAATTATATTTTGATAGCCAACAGATCCATCCACTAAACAAGAGTCAAGTACAGGGATGTTAATTGACGAACAGCTTGAATTAATGAGTTTAAAAATGATAGATATAGCAAAGTGAAATTGTACGCATAACATCTCTATTTGCACAAGTTTAGCGTGTTATATACAATATGAATAAAGAATATACTAGGAATATATGAATACGTATCGAAACTGTGACGTATTAGATAGGCGTGCATAAAGGATTAGTTGCGAATCTTCTATCTTACAGTTCGTACTGTGATTTTTCTCAGAGAGTGTTGTCCATGCTGAATTAACCTTGAATTACTGCACTTGCATATGAGAACAATTTAGAAACATCTACTCCCGTATCGGCTTTAATATTTTAAAGATACTTCATCTCTAGTCTACTGAATATGTTAATAATCTCATTGTTTTGGATTTCTTACTTTTATCGTATCGTCTTGTTCTGAGGACAATACACACCAGAACCCAACTCAGCTTATATGTATCATTAGGACATACCGGATACCACGTGATATGTGTTAATAATTGGACTAAACCGTTCATACTATCAAAACATTACCGACGGCTACAAGAAATGAGTTTCGCATTTATAAACAAACATAATCACGAAAACAACATTTAATAACGGGATTAAATCAACCACAATTATAAATAAATATAACGTATAAACAACCATGCATTGATTACCAGTGATCCGACACATAATATAGCAACAGGTTAAACTCTTGTTTAACGTATTTCATAGAAATCCACTCCTGCTTATCACCGTGAGGTTTGTGCTTTTCAACCAACTTCTGAGCAAGACAACGATTGTATCCTGGTCTCGGAAGTCTCTTGGTATGATTAACTTCATCGCAGGTTTTATTCTCATTCTAACCATATTGCTGGATAATAATGACAGCCTGTCTGAGAGTGTTTATACTCGACTCTACAAGGGACCATGTTTTTCTTGCCGTTGCTCAGTCAAAGTAGTGTTCGAATCCATCATGCCACTTAATAATTAGGAGCGTTGCGTTTAGAAAGCCGACGAACATAACTGTAATCCGTCCTAATAAAACAAATTGTGACCGTTAAGGTAGTTCCTGAAATATTTTAAAAAATACAACACAGATAACAACTATTTTCGTGTCAGGCAGTATAGTCATTAATGCTAGGCAGATACAATCCCCTTCCCCTGTATGAAGGTAATTTACCTTCCCCTGTATGAAGGTCATTTACCTTCCCCTGTATGAAGGTAAATCACCTTCCCCTGTATAAAGGTAATTTACCTTCCCCTGTATGAAGGTAATTTACCTTCCCCTGTATGAAGGTAATTTACCTTCCCCTGTATGAAGGTAATTCACCTTCCCTGTATGAAGGTAATTTATCAGCATTACATTTTAGCTGCATTGTTGTATAGGCAGATACAATCACCTTCCCCTGTATGAAGGTAATTCACCTTCCCCTGTATGAAGGTAATTTATCAGCATTACGTTTTAGCTGCATTGTGGTGTAGGCAGATACAATCACCTTCCCGTGTATGAAGGTAATTTATCAGCATTACGTTTTAGCTGCATTGTTGTATAGGCAGATACAATCACCTTCCCCTGTATGAAGGTAATTCACCTTCCCCTGTATGAAGGTAATTTATCAGCATTACGTTTTAGCTGCATTGTTGTATAGGCAGAGACAATCACCTTCCCCTGTATGAAGGTAATTCACCTTCCCCTGTATGAAGGTAATTTATCAGCATTACGTTTTAGCTGCATTGTTGTATAGGCAGATACAATCACCTTCACCTGTATGAAGACAAGTTATCAGCATTACGTTTTTAGATGCATTGTTGTATAGGCAGATACAATCACCTTCCCCTGTATGAAGGCAAGTTATCAGCATTACGGTTTAGCTGCATTGTTGTATAGGCAGATACAATCACCTTCCCCTGTATGAAGGTAATTTATCAGCATTAAGTTTTAGCTGCATTGTTGTATAGGCAGATACAATCACCTTCCCACGAGTGGCTGACTTGGACTTCACAAAGTGTTTAGACCAGTGTGACCGAGTTGTCTAAGGATAGCGGTTTTGCAGATCACTGTCATTATATATCTGTCCGCATGGCCGGGAATAAACTTTGCCAGCAACTTCTCGTACGTCTAATGTTCTTTACCCGAGATCACTGTCCACCAAATATTACTGTTCACAATATATAGCCATTCATGGGCTGACAAATGAAGTTAAACACATACCAGCAATAAACACTATGAAATAAAGACATTACTTGGCAAGATAGTAACGTGTAGGAATGTCAGTTTCCCGAATTATCACATTAATTGGGTTAGTTACGATCCTAACATCTAAAATTAAATACATATACGAATATTGACACCATTAAGATTCAAGCATATAACTAGTTTTGCCCTTTCAAAGTGCTCGTAATTGATATTGCTCTTTATTTTGTCATGTGTAATACCGTCGGATTCAACAGAACTCCACTTTATTTGTCCTCTTCACTTCACCATATTTGTTGCTATGTCTTGTTGTGTGGTAGCTGGATGCAGTCCATTGCTTCTGTTTTGCACTGGTAGATGTATAATACGACGAACGTGTCTATTTTAAATTCCGTATGAATGTCAAAAGCTACAGTGCTTACTATCTGGGCCAGTGGCTGGATTTCTGGTTTATGAAAGTTCATAGTTTCTAACGGTCCATGAATATCAGTGATTACATTTTGTGGAGTTCTCCTAAGGATGGTATTCTGCGCGATACACACGCACTTATGATAGGGAAAGGTGCAATCACGAACAACAGTGGTGAGGGGGAATCTCCTTGGCAGGCAGCCCGTTAGACCTAGACACGCATATTGACTGAAATTTGAGTTTGTCTTCTCCAAAGCAACACACCATTTGCAGTGATTTTGCGTATGTTTCTATTAATCTCGCTCTACGATCTATGTGCACTCCGGAATCCGGCACTCAATTTAAGTCATTTCTTCTCTGACGTCTATAATTCAGCTGCTCCATCTAAACGACCTAATACAGATTCACTTGACTTTCGCAATAAATGCTCGTTTTGTATTAGTCCTTTTTGACTTGAGTGGAAATTTGTCATATATGCAACCAATGTATTACTGCGTAGCCTTCATAGTGATAAGAGTGAGTTTATGGTTCTCTAATAGCCCACTGATTGCCTTTATCTGTTTCCACATGTTCAGTTCTTTGTTTGATATTGCCTTTGCCTAGGAACACGTTTCGCTGATCTATTACATACTCATGCCTTTCTATGCATTTATGAGGCAGAATAAACATCCCTCGCATGTACCATGGATTTCTACTTTAACCTTTCGTGTAGCAATTTATGCAGAGACTTTGTTATTTGTTCCAAGGTATCTGGCTGGTCAACATATCTGCGTTGGTCCCTCACCACATAACCGCTCAGTATTACTTTTTGTCTTTGTGGATTTTACCCATAAACTACTTTGAAACTTTCAATCCTATATTTCACGTCGTTAAAATCGTTCTTATCTGTTATGTTGACGTCTTGGTATATATGACGTTGATTAGGTTTGTGATGGCTTCATTATTCAGTTTTATTTTGTACCCCTTTAATGCTACTTCCTGTAGTTGCTTCATCAATTCGTTTAACATTTTCTCTTGAAAATTCCCATTACTAATGTGATATGCATTATTTCCATCTAATAGTATGAACTGTTCACTTTTTAACGTAGGGGTAGATGAAATGCACAAGTACACCCAAAAGGTATTCTGATAAACACTCTTTAGAAAAGCAATGAAGACAGTAAACGGAGGATACAGGTTTTTTTGGAGGTGTAGGAATATTGAAATCGGATTATTCGTAGCAGAAACTGTTGAATTAGCACAGTCATTTGTTCCGGGTAGCAACAATGTGGCATAAATTGAGGTCAAATTCATTAGGGTTTGGTTGGTTTTGTAGATCCTTTTAGTTAGAATAGGGGTATTTGTTTTCCGCCGATATCGGTTTAGTTCCAATCTATGAGGGTTTGTACTTTTATTTGGTAGTAAAGCCCCTTCGACAAGATATGCGGTTATTTTAATGTGTCTTATGATATCTATTTCGACACATACGTTTGAAATTCCCGCCTTATTCGTTCTGCATGTTTAATTTTTAGACACGATGAACAATAGTTCCAAACATCACAACTTTAAAGAAAAAAATATCACGAGCTAGTTAAGCTTAATAAACATAGCATTACAATCATGTTCTTTGGTGTATTTAGAAGTTTGTCGCATGTATCATTTTTAAAGAAATTTATATTTTGTAAATTATTCTGCTAATATGACACCGCACATAGCACTGAATTCTAATTATGCTTTTATTATAATTTCGAATTTTTCAATTGCCATTAAGAACTAAAAATTACTTTAAATTTCAAAAAGATATATTAATAGTCATTCCTAAATATATCACTGTTATTGTGGTATTTCTGAACATCTGTGTCATATCCTCTACTTTGTGTATTGATAGTCTGATTAACGTATGCATCATACATTCAGATGTAGTGTTCATTACGAAACCATAATAGTTGCTTTAAGAACATTGGTAGTTGATAAATGCATTCACCACCATTACAGATCACAAAAATGAAAAGCAGTAACACACGCAACAACGACTATCAAAACGAAATTAAATATATTATCAACTTTGACAACAATAGCTAGAGTTATATCAATCATCAGAGAAATATATTACAATGCAACCTGAATTTACTAACTCCCCGACCACCGACCATTTTAGGGATTGTTGGAAGTCCAATTATCCCATACAATAATTCAGAGATTGAGTTAATTGTATCGAGCAAGTAATCTTTATTTTACGAATGTTTTGAAGCCAAAAAGCACATATCAAGGGTAAACAATGGTTACGTCCACTATTTTCTCTATCAACTCGTCGTAGGATAAATTCTGGAGACAAAAGATGAATTAAACTGAAAGACTTGGCGTGTACACTTATAGAGCATAACACTATTTCACACGTGAAACTCATTACGATACACTGTGAGCGATAAACAAAAGTCCATATAGTCTCTAGTGACATTTGTTTTCAAATTATTTTCGATTTCCATCACAAAATTGGATATGTGCGGTATAATCTCTAAGAGTTTATGTGCTTTCAAATCAATGCCTGTTTCCATCACAAAATTAGATATGTACGGTGTAATATTTAGAGAGATACGTGCTTTCAAATCAATGTCTGTTTCCATCACAAAAATGAACATGTACGGTAAGCAAAAGACCCTAACCGTCTACATGAATGTATGATCGTTATCGGCCCATCATATTGTCTTTAAATGGAAGGTTCATCGGGCATATTTAGCCATTTCGCCTCATGTTTCTACAATTAGATTTTTGTTTGTGATTAAATGAACATCATAAATTATAATCTATTTCCTAAAACGCAAAACAACCCCAATATTTTATGACTTTGGTTTGCCGTCATAGTCCAGAAAACACGTGAGGCAATCAATGCAGCTGTGGCAATATTGTTACAGTTTACTGGGAAACGAAGCAGGTTTTAACAGAGTTAAAATAAAAGAAAGAGAAAAGAGCAAATATTCATTAGCAAGGGAGATTTTTTAAAATGCAAAGCTATATGGGTTTTGTTCCTAATCATCGGAAAGAATGAGCTTGATGTATGTTAGGGGTATGTGGGTTGAGTCAGGCTGCGAAGTATTATTCAATCCAATGAATCATTCTTTTCATCTACTTGAAATGAAACGAAAATGTGATGTTGTATTTATTAGAAACCCCTTCTTTGTGCTTTAAAAAATATTTAGTTTTACAGAGCGAATCACATTCGAAATTAATCAGTAATTATAGCAGTTTGGTTCATAAAACCTGACAATGATAGGTGGCGGATGTCAGAAAAATACTAATTCCAGTTGGGCATGTGATTCTTAAATACGGACAAACATTTTTATCAAACACTTTATCAGCAGTATATTTTCTTCTGACAGACATATATCTCCATGTAAAGGTTTAATACGAGCCGCATTTAAAATATGTTTTGAATATCATTCTAAAATTCTCTGATCAGAAGCGTAATTTGTTTTGGCTCCTAACGCCTTCATCTTCACAGATTCACTATGAAATTTGATTGGTATATATGAAATGACATCAATAATAGGTAACACAGACACGTCAAACACGATTAGTCAATAAGAAACCGAATGAAGGGATAATGGAATGAGAAATAATGTGTCTTTTACATGTGCTTTTTATAAACGTTTATGTTCTAATGTTTGCGCTACAACATTTCACCATAAAATATTTGAAAAGGGAAACATTTCCGTAACAATTTATGCATTACGACTCCAGCTCCCGCACAACCACTGGTCTCACGATCTGAACCAAGAAGACTGAGGTTCTGCAGCAGCCGGCCCCAGGAAAGCCCTCTGTTGGGCCCAACATCACCGTCAACAGCCAAAAACTCAACGTAATGAACCGCTGCACCAACTTGGCAGCAGACTCTCACAAAACATCACTATTGACGACGAGGTGATCCTTCGCATTGCCAGAGCCAGCGCAACTTTCGGCAGACTGTTTGCCAACGTCTGGAATCGAAGATGCATCAGCATCCAGACCAAACGAAAGGTCTACGGGGCAGTTTTGTTCCCCACACTGCTTTACGCATGCAAAACGTGGACGGTGTACCAAAGCCACATCAGGAAGCTGAACCACATTCACACCACATCTCTCAGGATATCCTCAACATCAAATGGCAGAACAAGGTTCCAGACACTGAAGTACTCGACCAAGCAGGTCTCCCCAGCATTCATCCCATCCTGATGCAGTGTCAGCTACGCTGGGTGGAACATGTTCAAGTATCATGGTATATGACAATGGGTTGATTAGTCCAACCTTTCAATGTATTCGAAAAGAATATTTATTGGTTTTAAATATCATTCACCATCTTCCCAAATGGACTGCAAAAGCAGACATTACTGATAATTCTCGCTACCTCAGATTCTTCCACAAATATATCATTAGCTCTCTTATTAAAGACCTACGTTTCCGCAAATGGTTTCTTTCAACTAAATGCAAGCCATCAAAGAAAATTGAGGATTGTTGTAGAGGAAACGAAATCAACTTACATGATGTGTCCACAATTAGCAAATGCCTAACATAAACGCGTATATAAGAGGTGAAAGCCCCCGAGTTAAATGAAAATGAATAAGCAAGGAAATGTTGCATGCGATCTGATAGTATGGTTATGTACATTATCAGAGGATGGAGATGGAACGAATATCTTAATTGGATACTTGATTTATGTCTCTGATGATAACTGTGGGCACACGGCTCCGTGTCAGCTGCTCTACCCATCATAGATATCAAGATACACATTTGGGAACGTTTAATTAAAATTCACTCCAAACTCAAACGTTATTGCGTATCATGGATGCGGTATGCGATATATGTTCCTATTAAGATACACATTTACGAAAGGCTTTATCAAAATCATTATGCTAATATTTGAACCACGTTTTCGACTTTGAGAGTTTATCAATAGTTGTATTCATTATATCGACTAGTGAATAAACACACCGAGGACAGTGTAAGTAATAGGTTATATACTTGACACTAGCATAGTAGTTTTGATATTAAAACCCTATATGTGACCTTGCACGATGATCTTGGCTTAGTACGCAACGTATTGTGTAGTTGAAATCGACTGAACAGCTCTATAAAAAGAAAAAAGTTTGGTCGAGGTAAATGACATAAAATCAGATACTTTATGCCGCTCACTGAAGTTTTAAGCAAAAGACGTATATCCAAATATTTGAAACATGTCATATTCAGATCATGTAGTAGGGATATTTGATTGCTTAAGCTTTAAATAAATTGGGTTTGCTCATTACACGTGAACATCATCTCTGTAAAGTCGCATGTCCATCAGATAAACAGAACTTTACGCAATATGGAACATTATGGAGTCGGATTGACGGAAGAATGGACGGGTGGATGGAAAATCACAAGTATGTACGCACCGATATATGGTGTTTATTTACTGAAGTCATTTGAGATGAATCAAGTTTGATGGATTAAGAACGAAATTAAATTAATTTTGTCAAGCCATTACAAGACTCCAATAACGCTATGTTCAGTACCAATACTATTTGTTACTACCTATTCTGCTTTTTGGAGAATAATACATACTGTGAACAATTGTGTGAACATATTAGTTTAAGTAACTATCATTGAGCAGACAATGCAAACATAGGCAAAATACCATAAAGCAATAAATGGACCTTATGTCCGTTGATTGTTTGGCTTTAGTTTACTTGTTTCCTTTCGGAGTGTCCTTATCCAGTGTAAAGAATGTAGAACATTGCGTAGTTATTATACGCGAGTGTTAGCTAAAACACGAATCCGCCTTTATGACTTAGCGTTCGTGCCAAATGTAATAATATTTCTTCATCGTTTGTGTCTGTGTAAATAATTAAAACACAATTGATTGTTTGAACTTTCTATGTAATATTCATTCCGGATAATCAGGACTCCTCAGGGAAATTAACCAAAAGATCCGGCTAATCGGATTTGAACTAATAGCCCTTGTTGTTTCAATTTTTTCCGTGAGAGTATTTACCCTTCAGACAAATGAACCATATGCAGACTAATAAGTATCCATTATTAAGCCCTTATTTCAGATTACGACTCTACATGCATATGAACGTTTCTTCTGAATCAAAGACATTTTGCGCTAACTTAACTTCTTAGCTTTTAACCTTCGAAATATTTAAATCTTTCTTTCAGACCAATAATGATTCGGGCTCGACAACTTTCGGATCAATGAGTCTTCATTAAACAAAAACCTTCTTTCTGACCAAGAAATTTGAAGACTAATGCATATTCATAATCAAGTCATCTAAAAAAAAATTAAAGAATAATAAACGAACGATCTTTTAAAAGTCCAAGTAACGAAGTTTTCTACTGAATTAAAGTGTGATTCCTGATGAAAAATCCACGATGGACTCATGTTGTATCCTGTACTGTGCTGTATCTATCTTGTAAAAATACAATACAATACAATACATAATACCCCTGTATGGGATATCAGAATACAATTTTGATAAACCATCTTCGTCTAAGAATTCTGTGTGAATGGAGTCACATGATCATGTTTATATTTTGATGTTACGTAGTTATAATATGACTCTGAAAAGAACAATCATTTTACTCGAAGAATCAAATGAATTAAAATAAAACAACGTTGTTTATATCACCAAACCTATTTACAAGTCTAGAGGCACGTATTTCAATACAAGCACAATTTCACCCTAATCAATCCCACATTATGAATCAAGAATAAAATAAGTTATAAAAGTTGTTTACATGTCATTTTAGATACAGGGTTCCTAATTTTAGGTTTTCAAAACGTAAACTGAATTCGTGGAAAATATCATCTCCAGTAAATAAATTTACATTTCAATAGCATGGAATACAACTACCCTCCCCCAAAAACCCCGGACAAATGAACATAATATATATATATATATATATATATATATATTAAATCAGAGAGCGTGACAATAATCAAAAGTACTGCGACAAATTAAGTCAACGGTTTTTTGGAGGCGGCTTATAAAGAGGCGTGATCTAGTATAAACTGGATTGAATGTTACACCTAAGAGAACGCTTCGGTGGACTACGTTGATGCAGCGTCCACCTCAGATGTAGGCGTTCGTTGTGGTGTCAGGATAGTGTGACTTGGTGGGACATAATACTATATTTATGCGGTATGATGCCTCAATGGTGGAGAACATTATAATAAAAGAATTCTAAGTTGGGTTTTTCTTTCAACATCAAACAGAAAATGTCGAAAGCTTTAGGTATCACCAAAATCTGGATTTTTTTGGCATATGTTTCTCTTATTTAGACAAATGAACTGGCGATTGTTCTTGCAGAACAATGAATGTTATACCAGCCTTTAAGAGACATTACTATTTTAGCTTAGCATTAAGTCTGATCTTATATCACACTGTATGATAGCCAGTACCACATTATCATATGAAAGGGTATACCATTTTAAACAAATAGTACAGAACTAAACTAACTCGCGTTTGTGGCACACTCTCTGACAATTGTTATTCTAAGCGATAAGTGTGTGTAGATTCAGTGAGTTTTACATCTAAGACAAACAAAAACAACATTGATACAACGCAAACTGACATTCGATATTCTACAAGACACTAGAAAACAAACATGAATTTTTGGGATAATATAAACTAGCGTGTTGCTTCTTAAGGATGAGTCACCATACATACACAGGAACACTTTCAGATTGTAATTAATTACTCACGTCGGTAGAAGTCATGTAATTGTTAACGTTATTATCTATAATTATTATTATTATTATTATTATTATTATTATTATTATTATTATTATTATTATTATTAAAACGATGACGAAAATTACTGGATAAAAATTACAGCGATAATTACGAAAAAAAATCATGGTAATAATCATAGATATTAATCATAGAAATTGTAAAAATTGACTAGGTTTTTGTTCAAAATTTCTTGACAATGTCTTAGAAATCATCTTAGGAGTTTAGAATTCATTTTTGATATCCAGCGATAATTACATTTTAAATATACTGGATTAACTGGTATTTGTACGATGAAACGTCCAGGAGACACCTGAGTGCAAAAGGTATATAGAATATATCCTTGCTGAGTTTGATTTGGTAATTCTGTATTTGCACGATAACTTCAGTCGATGATATCACATGAGAGAATCACCGTGATCACCGAGGTTATATCAACGTTACCCAGTGAGACATGCCTACCTGTTCCGTCTGGATCGTTGATATATTTGAGAATAGTTGGTGATGATGTTGGTTTTTTCTACGCGTCGAGTATCAATTGAAAGCATTAATCGATGAGATTTTAAACGGATTTTTGTAATTCAGTTGCATTACATTTGATACAGTAGGAATCCAGTAGTGTAGCTTCTGTTAATGAATATGCATTGAGACTTCTTCGTTTATCATCAGTCTTGTCACCAATTGTTGGCTGAATTATTCGCTGGTAAATATATTCCATATCGGATGCAAGTTGATTTAATATTTCGATGCGTGTACTGATTTCATCACGTGGACTCGTTAAATCAGAGAGATGTTCTTGAAAAATCCGCCGTAGTCCTTGTAGTTGTGTTTTATGTAATTGATCAATTTCTTTTAAATATTCAATAATTACTAGAGAAATAGCGTACGAAGTAGATTATGTGAGGGTTTGTTTAAGAGTAAAATTCTAATATATTTCATCTTTTGATTTAAATATAAATTTACTACCCAACGTTGAATTTTTTATACTAAGTAAATTTTCTTTATATGATGGATTAATTTCATGGTATGATTGTTTATCTGAAATATAATCGGATCTTTAAGGTTCAGGAGGACGAGTTGTTCCTTAACTGGTTTTGCTTCAGGTGATTATTCAGGCCATCCTAATAAAGTTCTGATCGATGAATTATATATTCCACGGCGTACAAGTGAGAATTTATCTCAATCGCGGTTGACAGGTACGGTTCATAAAATGTTATAGCGACCTTAGATTCAACACCTGTAATAGATTGTATTTACGCTGAATTTCATTATCGATATCTTCAATGTCATAACTTCCTTTGTGAAGATATATAGTTTGCTAATCAGGAGTATCATCAGGTTTATCTTTATTTGCGAATACAAATGTGTTATTGGGTGGTTTACCCGTGAATGATTTTGACTGGATATTCGGCCAACTATTATATACTCGTAATTGAGCAAGCGCGATCTCCTTTACTGGAATCGGGTTTGGAAAATCTATACTAAATTCTGTACTCTTTGATGTTATTGATATCATCGTTGTTGTTGACTATCCGCTGAAGTAATTCTGTTGGCGTTGCCATTATTATCAATATTATGTTTTTTTGATTTTGACATCGCAGTATCATAAATGCTAACCATCGCGGATAATTCATCATCGGATATTACCGTATCATCAAGACTGGACGATATCATCGAGGATATTTGCGAATATACGGTTGACACCGTGTGTAATTGAACAGTATACTCATGTAATTTACTTTGACTACATGATTAAATATTTTTGTGATGATCTCGAGAACTACTGTGATTGTTGCCGCGGTTGAAATACAAGGTGTGACAACTTCAGGAGCGATCATCGTCACCGAAGATAATAATACACCGGTTCCAGCGATAACACCTGAAACCGAGTATACGATTATATCAATTCAGGTAATTCACAGACTTGATCATATCCATACTGTTGGGTGATCATTATCTAAATATATTGTTTACTTAAATCAACTACAAATTCTACGTACCATGTGATCGACGCTCGACCTAATTTATCATCAGTGGAAGTTATCCTGAATCGTTCAGTGGATCCCTTTTCTATTACAGCGCTTATAATATTATTAACACCGGTAAATTGCATTGATGAAACAAGAGTTAATCTGTAAATATCTTTGACTTCAGCGGTAACGTCAAGAACATTAGTTTGAGGGGTCCAAGCGAAAGATCCATGTTGTATCGAATACACGCTATTGATAATTTTCACATGAGGGATTTTAACTTTATCGAGTCTCGCGGCCATATCATGAAAAATCAGCTTTGATAACCCCATGAGTTTCTTTAATCTCGTCAATGATATTATTAAGATCAGTAAATTTTATAGGTTTAGCACAAAATTCTTCTATTTTTCTTTTAATATTTTTTACGGAAAGGTCCCAATAGTTTTACATGTTCATCAAAATCATTATTTTATGTTCATCAAAATCATTATTTTGTGTATCAATATCGGTTTGAAGTTGCGTTTGTTTTATCACTGATAGTTTTAATAATATCAGCAAGTTTCATAGGAACCGCTAGTGAAATTCCCCAAAAATCATAAACAGTTTTTTTAAACATTTTCAAAGTTTTTTTGGACACCTGTAAATTTATTTATATGAGTATCATACTCGGAACGTTGCGTTTTTAGTGTATTTATCGATAATATATAATCGTTGTTTAATTTCGTCAGTTTATCCACCACAGTTGAGAAAGGAACACCAGGTTTAATATTACCTATTGAATCAAACAACACGGCTGCACCTTCTGTTACCCCGTTGAGTTTAAGTAAAATGTCCTGGAGGGAAACAATACTCGTTTTTAATTTACCCTGTTGGTCTTAAAATACAACGATTTCATCCGGTGGTACATCTACTAGGTTTAATGTTTCTGATAATGCATCCTTAATAAGTTTCGTTACAACCTCGATTGAAGCGCCTTCAGTTTTCTGTCGTCGTGAGAGAGATCTTCCCCATATATCTATCATTACATACTTAAGATCTCTTTAAAACGTTATCGCTGGTACATTCATGTACGATTTTATGAGGTGGTTTAGTCGATGATGATATCGCGTCGAGAACATTAATAACCTCCCTTTCACAGATCGGAGGATCGTCATCGTTTCTATAGGTAACATTGAATACCATCAAGAAATATTTAATCCAGATATATATTTTAAATATGCGTTAGGTGGTGCTAGCCCATAGGAGTCAAAATAAATACTTCAGCGTGGATCAATCGTGTATGTGATCCAATGAGTTCCAGGTCAAGTGTTATTATCGAGATTAATAATACCTGCTTCAGGGTTTGATGGTTGTTGTGGTAATTGATCTCTCATAAAAACACCTCTGAAATTCTTTATGCGGTTTTTTTTAACAGCCTCGACTAAATCACAATCTGACATCGGGGTTATGAATAAATGCTTCCTGGGAGTATCAATCCCTCTCCGTATCGTGTAAAACCACTGCCTGGTAATCTTAGACCTTTCCCCTTTTCTCATAACCTTGTCCAGTAGCTTTCTTTAGTGTTCTTCCACCGGCGGTGCTAATAGCACCTGACGTGGCAGTTTTAGCAATCACGAGAGCCGCAGCAGAAATCAATGCAGGAATTGTGGCAAACAATGGGAATATTTCACCTGATTTAATGATATTCTTGACCGCGGAGGGAGCAAATACAAATTGAACACCAATGTTTGCTTTTAACGCTTTATTAAAACGATTAAGTTAAGTTTTAGTCAACGATAGTCTATTCGGTCCGTCAATAGCAATCTGATCTCGTTTTGAATTTATTTTTACCCAGCATGTGCTAGCGTTTTTTTTATTGAAATTTCTTTGCCTGACATTGAGTTAGAGTAACGTTAACATGATTGTAAGAAAATCTATTTAATACGAGATTGATCTAATTGTCTACGTGGTTTACATGTTTTTGGAAAACATTTACATATTTTCTACCGGTGCATCAACGATTCTCATTCGTCCATCAGCACCTTTGAGTAACATTGAATTATCACAGAGAATGGCAGCAACTGCTTTATAAGGACCACCAGCAGGAGGTTGTGTTACTCGAGCTCAGATCATGAAATGAACGATAACAACCGCTGTTCTGTGTTGAGCGATGGAGTCGTTACCGGAAACCATAATGAGAGTTTCGATACAATTACTTTACCATCAGCAACACCATCAGCACGCCAGAATGCATCACTGTCATTACTTTTTTTTTACAAGAATTATTGTTTGTTTAGCTCCTAAGATAACTTTTCTAACATTTCTGCAGAACCCAAAAATATGAGATAGCGGAATCGCGCAAGAAAATATTCCATGATTATATAACATCACTTTACGTGTTAAAAATCCTCGGTTGAAATTAGGATTATTACCCATAACAACAGCTTCGACATCGGCATCATCATTTGCAGCAGTACATTGTTTTGTTCGCCGATACAAATACTGACCTTGATCAGCGTGATTATAAGTATCCTTATCGAACATCATCGATGAACCAGCCTATCTTATATAGTCGTCGGAATATCGAGCTAAACCTACTATTGTTGTAGCAACATCAACAGCATGCTCGATAGATTCGATATTTCTTCCATCAATCATATATCGCGCACTACTAAACAACGCCATAATACCATTGTTAACGAATCCAACTTGAGTAGTTGGGAGATTAGGATACCGGTCATTATCCGCAATATTAGTTACGAGTTGACCTTCTACATCGATGAAAGCTTCACACGGTAAGAAATATTTACTTGTATCTAGAACCTGAGGTTCTATTCTTGATTGGGAATCAGGTTGTATCGCGGGATAGGAATACAATTGGTAATCGCGTACGGAATCATTTTTGAGAACCGGCGCGTCTATATCAAAAGATTCGTCGGATGAAGATTGATCATTTTATTATATATTTGTCGGTCTAAATCATGATTCTGATCGGAGTCTCAAACAACTACCCGCTATTAGACTCGTCGTTTTGATTTATCAACGATGCTACCTTTTGATCCGCAGCTTTATGTTTTATCTTGCTGACATCGGTGACATAAGTTCAGTCGATGGTAGTTATATTGGTACTGTTTTTTTTGTCGTCGAACCAGCGATACTAATTTTTCCTTGGCCGCATTAAACGCTTCAGCAGCCAGATCACCAATAGTATTTATATCTTTATCACGAATAACACCGATTGCTTTCATCGATAATTCTCTTGCAATAGGCGCTATTTTTGGAGCCATTCTCTGGAGCCAATATTACTGAGTCCATCCCCATAATATGCTTATAAACAGGCAATCGTAAATTTACGATGTAGGCCATAGTTGGCTTGTTGTGATTACGATGTATGATCACTTTATTTAAATGTTATTTATCTAGTCGGGTGACAACAAGTAGTCACTATGATAGTCGTCAGCGAGTTCATCGATAAATGCTCGATATACACCGATATCCATGAAATCACCTTGAACTAGTCGCCTACAGATATCAGCAGCCATATTAATCATTTTCGATGAGTTTTTTCCGGCTCGTTTATCCGATATGAGAATTTCACAATTGCACCCTGTATATCATCAGATTTTTCCATTGTGGAAGATTTTGATTTTTCCGGTGGTTGAAGAGGTTTTTCATACGAAGTTAAACGAGGTTGTATACCATGTTGTTGCTCAGTCTGAGACCCAATACCTAAGCTCTTTATTATGCTATTGTAGGCTATAAAAGTTGGATCACTATCTGAAACCCTTTCATAATTATATCTTATTTGATATAAATATTTATTCGACGTTTTTTTATATCTTTTATAAATTTATCATTTCCAGGTTTCAAATAATTGTTTCTCTGATTATAATGCATTAAAACAAACACAGCTAATTCATTTATATTACTTTTTTAATCTTATCAAACAGCGTATCAGTAAATCTTTCAGATAATGGAATTTCGTTAGATCGTTCTTCGACAGGAGCAACAATAGCTCCTTCCGGCTGAGGTTGAGGTTGAGGTTGCGCAGCGGTTATATTATCCAGAAGATTTCGTAGAATCTTTTGCAGCTTTCTCAGTGGTCGTAGTAATAGGTTTGAATAATTGTTCAGCATCGGTGATAAAATCAACGTGAGATTCTTGTCTCGCTTATAACTTATTTCTTACAGAATCTCTCACGGGGAAAACAAAATTGTATTGCATCTAATCGCTCTCAAGATAATCTGGTCGTTTACGATTCTCCTACCATTATTGTTATATCGACGATTTAATTCATCGCAACCAATTAACACACATCACCGATATCGCGAATCGAAATCATTGAATTTTTATATTGGAAATCATTGATTATTTCAAAAATATTTGTCTGAGAAATATTTCGGTGGGCAGACCTCCTGTACAAATTTATCGCAGTTGATTTTTTCATAATGGAAATCATTTAGAGTTTTAATATATTTGTCTGAGAAATATTTTGGTTGGCAAGCCTTCCCTTCTTCTGCACTCTTGAAAGGGATTTCTTTCTCATTGTGTCTAATTTCAATGTGCAATTTGCTCCACGTTGCTATGCCCTGTTATGCAAAAGAACGTTGATAATGTGTGTGTCAACATAGCTATGATGGTTAGAATGATACCATGCGTGCATGTGTACAAATCTTATATATATATATATATATATATATATATATATATATATATATATATGTGTGTGTGTGTGTGTGTGTGTGTGTGTGTGTGTGTGTGTGCTTATCGGTAGATGAGCGAGTACTGGTCCGTTGGAAGACGTGTTCTTTAGATATCATATGTATGAACATTCTTACTAGGACTACTAGTAGGTTAATGTATGTGCTTTCTTTCGTTCTTTCTTATAATAGACAGAAAACCAACAAGTTTTGGAAATGTTTAGCAATTAATTTCTTTCTGAATGTGTTTCAGTTCTGAATATTTGTATGTGGCTGTAGTCTTCAATGTTGTAATGTGTCAGTGGTCTGAAGTGATAGGATGTTTTAACAGTCTTTTGATGTATAAAATAATATACCCGAAAAGAGTTCCCGTAGGAATTAACTATAATTCCTAATTAATTTTCAAGTATGAGATTTGTAGAGAAGAGTACCTTTTCATTTCTCGTGAATAATAATTATTTATTTGTTATATACATATATATATATATATATATATATATATATATATATATATATATATATATATATATATATATATATATATATATATATATATAAGTAATTAATATATATAATTAATAAATATCTCCTACATCAATTTCATAACAAATCAATAAGACTCATTCTGTTAAGGATGTTTGGTGCAGTAATGAGAACTTTTATAAATTACGACGAAAACCTGTTACTTGATCTAGATCGCAATTGCTTTTCCTGAAAATATTGTGTTACTATAATATTATGAGAGGTCAATTTCACAAGGCATGCTACTGAAATTAAAATAAAGCTCATTGGAAACATCAGGTAGACCAAATAAGTGAGGATTACAAGAGTACAAGAGTCAGACTAGACCAAATAAAGGGGATTACAAGAGTCCTAGAATCAGACTTTTTGAACCCATGTTTAATTAAATAATTATCATACTGTTTAAGACATACACATTGCCAAATATTAACAACATAGTATTTGTTTATATGGTCAGATACCAAGTGTACTTGGTTTTGGGTTGCAAGACAAATTCGTGCTCGAAGTTAGTTTTTACTTTCGTATTTGTTTGACAACTCTGAATCTGTAGTTAATAACTAATACAAATGCAATTACTTTGCACGCGTAAGTAATAGCCAGCAAATATGCCACTGGTTGCAATATTACAAATCTATATTCGGATGGAAATGTCTATCTGTCGGTTTCCTTTTTAGTTTGCAATCCTTTGACGTTGTCATTGCTTTTATAGTCGTTGAAGTCTGGGGGTAAACGATACTTATGAACTTTTTGGTGTTAAATCGCACCAATAACCGCTTCAATGTTTTCTTGATTCGCATGGGTGGACCCGAACATCATGAGGACAGCTGAAATTTAAGTTCTGGGCGAACATACCTGTTTGGGTAAGATTGAACCTAAATCTTTGCGATCTGATATAGATCTGCCAGTTCCAGTCCGGGTTATACTTTCGTTCGATTAGATGATGCATGAATATATCAGCAAAGCTAAACGTCGATTTGCGAATAATTTTGCCACACATGTTTTTTTGCATTTTGGCGAATTGAACAATTGATGGGTCATCATTGATGCGTTTGTCACGTGCTAAAATAAAATAGTTTGCCTGATGATAAATAAATCTTATTATTAAACTTATCACTTAACATGATGGGGATCGGTCGCGGTTGATAAGGGATAACATGGTTTTACTGTGCGAGTGACTGCGACCAGGTAGTATGTTGTCGAAATCATTGCTGCAATGAATTTTGACCGGAGCTTTTAAATCGTATTATGAAGATTCATATCCGGCATTCAGGATTTAGTATGTGCTTTATGTATTAAATGAGCCTGACAAAAATTAATTACCACTAAAATAACCGACACTATAGATTGTTTATCATTTTGGCACAAATTATAAAAACATACTCATCGACTCTTTTGAAATGGAATAAGTGTCTTTATTTGATAGATTATTTGTAAGTAATTATCGATCTATTACCTTCGTAGCCTCGAAAAGGTTGTCCTATAGTATCTATACCGTATTGTTGACAGTCAAAATTAACAACCGTCAAATCAATTTGTATTATTGAAAATGTACTTGAGAATTAAACTTCACATGATTAATGAGGTATGAAGATTTAGAATAGACACAACACCTGCTGAACAATGAGGGCATGCTAATTTAGAACGGACACAAGACCTGATGAACAATGAGGGCATGAAAATGTAGAATAGATACAAGACCTGATGAACAATGAGGACATGAAGATGTAGAATAGATACAACACCTTATGCATAATGAGAGCATGAAAATTTAGAATAGATACAACATCTGATGAGCAATGAATTCATGAAGATGTAGAATAGACACAACACCTGATGAACAATGAGGGCATGACGATTTAGAATATGCACAAGACCTGATGAATGAGGAGGGCATGAAAATTTAGAATAGACACAACATCTGGTGAAAAATGAGAGCATGTAGATTTAGAATAGACACATCACCTGATGAACAATGAGGGCATGACGAATTAGAATAGACACAACACATGATGATTAATGAGAGCATTACGATTTAGAAAAGACACAACACCTGACGAAAATCTGTAGCAAAATTAAAGCAGTTAAGGCATAAAGCGTAATTGATTAACAATGTTGATTATTTCATGAATTTTTTAAAATGTTTAGATCAGATCTGTTAACTTCATGCAGGCATAACTAAGTAACATCTTAAGACAAAGAAATACATTTATTTAACCAATGTTTATATTGCTGACTAAAACCATTTGTTTCTGGATGAAATGACGCACTTCTAAATTGAGTACACTCTTGTTAAAAAGGTTTGCTTATCATGCACAATTATTACAGCTCAAACTATGTTCACTATCTTTCAGTATAGGTAATGTACCTTTAATTATAAAACAAATGTAAATCGATGTTATGTAGGGCTTAGACTCTGGCTAGCCCACCTTCCTCCACAAATCATGTTTGCTTTGATTAAAGCTACTACCCTCTCATATACTCCACTTTGCTTGAAAGATTCTGTTCCGACCACTCTCATATCTTACAGCTTTCTTTAAACCCAAGAGCAATTATAGAGCCATCTAAGAAACACATCATGCAAATTTGTATAAAGGATACACTACCTATCTTGCTACTCTTAAATTGCTGTAAAAACATCGCAAACATTTGCTCTACAAAACTCCTACAGTTTTTAAACATTTTTCGAATGTGAACACACACACACACACACATATATATATATATATATATATATATATATATATATATATATATATATATATATATATATATATATATAATGTAACAATTCATATCATACGTAAATGAGAGATAACATACAGAGTAACGTCTTTGGTTAGCTGACTACTGTTAAACATGGAACACTTAAGAATATGATACGCACGAAAGTCATGATCTTAAATACAAATGTTTTATGTTTTATTTAATGTTATATTCCAAACTGACTTAAAACGATTTTTATAATTAGACAAGTACATCGAAGAATACTTTGTTGCAGATAATTTGGAATAATTAAAGTGAAAGAATACTGAGAGAATATTCTGCAAGGGGTTGTTGGCATTAGGACCTTCTCGAGTTTGAGAAAAGTTTGAAATCTAAAGCATTGAGTGGTTTAAATCTGCTGGTGAAATAAATCGATAAAATGAATACATCAATAGTTCGTAAGCAAATTAAATATTTGCAGTAAAGAATCTTTTGAATACTACTTGTATGCCATATACTGTTAGATGTGCTGATATTCGGCATCATTAATTGAAAAACGAAATTACACTAAAAGAGAAATTATGTCGCAAAGAAACGGTGAATAAAATCAGCATAAAGTAACTAGTGCGAAAACCTGTATAAAGAGTTTCAATCAAAAGAGGTAAATTTTACATCAGTACCTTAAGAAGAATATGGGACTAAAATTACAAATATTTGAATGGTAGACAATACTGCCATAGTAAAATCTCCAGAGTAAACTGTGTGTGAATAGGATTTATAACATGGCTTTAACAATTTGTTAGTGATATCGCTACTATGATTGCAGTGAGGAAATTTGTAGTAATTTTTAGCAATGGGGCATCATGCCGCAGTCATGTAGCATGATGTCCTACCCACTCACATTATCCCGACACCAGGCCGACCAATCCTAACACTAACCTCTTAATGCTGAGCGCCATGCGAGGCAGCTGTTACTACCATTTTTGTAAATCTTTAGTATGACTCGGCTGGGAATCGAACCCACGACCTTCCGCGGCGGACGCTCTAATCACTAGGCAATAAGATTGGTCGCCAGAGTAAATTGTTTTATACTAAAATACCAATACAAACAATTTTCGATTCCATTATTTCGTCTTTCATTGAAAGAAAATACAAAGAAAACTGATCCATACATTAGGTTAAAATAGGCCAAACCTTAACGATTTAAAAATTAGTTCGAAGTCCAGTTAGATTTATCTGTGAGAATTGCAGTGAGATAAAAGATTGATTAGTATAGTCGAGTATTGCGTATGGAAATAAATATAAAAGTCCATTTTCAAATAAATATTTAAATCATATGTGTTTTCCTTCATACACAATCAGGGAGTTTTATAAAAGTGCATGAGATATCCTAAACCCTTTTTAGTGAAATAATTAAGCATATTAGATTTTGATGTAATCATAGTATATTTCAATATTCACTCCCACTAAATTTCTAAAACAAAATGTATATGAAAATAATCCTAGTAGGGCGTGATATGATGTGCAAATTAAACGGAAATGAAATCAGTAGAAGTCAAAGTGTTGCTCTAGTTGTGGAGGCATACAAGTTAAGTCTCTTCTTGTCTGGGTTACACAGTGACATTTGTCAAATATATTAGGTGTACTGTTTCAACCTGTACATTCTTTGTCAAGTTATTGAAAAACATTTCATATGAGCCAAACAACTATAGATGAATCAGATGTCCTCCTAGTTAGTGCTTCCATGATATCCTTCCCAATATGCCAACTATGATATCCTTCGTAAAGAAATCAATTTTTCATAACTATTTGTTTTCTATTGTCAACTATTTATCATAATGTTTTTACAAATTCTAACAGATGAGAATCTTAATTTAGTGTTAATATTGTTAAAATGCCTCAGCTGAGAGGTACCATCATTTAGCGTGTTTGCTCATTTAAGATAACATCAACCTTGATAAATGATTTATCCAACAAATGTTGACATTAATCTCCAAACATCACAGCCATATTGCTCACGCGGTTGTCTTGTTTTATCTGCCAGTCGCACTGTTTTGGAGTCTTTATATGATGTCGTCTACATCCATATATACGTTGAATTAATGTTTAAATTTATCATTCCGGTAAGTTTTGATCCTAACTAGTCCAACGCGTATGTGTGAAAACACTTTATCTGGAGTACCAGTTTTTATGAACTGGTGTAATATGGATCGAAATTGTTCAGTGCATCATTCATAGGAACTAGTCTATTGTACTTGCATTTATTCTTCTACTTTTGTTTAAAACTTTGATTGACATATATTGGGTCATGTTACCAGGCTTTTCTTTAAAAATTGTTTCTCATTGTAACCAAACGATGTTGAAGTGGCAGACTTATACTTTCTTTCCATATTGAAGTGACAGACTTGTACTTCCTTCTATGTTGAAGTGACAGACTTATACTTTCTTTCCATATTGAAGTGACATACTTGTACTTTCGTTCTATGTTGAAGTGACAGACTTGTACTTCCTTCTATGTTGAAGTGACACACTTGTACTTTCTTTCTATGTTGAAGTAACTGACTTGTACTTAATTTCTGGTCGTGAAGTAGAGAAAACAGTCGATTTATGAAAGGATTGATTAATTTGTTTGAGATTGGATGTAAGATATATTTAAATTTAAAATAATTTCTATATAGTTATCGATGATAGAAAACATCCATTTCAGTTAATGCATATATGAGACTACTTGTTATATTTATGTCTAAAGTTCCAAATTTGAAAGATGATCCTTTTAGTTTGTTATTAGAAACTTTCAGATAATGCGTGATATAGTTGTTCCCTTCTATTTATTTTAGTAAGTATATGCATCCATTGTTTTCTTTCGGTGACTTTTGAAAAGTATATTGAATCATGCTAAAGTCTGTTTACCCTTTACTTCCAGTCAGCTCCCAGTGACAGCCACTTCTTAGGTTTAGATTCATCTGATCATCCTCAGAGATAAGTTGATTGATTGTCTTATATCCATTTGAAAAGAAGTCTGACGATTGATTCAAATTAAGTGACGTCGACCGAATTCGAGCCACAATCTTTAAGCTTATTAACCCTGGACGCGTATATACCTTGAGTGATTTGCCTTTATCTCATTAGATGCTACAGAACGTTCACATCAAATGCGTCGGAAGCAAGTTTTACTCATATCCTTTGACGTTCCAATCGACTAGAGCACGTAGATGGTAGAAACATTTGAATAACGTTTGGTCAAACTGACATAGATTGTACCTCCCAAAATAAGTTATTCATATGCAAATAATATTAAAGTCCACGTGTTTTCCACTGAGTGTTATTGCGACCATATAACCGGGTTGGATTTCCGGATTTACAACAGAACACTTGATGATATAAATGCAACGTTTAATAATGAATGACTTGAATGAGCAATTAATTATGAATACGTGCGTGTATTTAATCCCTATATTGGATTATTAACATAAGAACACACCAATGCTATAATGCAAAATACAAATAAATTACTTTATAAAATACAAAAACAAGGGGTGAATGATTCACAGTGATTTCACACTATAAAAGATGGATATAGTTTACTCATTTAGCAAATAATGGTGAATTTTACTTATGTAGTAAAACGAATTCACTCAGATAGTTAAGTTATCCAAACACAAAGCGACAGATATATAACTTATCTTTACAATCGCGAAGGATACAATGGGTTTTAAGAACCCCAAAATTAGCCTACGGCTAATAAATTATATGGAAGGAGATACACTCCGTCACACTTTATTTAATCACCATGGCTGCTACAGTTCAGCTTCACAGCTGCTGCTGTTAATTCCTGTAGTTGGCTATACAGCTTGCACCACGTCGACCTCGATCACTCCGATATCAGAACGCTCGGGTTTCTCTGGTCACTCTAGACAACCTCGACACCTCAAACACTCTGGACGACTCAAGATAGCTCCACACAATCTCTACACAGCCAACGATGTATCCAACACAATGTACTATACATGACACAGGCATACAAATGTAATACAGATTACACTACTGGCACGAATAATCACAAAACAACAAGTACAGAAATAAACCCAACCCTGATCGATAAGAATTATACGGTACTAAACAGTTTATAAAAATGGAGACTTAACTCACTTATAAATCCTGTGCTAAGTCGCACACAAGAACATTACACGGTGTAAACCAAAGTTAAAAAACACAAAATAACGTGGTAGTACAATAGTTATGTCTTATATACAAGACATTAATAAACGTACCTATACCGCTGAAGATGTGCACGTCCTTAACGGTTATTGGTGTAGTCCGTCTCAGAATAACATCGTTTGACAGACCATTTAGTGCCGAAAGTTGCTATATTGTATGTTTGTGTATTCCCATCTCTCTCCCCCTCTTCTCTCTCTCTCTCTATCTTCTCTCTCTCTCTCTCTCTCTCTCTCTCTCTCTCTCTCTCTCTCTCTCTCTCTCTGTAAATATATATATATATATATATATATATATATATATATATATATATATATATATATATATATATATATATATATATATATATCTGTGTGTGTGTTTCTTATAAAAGGTTTATTCAGTTTCATTTTAATAAATTTTGACTCGGAGTTTCTACTCCGCTTATTCTACTGTCTTACAACTCCTTTGCCCAGGCTGGTTAAGGAATTTATTTATTTAAGTGATTCTTGCAAAGGGATCTATAGTATTCGGTGTGTGCTATGTGCTTATTGCTATGTTGTTTGTGTGCTAATGCTCTTTGTATTTGTACGGACTGGCTTCATTGATCAAATTTTCGTCAAGTTGCTACTTATATTTATTGTACGTTGGAATCATTTTAGTGCATAGAAAGATCAGAGGAAAGTTATACATTCCTATATAATGACCGGTTAATCTGTGCCATAATATTACCAAAACTATACATACATATATATATATATATATATATATATATATATATATATATATATATATATATATATATATATATATATATATATATATACACATATCATTATCATCAATCCTCTCTGCGCCGTCTGGTGCTTGAGGCGACTGCAAGAGAAAACCATTTCGGTCTGTGGGCAGCTTTTTCTGGGGCGGTCATAGAGACAGGCCTCTGGTATTAAGGTCTCTTTGGGTCTGCCACGGTTCCTTTGCTCCTGTGGGGTACATCTCAGTGCCAACCTTGATAGTCAGTCAGGAGGCATTCTGCTGACGTGGCCGAGCCATCTCTATCGCCGAGGTGCAATGATCTCAGAGATTGTGCTTGCACCTCTCTGTGCCAGAGTTCCTCGTTCGAGATCATGTTTGGCCAAAAGATCCTAATGATCCATTGCAGGCACATGGATTGGAAGACTTCGAGATTGCGTTCTATGTTGGAAGTGGACTTTCAAAACTCTGAGCCATACAAAAGGACGCTCAACACGTTGCTCTTGAAGATACGGATCTTCGTTTGGACGCTGAGGTTTCTTGTCCTCCAGGCGCGGTGCAGGCTGTCGAAGGCCTTCTCAAAGTCCACAAATACCACATAAAAGGATCCAATCCATTCATGGGACTGCTCAAGGATCTGCCTCCGTGTGCAGATGTGGTCGATGCAGGATTTGCCCTTCCTAAAGTCTGCCTGTTCCTGGTGTAGGATGCCGTCCACAGCTGTTTTGATGCGTTGAATAATTATGCGGATAAAGATCTTACTGGAGAGGGATAGTAAGATGCTTCCTCGCCAGCTGTTGCAGTTTCCCAGATCTCCTTTCTTAGGAAGGTTTTCCAGTAATTTGGTGCTTTCTCACTATCTCATATATTTTGGAGAATCTGGCAAAGAAGCTTCGGCGTCTCTGTGTCTTCTGCCTTCAGCATCTCGGGACACACTCCATCATCGCCAGGTGCCTTCCCAACTTCAGCTTGTGAATGGCCTGCTTGACCTCCTCCATATTGATGTCGTCGCGGTTGATGTCAATGTCCTCCTCTGCTTCAGGAATGTCAGCGAGTACTGGTGGGTCTGGGCGATTCAGTATATACTCAAATTGTTGCTTCCATCTTTTCTGCTTCTCCTCCTCCACTGTGACATAGCTTCCAATTTCCTCCATCACTGGATGGTCATGGTGCTGACTGTAGTCGCCCTTCACCTTCGTTGTGTTCTGATACACCGTGTTCATGTCTTTCTGCTCTGCTGCTGCCTCCGCCTCCTTTGCCAGCCTCTCTGTGTATTCTTTCTTGTCTCTCCTTGCTGATTTCCTCACCTCCTTTTCTTTTCTTCCACACTCCTTCGAAAATTCTCTCTTTCAGTCTTGGTGATTTGGAATTCAAAAGCCTCTTCTTAAGCTGTCTTCAATCTTCTATGCGAGTCCATGTCTCTTCTGATATCCATTTTCTTCCTACAAATCCTATAGCTTAAAACTTCTTCTCCTGCTTCCTTCATTGCTCTGTTAAAACTGTCGATGGTCTGTGCTATCTAATCTTCTAGGGCACTAAACCTATTCCTTCAAACCAGCCTGAACTCTTCCTTCACCTTTGGATTTTTCAGCTTGACCACATCAAAGCGTTTATTCCTGGAGACCCCTATTCTAACTTTCCTAAACTTCAAAGTCACATTGGCCACTAGAAGACAATTTTTGCTGCCAATGTCACCGTCCCGCATCACTCGCACGTCCTGCAAAGAGTGTTTCCACCGACCGTTGATAATGATGTGGTCGATCTGGTTCTGTGTTCTGCCGTCTGGTGACGTCCATGTGAGCTTGTGGATGTCCTTGTGCTCGAAGAAAGTCCCTCCTATGACCAAGTCATTCTCTTCACAGAAGTAGACCAGTCTTTCATCGTTGTCAGTCATCATGCCTACTCCATAGCGCCCCATGGTCATCTCTCTCTGTCATTATTGTTGCAGCCGACCCAAGCGTTGAAGTCGCCAACCAACATCAGCACGTCATTTCGAGGGACGTCCTCTAAAACGGCTTGAAGACCGTAGTAGAAGGTGTCTTTGTCCTCCTCTTCCGCGTCGTCTGTTGGTGCATAGGCCACGACAACAGACAGTTTGGCGTACTTGGAGTTCATCCTGACGTACAACAGGCGTTCATTTACTGGTTTCCACTCTAGGACAGTATTGGCCTTGTTCTTGCTGATAATGATGGCGACTCCCTCCCGGTGGTCAATTTTCTTCCTTCCGGACCAGATGATGTCTTCTCCGGAGCTCAACTTCTGCATGCCGGTACCAATCCATCGTGCTTCCGTTACAACCATGAAGGTTAGGTTGTAGTGATTTAACTTTCTCACTGCTTGTGCCATCTTTCCAGTCTGGTTGAGCGTTCGCACGTTCCAACATCCAACTCTAGTCCATGTTTCTGGCGACAGAAGTTCCGCTCTCGGGGTGGAGACGTCCTTGCTGTTTTGTTCCCCAACCGTCATAAAGCCAGTTACCTGGTCTGCTCCGCTCTAGCGCCGTGTCTATTTTGTTCCCTTGTTGTCGTTTCCGTAGCAAGAGTTGTTTTAACGGGGTGGAGTTGCTAGTTCTACGCCCAACCCTCTTCCTCTTTCAACCGGGGATGGGACCGTCCTTGGCGGAGTTTATATATATATATAGATATATATATAGATATATATATATATATATATATATAGATATATATATATATAGATATATATATAGATATATATATATATATATAGATATATATTTATTTATACTTATATTTTTAAACCTGTTTAAAAGAATAGATGTTTGTTTTAAGCTAAGATTAGGAAGGGCTAATCCTCCTTTATCCTTAGGTCTTCATACATGTTGTTTCTTTAAGTGTATTTTGTTGTTCCAAATAAAGCTCAGTATTTTCCTGTCTATGTTGTTAATCATGGCTTCTGTGAGTTGAATTGTACTCATTGTGTAATTTAATTGGCTATCATTGTAGGTTTTAGCTACCTGTATGCGGTCGATTAGATTGATATTCGTGTACTTCCAAGTTTCAATCTGTATCTCTGACTTGATTAATAGTTCACAATAGTTAGTGTTAGTAGAGGTGTGTCCGAACGTTAATCCTAGTGATTTTACTTTTCCCTTAATTAAATATGGGAGCAATCCGGGGTGATTGCCTCTGCCGTTTCCTATTAGTAAAATTTCTGTTTTTCATGGTTAATTTTCGTATATTCATGTTGTAGGTGTTAAAGAAAAGATATGCAGTCATCTTCATGCATTATAGTTTTGAGAGCTCTTTTCAATTTTTTTTATTTCCTGACGTTTGTCATTTTGGTTGATATTTAAAATATATAGCAGCACAGACAGGGAACAGCCCTGTCAGACTGGTCGTTTTGTATTAATTTCCTTTGTTAAAGCCCCATTTATTTTTATTTTTTTACGTTATATTGTTAATATTGCCCGTACCCAGTTTAGTATATTATGGCCCTTTCCGCATTTCCCCAGAGTTTTAAAAATGAAATCATGTCCTTTTCGGTCGAAAGCTGTTTCCTGATTGAATAGATACATGACTCCTTTTCCTCCGTTTATATTTAAGAAATCAATCACTGCATTTATTGATAGTGTGTTATTTATCACATTTGTCCCGTTCCCCACACCTTTGATTTACTTTACTTTTACATTTCCTTATTCTATTTGTTATTATTTTACTAAGAACTGTATAGTCCTTTTTTAAAAGCGTTATTGGTCTCCAGTGTTTTAACATTGTTTGTTATAATCTCCCTTCCCTTTGTATATTAAAGTAATAATTCCTTTCCTTAGTGTTTTAGACAAAAGTATAAAATGTATATTATTAAAAATAAATTCTAAAAAATATATAGGTTCATGTTTAAATTATTTCTAAAAATCAGAAGTAATACCATCCTGTCATGGAGATTTTCCTTTGTTTGAGACTTTCATAGCATTTAGTACTTTATCCCGTGTACTAAAAGTTTTGCATACTTCTTTATCTTCAGTAGATATTTGTTTATAAGTTCTTTCGTTGATGTATTTGTACATAATTTTCTCCCCATTTTCCATGTGACTCATAAGTACCTTTCTTGTTTTTATAAGTTGTTTCATTTTCTTGTCATTGATTTATTTTTGTATGTTCTTTTCACGTAATCTCCCCTATATATACCTCTCCCTTTTTATATACAAATTATTATATTTCCCTGCTCTTATTGTAATCCCATTAGATTTTTGCCTTTCAAATTCCTCCCATTTGTTGTTTATTTCTTTTGCTGAATTTGATATTGCTTTTTTATGCTATTATATTTAAATATTCTCCCTGAACACACTGTTTGTAAAGTTTCTAGTTTAACTGTGATTTTTAGTTGTACTTTTGATTTATTTTATTATATTTCCCCAATCCCTCATTATATCCCCTGTGTGTTTATCCTTTAACGTATGGATTTGTATACAGCTAGTGTTTTATATTTTGTATCGGTTAATAAAGCATTATTCAGTTTTCAAACCCATTGTCCCCATTTAAGTCTATATTGAATTGTTATAACAAGTAATACAAGATTATGGTCTCAGATTGTTTTAAAAATTAAATATCTCACATTGGTTAATGGTATTTTTTACATTTGTAGATACATAGAATAAGTCGATACGACTTATAATAATAATTGAAATTAAATTTTTTAAAATGTTATTAATGCTATAAAATCTAAACGCATCGACTCTTATTAGTTTTATTGAAAAGTCTATATCCATTTGCTTATATGTTTATCTTTAACAGTAAGTTTTTCATTTCTATTTAACTCGTTTGCAACCCAGTTAAAATTCCCTCCCATAATACACGATTCTAAAACAAATTTTTGGGTGCAATGATTTAGTGTTTCAATGAAGTTGATTTATCATTTATATTTCCCTGGTGAGATGTATATATGTTAAAGATGTTAACATAAGGACTAAACGACTTTTCAGCTCATTTGGTATTATTATGTTTTCAAGATTTAATTCCTTGGCGGTTTGCCTAATAATTGTTGCCACTCAAGCTCGTTCTGTATAGTGCTTGCTAGTGAAGATTATTGCTCATTTAATTTTTCTTCTAGTGTTTTTTTTTCTTCTCAATTTGTTCAGGCAGTCAGTGAGTTCCTTGCATTAATATTATGGCACTGGTTTTTGCTTTCCCTATTATGCTGTCAATTTTAATTCTTAAGCCATTAGCGTTGATAGTCAAGATCCGCAGCTTGAATTCCTCCATCTCGATTATGGACTGCTATTTATGTAATTTAAAAATATTATAGTAAAGCAATTTAAATATTTAAAATCTTACACATTATAAAATTAAGAATACAATTTTCTTAGTGGGCAGTGTTTTTTGCTCTATATTAATCTATGCATGTTATCATTTTTCCCCTCTATTAAGGCTGACAGCCCTTTTAGACGTATCAAAGTTCGATTCTTTCCTTGACGTTCTCTGTTAATTTGACATCTGACGGTGTTCTTGGTGTTGACGAGGCTCTCTTAATTTTTTGTGCCTGGATTGGGGTTTGTCCGTTTGGTTGTTAATGTCTTGCTCATTTGAGGTGTTTAGAGTTTCCTCAATTTTGGATACTTCCAGGTTAAGGTTGTTTTCCTGGCTTGAAGCGATTTCTTGTGGTTGCTTCCTTTCGGGAGTCACTTGTTTCTCTGTGGTTTTCCCCGTTTTGATTTTCAGCAAAGATCTTCATATTGCCTGGCTTTTTTCTTTTCCGCTGAGCTAGTTTGGTCAGCGGATTTCTATTTTTCCTCAGAGCTATTTTGTCCGGTTTCTGATCCTGAGTAATATCCATTTCTAGTTGTGGTTCTTCGGTCTGATGTTGATTTGGATAGTTTTCCTGTTGTACTTTGTTTTTAAGGGCTTCGGCGTTAACTCCTGATGGTGTTTGGGAGCTTGTGAATTCATTTGACTCTTACATTCCCTGGAGAGGTGGCCATTGCTTCCACATATATGGCAGGTTAAGTCGTTCTGACAGCCCTTGTACCAAAATCTAATAACGAATCCTAAGACGTAGAACGATTACTGGATCTTTTTTGTATCGTCTGGGCAGAGGGTCATTATACTCACCCCTGTGTTAACAGACGGGAAACCCCAGTATGTGGCCAGTTGTGATTTCACGATTATAACGCCGAACTTCTTTTCAAGCTTCTTTGTTAGTGCAATTTTGGGGGCTTCCAAAAGTAGTCCCGATTAGTGAATCTCAATTATCGTTTCCCCAATGTTCTTTATTCGGGGAGGAGGATCATATATGTTTACGGCTTTCCCTCTGAATTATATTGCCTGGTTGATGTCATAGATACGTTTTTTTTTTCCGTTTGAGAAAAGGAAATATAGTCCTTTGACTTAATTTTGTAGTCCATTTGATATCTGCGGTCTTAGTCTTCTTAGATATCAAGAATTGTAGGACTTCATCCGGCCTGGGCCTTTTCGCTTTACTGAAAGTGGTGAGGTCTAGTCCTTGACACCCCGACGATCGGCGGATCAGGAGCAGCCTTCCATTTTCTGTTATGTACAGATCCGTAGGGAAGTAGCTTTGTATCTTTCCTTTGTCCATGTTCATGTTTGCAGCAGAAGTCATAATTAAGGAAGAAAAGGAGAAAAAAGAAAAAAAAACTAGCCACTGCTAAAAGGGAAATGAAAACTCTGAAATTTTAAATAGACAAATACATTTAATTGGAATATAAAAAGCTAAAATACCTTGTGTGAGGTTCTTGTAGGGATGAGATCTGAAACAATAATCGCAAAAATATCCAATGATAACATTGAACGAAAATTTCTCGAGTTAATCCTGCAGTTATATCGTCCGCAAAAGTAGACCGCTGACAGACAAGGCTCTCCGTAATGTAAAGAGCTTTACCTACGGTAAGGTATTTATACAATGATATCGCATGTGCACTGGAAGCATTCGATTGTTTTCATAATGCGGCATAGGATGAATCGAAATAACTATTTCGAAACACAACGCACCTTACTTTAATCACCCTCGGATATTGTTGTCTACAAAAATGACACTCGAATACATGTATAAAATGGTTTTACAATTCCGTGACACAGTTAAATATCGGTTTACAAATTTCACTGAGACATTTTGATTCAATGCTCTGATTGAGGTATTGGAATTGATGTATATGTCATGTCTGATGATAATGAAGTCATACAAATATTTGGCTTTATTATTTTATCTTAAAGTTTATATAGTTATATCGTGAAAAGATCATAGTCACAAAGCTGCACGTGTCTTTATTGATTTATTTTATGGTATTGAGTTTTATTAAAGATACAACATTTGTCGTAGAGGTCGCTGATTGCTATACAAGTTAACTAATTTCCACCATAATTTAATATTCACATTTCGTATTTAAAAAATGTAATGTTTTTCCACTGAGTATAGACAAGCGAAAAATAAACTCTTGTTTACATTTCTATATTTAGTTGTCATGAAAATCGATTAAAATATACCTTTTATTTGCAATGTAAAACCAATTCTTGAAAATATTATTTGGATTTTCATTTCCGTTTAGCCGAAACAATCCATGGAACTGTGTTGAAATATTCGAAATATTAACAGTATTACAAGTTGCAGACAAGACTGCGTGAAATGAATCTGTTTCTATAATGTATAAAAATTAAAAGAGGAATATTTTTACTTCATTGCTGTGATGTGCGTATAGTAATTAGTAAACAATACTGTGCGTGGATATGTATGCTTAAGCTATATGATAAAGCAAGTTTACTCTCTAGCTTTTATATCTTCCCGTTGCATATATCTTAAATTTGAAATGTCTTTGTTAAGAGTTAAAGAGAGAGAGAGAGAGAGAGAGAGAGAGAGAGAGAGAGAGAGAGAGAGAGAGAGAGAGAGAGAGAGAGAGAATTTTATCAATATATTAAAATATTTTAATTACCCCTTATTGATTTGCCATTTTGCCTAGTTTCTGTTCCACGCTAATTCCTATACGCCATTACGTTAATGCCTGATCGTACAGGTTCAGTGTCTAAGAAGCAATCCTATTTACAGTAGTGTACTACTTTCTTCATAAAAACAAAATATATTTCATGTTTTAATCATGAATTTGTCTTATATAGATTTAATAAATGTGAATTAATGATATACCACTCGTTGTGTACAAGCCTCGTTCCCTTTTAATGAAAAATACACATATTGTTCAGGTCATTGAGATAAACAGACATATTACAGTAATAATAAATGAATATATTTACAATCTCATATATTTGGGCTAATGTTGGGAACTTGATCTATATGTTGACAAAGTGTAAATCAACTCGCTCTAGCACCTGTACTAATTAACATAAAGGTATCAGAGGGTATAACAATTACAACAGTAACAACATTTGTCGGTGGGAGTATCTCCGTGAATGTCACCTAGAGTGGACAACCATCGTGATCATGAAAGTACTTGTCATCCACAGACTGTTTACATGTATCCCGGTGTTCCAATGAAATAAAATAAATCGTGTACGACAAAGTTTTAACGTCAGCAGCTGTCAATTGCTTAAGCCACCAGAGAACAAAACCGTCAATACAGCACATTTTCATTCTCTTTTGCTACTATACATTCGATCTCTTTTCTTTATACAAATCATGTGATCGAATTCTTTCCCAACATCATTGGATATTTTGAGACGAAAAACTGTTAAACACTTTGTTACAGTGAGGGTGTTTTAAGAGGTATATGCATATAGGTTATATCCATTATTTAGAAAAAAAACTGATATTGGTGGGGGTATTTAAAAAATAGTATACTTACAATCTCATTGCGTTCAGCTGCTGGATTATCATTGGGTTTATTGAAAAACTCTCATCCGAACGTTGCTTGCTCTCAACTAGGTATTGCAAACATCAATACAAACCAATGCGTGCCTCGAATTGTAAAGTCTCTACTGAAGATTGGACTCTCTCACTACACACTAAGTCAAAAAGCATTCCAGGTATTGTATGATCAATCTCATTAAAAGACGACACTATCTTGGGACACATGAAACGTTACTTTTCCAAGCCATATTTTTGTGTGAAAGAGAGCTGTGAAATTATAATATAATAATTGACATTGTCAAGGGTTAGACTCCATTTATAGGACTTAAAATAGACGTTCATACTGGATTGATTTTCACCCGTGCATCTGTTTTATTACGTGTATGCATGGGTCGCTTTAGCTCATCAGTTTGTTTTGTCTAAGCTAATCATGCTTGAGACTAAACACTGTACAACATATATCCTGAAAATACATTACTTTTGCCTGTAAATATAAACAGTAGTTTAATGTAATTAAGTGTGCTAATATCTCTACTTTGATTACATAGGTAATTTTGTTTTCGATGTCACTTCTAGTTTACATTCATTTTTTTGTCTCACTAACGACCTCGTCTCACTAAAGACCTTGCTCTGAAATTTATCGAACAGAAACACATTTTAAATAACATTATTTTATGTGACTCACTATCAATACTTCAGTCACTACACACTTGAAAACTGAAGAATTCATTATTAGTCAATCTCGTTATCGAAAATGTGGAGCTTAGTACCTCCTACAATATAGTATACCGTTTGTTACCTAGCCATATTGGTATAAAAGGTAATGAAGAAGCAGACCGCGCTGCTAAGATGGTTCTATCCCAACAACCATCATATTTTAAATTACTGTTTAATGATTTTAAACTTAATATAAAAAAAGTACCTACGCCAGAAGTGGCAGGCATCATTGGATAATGCGGTGAATAACAAACTTCATGCTATCAAACCAACCTTGGTAGAATGGACTCCTTCCTACAAAACCATCCATAGGGAGGAGGTATTCATTGCAAGAATCAAAATTGGTCATACATACATTACCCACTCCCACATACTAAAAGGTGAAGATCCATCAGAGTGCATTTCTTGCAATCAACCTTTCACTGTTCACTGTTAAGCACTTTAAGACCGAGTGTTCCGACCTGCAACCTACGCGTGATAAGTACTATAATGTGCATGACATGAAGGAGCTTTTTATAATATACATGTCTCTTGTATTTTATATTTCCTGATGGAAGTAAATCATAATTTTAAACTATAACTTGTATACCATTACCTTGAGCATTTGTATCTGGTGCCGATACAGCCTCTTATTTTCAACATCTTTTCACCAATATACACCATTTACATTTCCCGTTGATTAGGAAGTTTCATATTTTACTGCTACCAACGTCTTACCATTTTATGTTGAACTATTTGTTTTTTATTATATCGCTGATCGATATAAGACCTTTATTTTTTTTAAACATGTATAAATATAATCTATTGTATCGCGCTAAAAAGCCCAAATGTGCTGGTGTGCCGTTAAAAATCAATTAATCAATCAATCTCTCTAACATAAAATAACGAATTTTCTTGAAATAATGCTCTGTAAGGTATATTAAACCGTGCAATAGATTAATTATCAACCTTTGCGTAGAAACCCTATCAGCTTTGATTCCCTTTGTCACCAATATTTTAAATCATTCCTTGACAGACACAATTTCATCATCGTCGCTGCTACATACAACTCAGTAACTTAAAAGCGACCGCCAGTTTAGAGATGGTTGACGTATATAGCACAGAGGTAAGCAACTATTACTAGGGTTACGTCAGCAATCGATTGCTGGGGCTATATATCAGCGACAACAGCTGAAACAGCATTATCTCAAATAATCCTCGCAGATGTGTGCTGAGCGCTAAACGTCATTGTAAAAAGAAAGAGTATTAGCGGTCTTCACATCTTTCTTCGTTGCTTTAAGTTGTGGAGAGAGGCTCACATGGTTCCAGAAGAAAAAATACATTGTGCTCATGGATATTAAATCGAATTTCTTAAAACTACAATTTGTAACAAAATACAGCGTTTCTGTCTCTAAGTTACATACGTCATTCCTGTTTAAATACGTCTTGGACAGAAATAAGACTAAAACATCCTTATTTATGCATTGTGTTTGCTAATGAATGAAAATTACGACATAAACTCACCAACGTTATAACTTTCTAATAAGTAACAGTTTAGTTCAAAGTGACTGAGTATTCATCTGTATATCTCATAACATTCTTTGCATACTGATGCGGTGACAAAACGTTTATATCTGTATTGACGTATCTATCTATTGGAGTGCTCAAACAGGACATACCGGGTGAGGGCGTTGTGTGATGCTGTGCGTTTGACTACCTACCTTTTCATTTAGGTTCGGTCCTTTTATTGTACATAGTGAAAAAGTAATAGAACGGAGAACTTGAATAGTGTACGCTGCATTGGCTTGCGTTAAGTGTCGAATCTTGGGTCTTACTATTGCAGTTGGAAATAAAAAAAAGGTGAGTAAACGTCATTGATTAGTCCTTTTTGAGAAGATTTCTGAAGTAATTAGTAAATCATGTATTCTGTTAAAGACGAAGGCAAATGTATCATGTGATTTGCATGCATACCGGCAATCCAATTTTCCAGAATGATATCATAGGTGACAATCCTATTTTTCAGAATGATATCATAGGTGAAACTCCTATTTTCCAGAATGATATCATAGGTGAAACATCATTTCTCAGTTAATAATTTAAGAGATGTTAAGTTAATGCTGAATCAAAATATTGTTTAAATTTTAAAATTCTGAGTTGAACTCATTATTCTAGAAAGTCTATTCTTTGAAAACAATGAGCCATATCTGTTTTTTTTAAGCGTTAGTCTAATAAATACATGTATTTGCTATAGAACTAACTTTTTTTGGTCAGGTTGGGTGTCTGTTTCGAAACACCAATCGACATCTTTCTAATGAGGAGTAATTTTAAACTAAACTTACACATGTATACATTCCATGAATAAACCGTGTTAAGATTAGTATGCATAAAATGCAAAAAAACAATTCTCTATATGTAACTGAAATATATTAGCCCTTTACTCCCCACCGACCATTTCCGTCATCGCCCAATCGTTAGTAAACCATAGTTAAACTATTATATGATATGAAACAATAGTCCAGAGAAGATACATATTGTACCACATGGTGAATCTTCTGATTGTACTGTTTGGTCTGAAATATAAGCAGGCATCGGTACCACAAAACCTATTCAGGATAACGGGAGATCCCTTTAGTCGCACCCTCTTCCATCCACTTCAACATTTGTTGTTTGACAGACGCTTTAAGCGTTCTTTCGTTGTATTATATACATGTTATAATTGTTAGTAGCTGTAACCGTGCTGGTGTCTAAGTATTAATTATAATCTTACCTCTAGTCATCCCATCGTCACATTATAATCATACCTCTAGTCATCCCACTGGCACACACACGCAGACACACGCACGGACACACAAACATTACTACTACAAAATTGCAGATATATATTAGTATTGACAAATAGTTTACTGTAATACATACAATTGGCTTAAATAATATTACTGATGATGTATACGAATCTTCAATGTGAAACGATCTGATACGAAAGTAAAGAAACTTTACGTTTATTGTATTATCTTATTAATTTCGAAATCTTTAACTTAACTACGAAATAGCAAAACTAAGTACACGACATTACATATATAAATATATTGTATTAGATATGGCAACAATGAAATCATTTATGAGTGATACAAGCAAGATCCGTCAGCACCTAATGTAACATCCCTTATAATAAATGAGAAACGTTTTCCATTTTGATGACTTGTTTTGAATGATAAAACAAATATATGTGTCGATAAATATGAACGGTACAATAATTTTAATTTCTTCCTCATCGTTGTAAAACATAAAAAGAACACGTCGCCAATACGTTTAATGCACGTCAATCGATAGTTTATTCTCTATATTACATTATTTATAACGTTATTTACATTTAGCACTTACAAAAGACCTACAGAAAGCAAATCTGATCCACTGATATAGTATATATATTCGGAACAAAATATCATTTAGTCAGAAGTGAACATAGTTCTTTAAACATTACATTAACTATGATCAATCTCTGGACACAACTTGAAAATTTACGCAATCCACGTATTTAAGTACCAAAATATGTCATGACAAATTTCCTGCATCGTTTGTGGTAAACAGTTAAAATAGTATTGGGTTTGTTCCGTATATAGGGTTTGAAAATGTTGGTTTATAGCCAGTGGACTGTGCTTGGAGGATAAAGAAAATTTACTTGTAGGTGTAATGGGGGTTGTGAATAATTTAACATGGGTGGGGGTACATTTTTTTTCCAGCAGACTTTCTGTTGAACATTTATTGATTTTGAATGCAATCTAATGAGAGTGAGGATAAAATTGTCATACATTTTCTAGTAAGAACATATGTAAGATATTTAATGCACTAAACATTTCCGGGCTGGATACATCTAACGGCTTTTACGCTAGTATGATGCCGTGAAAAACCTTTTACTTATGAATATCAGGTTAACAAGAAATAGAATTTTATTTTGAATACAATGTCATCGAGTTGTATCTATCATAAGAAAAATAAAAAAGATACAGTAAAATAAAATCGTATCGACCTTCTGATTGTAAGTGTTATAATTGACGAAAATTAATTGTATGATGTCAGTAGTTGTGTGATCAAGTATGTTGGAAAGACGAAGAAAATAATTCTGGCAGAAAAAAAGAGTACGTCATTCAAATTAGCTTGAACTTCAATCTTGAACTAAAAAAAAAAGACGTTTCTTCAACAATTATCTGGCACACGTTTATGGTAAACATGTTCGAAGTTATCTTTAGTCATGTTTTTTTTAAAAGGTAACCTCCGAGCTACCCATAGTCCTGATCGAAATTGTTTATTTGTTAATGGACTTAAAATGTTTCAGAATTATATTCTAGTACTTTGTTTATCATTCAGAGAAAACATGTTGATTACTTTCTTTATCTTCATAATCTACTGAATTTAATTGGCAATTTGTGGATTTGTATCTATAGCTCATTATAAACGTCCACATTTAGTTGACACGAAACGAATGGCTGTAGTGAGGTTAAGATATTACAGTATATTTCGACAACAACAACAAAAGAATAAAAACAATATCTTAATATATTTCGATAAGCGTTGTAAAAGGTCTTACCTTGTCTATAATATCTTATCACACTTTTTGAAAATGTTAAGTCTGATCACGTTTTGTTTTATACTTTGCGCTTATGTGATTTCATCTGTACTTAATCATCGGAACGTCATGCATTATCTTATGTAAATTTCAAAACAAGTGATGGTACCATAATAATGGCAATACACGATGTACTTCTGCAGGAATCACAGTACTAATTCAGTTCCCATGGTAAACCTATGCAAACACATCAATGATGTTAAAAATTCAATACCTCCAAATTTCTGAGTGCTCATGATCAAACCTATAATAATCATAGATGACATCTTGATGTCAGTTTCTTTGTAGAGAAAAATATATAAGCCTAGGATTTGTCTCGACCTACAAGAATCTGAAAATGTGTATTCAATTCTGAATCAGAAGAGTAAGGTGCTAATTTCAGCAATGAGTATTTCAATCTCATGACTGTTAAATGACTGAAATTTCATAAATGAAACAATGTCTCTATTTTGTTTAGTTATAACTAGGATAAGCTCTTAGAAGTTCCTTAATCCTAAAATATAGCTTACATTATTAACCACTCATGGCTAACCGAACCCATATATATTCTATTTTATGTTCACCTATGTCCAGACTCATTTACATTTTTTCCTTACATTTGGTATCGTGTGTCCTGCAGACGCCTGCCTTAGCGCTCAAATAAACATTGTGAACCATCGGACTCGGGCTTTGATTTATCAACTGCTCCGACAAGCCTTTGCAGACATCAAACGTGCATTATCCCTAAAACGGGCTAGATACATTCACGGTGAAAGGTTTGATGCCTATGTTTTGTCTTCATAAAATCACATTCTCATGAGACTGACGTATATTTGTGATAAAGAGATCAATATCCAGACCGTAATTTCGTGCAGGGATATAACTATTTTATCGGAATGGATATTTAGAGATGACAACTGTTCCATTATAAATGTATTAAACAATTCATCTCGTTATGAGACATGACATACCACATGACTGTCAAATACATTGGACGAATGTGGTTCCGTGTGTATGTCGTCTCAATGTGCTATTTAAAATGTGTCGGGTAATTTGCCTTGGCAGAGGGTGGTTCTCTAACACCCAAAGCTTCATTAGACAGGTTTCTCTAAAGTATTACATTCTAACGATTCGCCACCATTTACGAGAATATAATGTCTGGATGAGCCATAATCAAGCAGTCAATATGTATGAGGAAAAATAATTAAAACGTATTAATTCGGTCGTGATAATTTCGGAATTCTATTTTAGTTATCATGTTTCCAAATTGAGGCTCATGGTCCTCAGACATAAAATAAATGAAAATGGCTTTATTTCTTTTTGGAATCTTTGGAGCCATCATCCAAAATGGCTGATTTCTTTTTGTTGGATATGAAGTACAAAATTATCATGTAAGAGATATCATGTAGCAATTATTTTCTATAATATGTTATTCAGTGTTAAATAAATCAATCAAAAAATCAGTTGTTCAGGTAGAATGATTTTACGTTTTGGCACAGGTCAAAGTCTAATATTTGAAAATACACAACATTCTTACTTTGTACTGAGTGTAGTATATACATATTTAGACTACACCGTAGCACATTTTTCTTCGATATTTGCTACAAAAACATGTTTAATGACTAGAATCACAAGACAAAGAATTGTTGCAATGTTTCGTTAAACAAATTATAAAGCTTGATATAGCTTATAATAAAGCTTGATATAATATGTTTTTCAAATCTCATGAAACGGAACAGCGGGAAAGATGACATTGAGAAACTGATATTCTTTTATCGTTAGGTCATTTTTATTTAGTTCTAAGTTTCGTGTATTATACTCCACATCCATAACTGCAGCTAATGTCGTCATCAATTATACTGATTCGCTGTAAACATGCAACATTAACTGCAGGCTTAAGAGTTTTATAAACGTTATAATGAACGCGACTTCACCATGAATTAGTTCTCATCGCTGACCTTCTGTAGAAAGGGATAATCTAACACGCAGCTACTCATCCTTAAGTACCATGGATCTCCATTTTGTTTAGTAATTGTTATCCAAACTGCAAAGGCAACTGTTCACACCATCTGGATTTAGTAACAGATGCACAAAATTAACGTAACTAAACGTGGACAATGTTTGGGTAAATTATAAACAATGTTGGAGTTGAACCAATGAATAGATGGTACATTCCTTAGAATATAGCACCCAATGTATACAGATACGTTTAGCTCCTTACAGTGACTAATTAAAACGAACTACATCAAAGGCAAAAACATAAGGCATATGAACGCATCATGCTTTTGTTGAGATGCATGATTTTAGAAGGAACCAGCAATTACTTTACACGCATACTTTATATAAAAACATATTTCTGAAACAGGTTAAATCATAGTCTGGTTGTTGTTGTAGGGCTTAACGCCATTTTTCAGCATTCGATAGATTATATATGGCGGCCAGTATTAATGGTGTAGGAAGAACCCAGGAAAACATCCGGAAAGAACCATCGACCCACGGGAAGCTACTTGCAAGCTCTCTCACATACCCACATTGGCCGAATCTGAAAATCGAACCCACGAAGACAGCGGTGAGATGGCAGCGATCCGTAGCGAAGAGCTCTTTAGACCACTCGGGGCTTTCATGGTCTGGTATATTCTTATTAACGCACTATTGATCTGTCCTCGTCTATTAAAAGGGATGAGAAAGAAAAAGTTCCATCCAGGTAAACAAAATAAAAATTTCCAGACTGACTAGAGAGTAATTTCAATCAATCATTTACATCGCAACTAATCCAGAGTATTGCATGTAAATAAACAACTTATTACAGATGTTCCGATGAGAAAATAAATTCCGAAAATGGAAGAAAAATGTTTTAAAATTGCCCATGACACCAGTGTCACATGATAATGTGACTGGGTGGGAAATTATGCCAGATGTCTGCGGCATTAGTCTACATTGCGAGACATCACTACAACCGGCTGATATCATAGCGATATGACCGAAGTGTTAAAGCTACACGGAAGTTGGCAAAACAACAACAACAACAACACACACACTCACATACACACACACACACACACAAACACACACACCTCACAATCATGTACTAATATCAGATTTCTGTAGGTCTGGTCGTAGTATGAGTACTACGGAAGTGACAGATAAAAAGACAGAAGCTAAAATAGCAAAGACAGTATATTGTCGAAATCTCAGCTTATTCAGTCCTGGTGAAATGTGATCCGTTTGATGTATCCCGTCTTGAAGCTTTCTTACTAAGATTATTGCACGATTGTCGAATAACAGCTGTTAGTGATGATCAGTTCTAACACTTCACAATTCAACACAGGGCTGCGTACTTTAAATATAGGTTAGTGCATGCATTCCCATTAAACCAGTCTATCAGAAGACTGGACAAGCAAGTCTACTACCTTTGGGACTATCATAGCAGCATGACCCTATTTTATAATTGATAGCTTGTCATATTTTAAATTGACATCATTGTTAAATGCCTTAAAGGTTACTGGCATGGCGGTCTTGTTCCGCCCAATAACTTCACTGTGTTGACTATCTCAAACAGATAAGTGCAGCAGGTACTCGAACATTTAAGCCTATTGTTGAAATTTCTAAATGTGGTCTACTCAACGATAATACCGGTTTCAGTTCGACATATTCGAGGCTGGTTCATGTATTGGCGGATTCGTATTTCCGGCAAGCAGGAACTCTCACAGACGGAATGGTTTCTTCATGCTTTAGTATCATAGATAGTTGCGCAATGGAATTTACATATGATGCACATTAGTGACGAGGTGGAATGCCAATAGTCCCAACCTTTATAAATATAACTTGGAGGCAAAGGGGCGAGGTTGTCGTGGAGATACATGATGTTTGGGTTTCCTTTTATTCGTTCTTGCTTGTTTGAGCGTTCTCTTGTCTAAATCTAATCAGGTGGTTTTGAATACAGTCGCGTGATGTATTTTTAATTTCTATATTGTTTCCGATATCCTGACTGCACTATACTGACATAAGTAAGGATTTAAAATGAAAAAGAATGAACTATGGAGAATGGAATAGTAAGAAACAATAATATTAAAAAAGATGAAAGCAATAATACAGTATTAGATGTTTTTGTATTATCTACTTCCATTATTCTTCCTGTTTCAAAGGTATTATCTTTACACATTATAAGAAATAGTCCTCAATGGAAATAGTCCTTTAATCGTATATTTGCCAATTTGTGTGGACTGGGAAAGCATCATTAATTGGAGAGTATGATGACGATTGTATTTCTAGCTAATTATTAGGTATGTATAGAACAAACACATATAATATGTGGTTTATGAAACATTTCGTTTCATATATGGAGACCTTACGAACAAATATTCTAAGTCTAGTATTTTAAATAAAAAGATGTTATGTAGCAAAACGTGTTTGGAAAGCATGTAGATACATTATGCATAATATATACGTGACACCAGTCGTCACTGATAGTTATTTAAATAGAAGACGTTGAGACATTGCAATAAAGAGCAATTTAAACAAATGAAAAGCAGCATTGTTCAAATATGAAACACACATATCGTTAATTATAATTCCATTGCACGTAACGTTTTGAAACAATGGATGATCTGCGTGAGTTGTATTAATTTAGTATTTATAAATGGTTATGTATATTTGATTTAATTTATATATGACGTGATTTAATTGTTTTTCGTTGGTTTGAAAGTTTTTATTCTTTTATGCCATTTCATGTTATTTTAATGTAATTATATTTACTAGATTTGACATTTTGCAAAAATGAGTGTCAGGTATTTTGTAAACACTAATATGGAAACTTTGTATCTAATGCTGACCTAGTTTCGGACCTAAGTCATGATTTTAAATAAACAACTTCTAATTTTGTTATCCTTTTAAAGTATGGGATTCATGGAGTGTATTCGAGGCCGCACTAGGATTACGTGATTTAAACATGTAAATGGCTTCGATGTCGTTCTAGAAACATGTAGTAATATGTTCGAAACTCTGGTTCTTCTAGTGGATTGTTTTGCGCAGTAGCCAGATTTAATAGTGATGTTGACGTTTTGCAAATAAATTTCAGTTGGGCTTTAAAACACTTGATACTTCAAAGCGTTGTGTTTGTTCTGACCAGTTCCCATTTAAGTTTTAAATTATTTGAATATTAAGAGATTATTTTCCCCTGGAAGTACATGTGATTAAAAGACACTTTTGAATAAAGACAGTTATTGCAGGTTACTGATTTCATACACCTTTATATTATTTACTGAAATTCAACAAAGAATTGTAGACACATCAGTAGTATGTTGATTTCATCAAACGTCATCACCCTCCATTTTGGATTTCGTCGTGACTCGAAATCAGATTCATTAGAACATTTTATTACTAGGACTTCTAGTTTTTAATTCTTGGAGATTCTTGGATTACTTTTGAATTAGTATATAAAAACCATAAGTGCATTTGTAATTTTTCCTTGCTTTTGTAGATAAAAAATTATTTGTTAAATTTTACAAACGCTTGTTTAGCTTCACTCTTTCTCTTGTTACTGTTTAAAAAAGTCAACTCACATAACAAGGAGTTGCGTTGATAATCTCTGTTTATATGAATTTCGGCTCAAATATTGTTAAGGAAGCTGCAAGTTCAGAAAGATAAAGAAGGAAAACAAAAGCAATTGCTCTCACTGAATGATGAAGTAAAGAAATATCATCAAAATATACTGATATGGAAGTGACAAATCTTCAGAATGCACAATTATAGATAAGATGGACCAGAAACATTCACATTTGCACAGCCAGAAAGTAATGAACTCAAATAGTTATTATTTGAATATGAGCACTTTTTTCCAGATGTTCATACAGTAACAAACTAACGTTTCCATGATCTTGAAATTGTAATTACCAAACCGGTGAAACAACGCCGGTATATGATGAACTGTTTAGAACAAGAATGCTTACAACAAAATTCAATATTTACTGGATAATGATGTTATAGAGCCCAGTAAATGCGACTGAAGTTCTCCATGCATACCTGTTCCGAAACCATATTAAACGTTTCAATTATGTATACTTGTTATAGGCAGATGTACAGTGTGACATAATATATCAATATCCATCACCAAAGATCGATGACTGCATTGATAAGATCGGAAAGGCCAAGGTTGTCACCAACGTTCAACACCATATGGACTGTATCAATACATATGTGTGACCTTTCAACGTCTTATCAATATGATTAACTCATTGTTAAAGTTTTACAAGCTTGTTAGTTTTCACTCTTTCTGTGTTACTGCTTATTCGAGCCTAAGCACGTAACAATACATACATACATACATACATACATACATACATACATACATACATACATACATACATACATACATACATACATACATACATACATACATACATACATACATATTGTCACGTTTTGCCCGACCCAAAATAGTATAGAAATATGTATAATCAAAGTAATTCGGACAAGCCATTGTTTAATGTTAAACATGACCGCAGGCTAACACTATGCCTTACGTAAGTTTGCCGTGGCTAGGGTGGGTTGTCCGACCAAGGCCGTCAGAAGCGCAATTATCACCTTGGTGTGGAAGCGCTTGTGCAGATCAAAGAAGTTGCCCGAAGGAGTGGACGTGCCTTATCTTCTTCTTCCGCAGACTGACAGCCAGGTTAAATTGGTCGCTTAGTCGATTTGACAGGGCCACAGCGCTACTCAATCAGAATCGAGATAGGGACGGGACCCTAATTTGGCTAAGGTAGGATATCCTTAGACCTGCCAGGAAGATTTAATTCGCTATAGTTCGTTAAAAAGATTGACAGAAGATAGCAACTCCGTTCATTCACTTGACGAACCAGTGTTTTAGTTTCGCCTAAGCATAACAAGTACGTTCTCGTAACGCTCCAGACAATGTCTAAAGATACCAAACTAAAGACAGTTACGAAATACTGGAAGAAACATTAAGACGGATAACGAAAGAAGAAAAGGAAGGAAAAAAAATGTTTTAGGGATGAGAAAACTGCATGACCTAAATTTCGCAGTCATTAATTCGAGCCAATGTCAAACCAATGCCCTTATCAGTTTTTATTCTTACCTTTTAAACTTTGATAAGTAAAGGCCATAATATGTAATATGTTCAGCGTAAGAAATTGAGTTCCTTATTGTTCGTTTGGAACCGTCAAAAGAAAAATTATATTAAAGTTTAAAACTGGAAATAACGTGACAAAAGGTTTTGTGCTGGGTTCATTATATATATATATATATATATATATATATATATATATATATATATATATATATATATATATATGTGTGTGTGTGTGTGTGTGTGTGTGTGTGTGTGTGTGTGTATAACTACTATATGTAACCGCTTATCTTAAGTTCACTCGCTATAGATAAATATTATAATATGGTAGAATATTATCTACATTTCGGAACAATAGTTTTATATTTCATTTGAAATGACATTGTGGGGTGCGTGTGTAACATTTAAAATTATTCTAAGAACATCCAAGGACAGAAATTGATAGCTTTCCAAAATGAATAAAGTCCAGCATGTAATAGTATTTGTAATTTAACTTAATTCTTGAGCTGATCATGTGTTACATATAAATTGTTTGATACTTTTCAAGAAGATAAAGAGATGTAGACGACATTACTAAAGGTCATTGTATTCACTTGCGCATGAAGTCAAATTATACGTGAACCCGTCTCCCTCCAAAATGTGCCCTGAAAATCGTTTCTACAGTCTTCAATCCTAGAAATGTATCGTATCCCAATACTTTATTCATCTATTCGATCCCAATGCGTCAGCAAAGTTTATTATACCGGGTCGCCTGCTCATATGACTACTGCTTTTAATTATGACATCAGGGTTATGACAGAAGCTTTGCACATAGAAAAGACAATCAAGCTTCGGAATATATCTTAGCAGAACTTGAAACCTCACTTGGCTTGCTGAAGGTATCCTCGTGTAGATTCAGCCGTGAATACTGATGCAAATTCCGAACAGCGAAACACACAATGAATTTGTATTGCCATACTTGCGTAAAATGTTACGTGGCTGAAACGGCTGTGATAGTTGCAAAACACAGCGTCCGAATTGCACTCAAGAAGCCGTATATGTATGTATGCCGATAAGTCATAATCAAGCACTGCTGACTGTAATACATAAATGTCACTGTTAATTTCAAGTATGAATCTTGACACACAATTTGTAGAGTCGTCTCAGGTTAGGGTGAATTACACAAATTAGGAAACGTATTTTGTATAGTATCGAAGGGATACCATAGATCATAAATTTTAAAGTTATTATTACATCCTGATTAGATAATGAACATATTAAAAATATTCATCTCTTTGCCGAATGTATTTGTTGTAATGTAAACAGAAATACAAAAATATGTGAGACAAAACGCAACGGTGATGATCTGTTCTGCGACTAAAGGAAGATAACCTACGACGTTACGCTCTACAATTCTATTGTTTAGTGTATTTCTCTTGAAACAAAAATACAATAGAACATGCATATTCTTCGTTTTTTTCTTTTGCAATTAATCCGAAACGTAATGATAATGCATTTCTGAAAACATGAAACTCTAGGATATGTAATTGTTTTAGGGGCTATGTAATCAATTAGAATGTCTATCTGAGGAATGATTAAAATTATTAATTCACTAGATATGGAAGCTACTAAAATTTTAGATCTTTGAACAATTGCATATATTGCTGTTATTGTTGTTGTTGTGTTTAACGCTATTTTTCAGCATACTATGGGCTATACATGGCGGCCAGTATTAATGGTGGAGGAAGAACTTGGGAACAAAACCCGGAAAGAACCACCGATCCACGAGAAGCTACTGGAAAGCTTTCTCACATACCCACATTAGACGAATCTGAGACTCGAACACACGCAGACAGAGGTGAGATGGCAGAGACCCGTAACGGAGAGCGCTTTAGACCATGCTAGGATTTAATACATTGTCGCAAAGATTTTCAAGACACATTCTAGCGTGTTTGGACTTCATACGCAAGTGGATAAAAAATGATGATCTGGAATAATGTCGTATGCATCTCTTTATATTCTTGATAAGTATCGAATAATTTATATCTTACCCATGGTCATCTTAAGAGTTAAGTCTGATTACATTCCTGTCATTGGATGTGCTCAAAATAATATCCAATGTTGCAAACGAACCCACCAATTCCATTTCAAAGGAAATATAATATTATTGTTACAAAACTGAGATATTATTGCAGCAGTTTAACACATGTATCGAGTTTCAATTCAAATCGACGTACGTATTTGTAAAGGACATACACAGCTGGATAAAAGACGATGAGGTACACATTTTTATTCATATTCTCATATTCAGAAAGATGCCAATGCAACATTCATTAGTTGTATTTTTTCGTTTTGTGCGGGACGAATGTTCGTCTCCATTAGCTAATTGCTGTGGGTTTTATGTGTTTTATTTGCTTTATATTAGAATGGTTTCTTAGTACTTTCAAGACAAATAGTTAACTATTTTTATCTGTAAAGCTCTCCATTAGTTGGTAATACCAGTTTATTTGCTTAAATACAAAGCGTATCTTATATTTATTTAATTAATTTGAATGAAAAAAGCTCCATAACTAAAGAAAACAACCTATCAAAGAGCAGTTGAGATTGTGATTATTCGCTAAATATTAAGAACACTATTTTGTAGCGGACACACTGGACTGGGATGCGCAGAGTTTATTCGTTTCGTCAATACATATCTGCGTGCAATCAGTCTTAACTGAAATAGAAAAACAAGCCTGAGTATTTAATTAATCAGTTCTAATAAAAATAGAAGCTCGAAAGCTACAATTACCAATGTATCAATTTGATTGATTGAGATTATTCGCTTAAAGGTAAGAACTACATATTGTAGCGGATGCACTAGATAGAGATGTTTATTCACTTCGTGGATACAGTAAAGTTCCTTGTATTCAATATTAACTGCGTGCGAAAATCAAGTATGGTAATTTGCATGCGAGATAACAATTGAAATATAATATATGTATCTTTGATATATCACAGTTTGTATATACTTTTCTCGATAATAAAAAATTATGCAAGCCTCGATTCCGTTTGACGAAAAATGTATGCATCTAGTGGTGGCATTGACCGCTTTTTACTTATACTTGTCAAAACCATTGTAGGTAAAATTACCGACAAATGGAATTCCTATAAGAATAAAATTGGAGGACGTCGTACTCAGCACACGTAGCTGACCTGATTAAGTGTTGTTCCCATTTGATATAACTACGCTTGCTATAAAATGAGATAGAAACTATGCAATATAAACGTAAGGATGGTGTATGATTTCGTTTTGTGTGTATTGTAGACAATATGTTTATATATATATATATATATATATATATATATATATATATATATATATATATATATATATATATATATATATATATATATATATATATAATTAAGCAGAAGTTACCTGGTACAATGTCGGTCGTACATTCATATCACCTGATAATCTATGGCGGTAGGGTTTTATAATCAAACTATTACAACATACGCTCTTATGGGCAAAAATAACATAATTATCTTAAGACCTTGATAAATTCGTCTGCGGGAGGTGGTATACTAAGTATTACATTTGAAAGAAATTAGGCCTTCAAGTTGAAACTAATTCCCAGATGATGTTAATCTACAGCTGGTTAGAGACAATGCACAGTTAGCGGTATGCAAAAGTAGGCTCGAATCTTCAGCGTTTTGTTGCACATTTAATATTAGATCTAGGCGAGATATCTTTTGGATATATGTGGGGCTTGATAGTGGGCACCTACAAGGGCACATAGCCCATAATCGATGTGTGCAGCTTACAATGTTCATCGGTAAAACGTTTCCTTCTGGATAGATCGTTCATAGGATGTAAGGGTGCTTTGCCAATCAATTTGACGTTACGGCCCATGCCCATTGTGTTATTAGGATATTGTCTAGTTATATTATTGTAAAAAATAATTAATAACGTATATTGGTATACTATCGATTGATAAGAAAAGATTAATTTCTCGCATAGCTTATTCAATTCATCATTATTGCACATTTATCAATATCCTATTTATACAGCGTGTTCGAATGGTTTAAATTTGCGTGTTATATTTAATGTATTTTATATCAAATAGTTGACAAATTAAGACGGCCAAAATCAAAACACGTTTTAAATGTAAAAGATCATTTTAAAATTGAATAGCATTACTGTGTTTACAGCATTCCTATACACATTAGAATGTTTTAACGACGTTAGTGGTGAAGAATACTTGCCTATTTTAGCAGATAATAATTTACTGTCATTAATTACGAACTTGAAATTTTAGCCCATGATGTAATGGGAACAAGTATGGTGTTTATGCTAATTAAGAATCTATCAAATGTACATTTTATTATGACACGAGTTGACCCGAAGAATTATTGTATGACTTGACAATATTGTAAGAATAAAAGCCGAGACTTATATAAAAAAAAGTGTATTTACAGTTTATCACAAAAGCAACATGTATCGTGTTGCAATTAACATAACAATGTTTTGAAATTAAATACACATTACGTGCCAATTTGTATGAAAATTAGATAATATATTAGATTTAAGTTCATTGTGTGCCTAAACCCAATTTAATCACATAATAAAATGTGTTTTCCAAGAGTTGCCAGTAGTTTCTATCTCATTTTATTCGCATAACTAAGTAAATAGCAAACACTTGTTAAGTACACTACATTTTCTCAGATTTAAATTGATGTTATCGGTAGGATATGTTTTCACAGATTCTTCTTTAGCAGTTGATACTCATAATTTGTGTAACATTTTGCTTTAGCATACACCTATATAAAAATATTAAATTTAAGTAATCGTGTCCAGTGTGTGTTGTTTATTATGATTTAGCATAACCTTAACATAACTTTATTAAACATAATCATTCAAAACGCAATAGCAAACACGGACGATCCTTTCAATGATATTTACGAATTCTTTATGAGAATGCAGGGGGAGTGTGTTTCTTGGGTTTATCAGAACAATCTTCCGATCTGAAATTATTCAGAGTAAATATGGAATCGCTCTGTCTGCTGTCTTGGTTTTGCGAATCAGAGGTGGGGGGTTAACTTCATTTAGGCTCTGCACATACCAATTAAGTTACAAAACTGAAAAGCATGATCAAATTAGAGATGCGTCATTAGAAATCCAATATTATTTTTTAAGACTTGGCTATATTTTGTACCTTAATTTAAACAAATCCAGTGCAAGGCAAACGGAAATTGTGAAGTATAGGTTAAATATCAATGATGATAATGAAATATTCAATGTTGAAATTACTAGAGAAAAAATTACTACCTGTGTAAATAGAGTGTAGAATTGAACATTATTGTACCATTGATGGAAACTAAAAGAGTCTGTATAGGCAATTCAAGATATAATGCGGCCTGAGTATTTTTAATTTAATTTGACCGCCCAGGTGTCTAGAGGTTAGAGCGTCCGCCTTGAATGCGGAGAATACCGATTCAGGCCACGTACGAGTCATGGAATTTTTTTTAAAAAATTGGTAATAGCAGCTGTCGCGCTGGGCGCTCCGCATTAAAATATGATACTAGGACTAGTATAATTGGTGTCAGGATAATGTGACTAGGTGGGACATGAATTTATATGTCTACGTAGTGATGGCCCTGTGCAAATACTTCGCTATAAATGCTACAATGCAGGCATCGTAGCGGTACGACTGAAGAAGTGTTAAAACCTCCGTTAAAAATCCTAAATACACACACGCTGCACGCGCGCGCACACACACAGACACTTCTTAATTTCATGTTTGATTAATTAATTATACCAACGAAGGAATAATACAATGTAATGCATTCAATCTACCAAATGTAGCGAAAATAACAACGTCTAAAAAATGGTTCCTTGAAATTACCAAAATGATGTTATTCATTACTGATCACTCTTTCAATCGTTGGAAGACGGCGTGTTCAAATGTTTTCACCTATTTGTGACAAATTTAACGATTTTCCACATATGTCTTTACGACGAAGTAACAACCTTTTATTTCTAAGAAGTTCATTAGGTTTCATTATATAGTGAATGCAGATAACCAACCTTTAAACATTTAGTTTTGAAGATCAACTAAGTTCCTTTGGCTTATATCATTAAATATATATATTTATTTATACCATATGTTTTTAGCGTGTTTTCTTTGAATAATTACTATTTGTTTCTTTTATAAAATGGTATATGGAATAACAGTAAATCCTGAAGAACTGTTTTCCTCACATTTCCACTTATTGTCATAATATTAATATCCCTTCCACATGCACTTCAAGTAAATTGTTTAACAGTTGCAGTCTACGATTAGATAACTCATGACGTCTTGTGATTCCATCAAGTCTAATAAAGTTCGAATGTGGAAGTCGCAAAATCATTATTTCTTAAATTATGTTCCTTTTAGTTGCATTGATGTATATTTGCTGAGACTTCAGCCTTATACATGTATTAGTCAATGTTTTACAGATTCAGCATGTGGTGTGTTTGTCTATTAAAATACCGTACCTTAAAGCAAATGGTATATAGTGTTTTAATTTCATATTATGTGTTTGTCTATTTAAATACCGTATCTTAAAGCAAATGGTATATAGTGTTTTAATTTCATATTATGTGTTAGTCTATTTAAATACCGTATCTTAAAGCAAATGGTATATAGTGTTTTAATTTCATATTATATTTTTGCTTTTTTGAATACCGTATCTTAAAGCAAATGGTATATAGTGTTTTAATTTCATATTATGTGTTTGTCTATTTAAATACCGTATCTTAAAGCAAATGGTATATAGTGTTTTAATTTCATATTATATTTTTGTCTTTTTGAATACCGTATTTTAAAGCAAATGGTATATAATGTTTTAATTTCATATTATGTGTTTGTGTATTTAAATACCGTATCTTAAAGCAAATGGTATATAGTGTTTTAATTTCATATTATATTTTTGTCTTTTTGAATACCGTATCTTAAAGCAAATGGTATATAGTGTTTTAATTTCATAGTATGTGTTTGTCTATTAAAATACCGTATCTTAAAGCAAATGGTATATAGTGTTTTAATTTCATATTATGTGTTTGTCTATTGAAATACCGTATCTTATAGCAAATGGTATATAGTGTTTTAATTTCATATTATATGTTTGTCTATTAAAATACCGTACCTTAAAGCAAATGGTATATAATGTTTTAATTTCATATTATATGTTTGTCTATTTAAATACAGTATCTTAAAACAAATAGTATATAGTGTTTTAATTTCATATTATATGCTTGTCTATTTAAATACCATATCTTAAAGCAAATGGTATATAGTGTTTTAATTTCATATTATATCCATATGAAAAGCTATTAAGCACGTTTCTCTGTTATCCAGAGCAATCGGAAACGTCCTTAATTTCTCGGACATAAGCTCTTTATAATGCTTCAACAAACATGTAGACGACATAGAATGTACGAAAGCAATATCATACTGGCAAAAAAGTCATAAGTCGAATATGTAAAATTAGTGAATATAATTATGTACATTTTAAAAGTATAGGATATAATTGTTCATGAATAGAAACAATGCTAAAAAAAGGGTTAACCTGTAAACCATATATGGAAAGTAACGTTTCTTAATTATTATGGTTATGTGTCGTATGTGTCTGTATATATTAATTAAAGAGAAGAAATTCTAAATCAATTGACTCATTATGTTACATGGAATCGTGCGAAAGGATTGCATATTACATTTCTTAACTGATTACCTCCAATATGTGCTTGTCTCCATCATTGTATATACTTGGATAACCCGCACTTTTGTATACTGTTTTAATCGCTGATAACGCTGACAAAAGTGAAATCAACGTTGAATAAAACATGACTACGCATGCTTAACCAAATAATGAGAAGTTGCGCTGTTCTTTAAGGTTCTAAATGGCACTTTAGCCTCTGGGTGTTTGGCAGATCTGGCTCTACTGTATGTGTAACGGTGAAAGGAATCGACGAATGAATCCATTGTTGGGCATGATCAGGCTTACCTCTTTGTCCTAAATTTAGGAAAAGCAGTCGATTAATATAATATTTGCAAGCAAGAATACATCATAGGAAACAAATACAATTTAATCCAGTAACACTTAATGAAAAAGGGTACAAAGTTAACAGTAGCAATCCGCAATACTGCGAATGACTGCATGACTTGATAATCAATTTTCTTTCTAACGTTTATGTAAAGATTGAGTTTAGATGAACTTGAATAGCATCAATCCGTTCAATGTTTAGACATGGTATGCAGCCAAACGTGTTTCTATGCATAACATTGGTTTGGGTTTTTATAAATTGAAAAGATATGCTTTCTTATATTATGACCATGACAATGACTAATGTGAGTAAGTTCAGTATAATGAAGTTATTGTTTGTTTTATTTACCTAGAATGACTTATGTATCACATTGCAGCTATAATATCCGTCACAATTTTACATCCAAAGAGATGCTTGTATAATAAAAGATATCAAGTATCTGAAACTTAACCCGTATTTCTAAAATAACTATAACGCAGATGACATCCCCTTTTACATTGCTTAAAAACAAAAATGATGGTGATTGGAAATGCTTCTCCAATCATTAGGGGACTTTGTTAGATTATCCAGTGACAAATTAGATTTTTGTTCAATAACATTTAGTCCAGGAATTTGTCCGTTATTGTCAACATATCGAGTTTTTATTGTTGCGGATGTCATATAAAATGGACTTAATGCTAGCGTAGAGGAGTGAGACTCCATTTGCGAGTATGTTTAAGTAAATATCACGAAAGCTGATGAAAGTTAGATATAAAACAATAAGTTATTACACTGGCATTCAAAATTTAGACTTTTGATCCACACTGTTAGAAAGCATCATATACATTTCACCTAATGTAATTTAAACTCAAAGCAACTTAAGCGTCATCACTTTTTAAAAAAGAATGAGAGACATATGCTAACATTAAAAATAAAAAATGAATCAACTGATGATAACATGTATTCAATGCCTATTGTCTGAGACAAACAGGCCATACGTGGCGGCCAGAATAACCGTTGGAGGAAAAGCTAGGGAAAATCCCGGTTATAGCCATTACCCACGGATTGCTGTGGCAAATGTTCCATTCCACACGGTGTTGATGCTGGAAATTGAAAGGCTCTGAAGATCAGATCCATTTAAAAAAAATATCCCAAAGGATGTGAATATGATTTGTTCTGATAGATACGATAATAGGTTAGAAAGTTGAATAAAGTTATTCTATCATCCACCTGAATAAAAAACAAAAACAATATAGGGCAAAAATAGACGAAGGAGACCGGACCCTTTTACATTGATAACAGTTAAAGAATCAAAAAATATTATAATGATATAGTTTACAAATTGAGTAAACCCACACTGGTATTTTGTATTTAAACAGTGATCATTTTCGCTTTTGTTCAAGTCATTTTCGTGCGTCAGTTTTGTCCTCTTTATTTAACGATGCTAGCTGGGTTTTGGTCACAATATCCTATTCAAGGTAACAATGAGCAATAAAGGTAATTACATTCATTCTAAAATGCAGACAACACGTTTAAAATAATTCATTTTTTATGCAGTTGTATTAGCAGCATGGATTTTTTTCAATAAGAAAATTGCTTACAAGCTACCGACTGATATTTCGGATCAATATAATTTTTTTTTAATATTATCATGTCGAGTCAAATAAAAAGAATCACATTTGTACACCCTTTCATCAGCAATCATCAAACTAAATATTAACACAAAACAGGTAAACTCCAATTATTGCAGTCAAGTGTGCTTGTAATGATACATACAATGTCCACCATGGCAGAAGGATGATATTCCACAATGCAATTGAATCTGAAACCAACCAACCTATTGTCATAATATTGGACAATTAATCCATTGATCATTTAGTGCAACCGTCACATAAGATAAATATGTATGTTTACTTGCATCTTTTTTCTTTTCAAGACGAAAACTACAACACCTTGCTGCTGCGGCAATTTTGCCTAAAAACAAGAAAAACAAATGTCATACAAATTCTAATACTGGAAAGCCGATTTTCTATGAAAGAAAACAGATAACAAAATATTTTCCATTCGCACTGGGAATAATCGATGTTTTAAACCTATTTTTACATTTTAAACCAGTAATAGCCATAACCAAGAGTGGGTAAAATACACGAAATGTATAATCACTTAACTTTGCTTTGATTAGTATTTAAAGGTCACGATAATACTTGAAAGTGTAGCATCAACTATCTTGATATTTGTATGCATGAGTATGACAAGAAATATACAGGATATTAAATGACCGACACGGTCACCAGTCGGATTGACAATGCTTGAAAATGATGGTGTTTGATGTAATATTGGTCAAAGAAAAGTACCGATATAATGAGGGCATTGTATTCGTTTTGCTGCCATTATCTGAAGGTATTAGGCTATGTCTTGATGGTAATATCTTTTAGTGAATACGTGCAAAATCGGTTTCGGCGACTACAGACGAAGGAGAAGCGTTTTTTGTTGACTATCTTTCTTCGGGTATTTTAAAGTTATATGTATAGCTATGGTGTTTTATATGCGTTTGCCATAATGAATGTGATAGTGTTTTTTGGTACTTACATAATTCATACACCTGTAAGGCTTAAAATTCATACACCTGTAAGGGGCCTTGAGTGACAGAGTGGTTTAAAGCGCACTCCGTTACGGATCGCGGCCATCGCACGTCTGTCTGCGTGGGTTCGAGTCTCAGATTCGGTCAATGGGGCTATGTGAGAAACCTTGGCAGTAGCTTTTCGTGTTTCGGAGGTACTTTATGTGGGTTGTACCGGATTCTTACTCCACCTATAATACTGGCCACCATGTATGCTGAACACAACTACAATAACAACAACAACATACATATGTATACCGGCAACATATTCAACATACTTAGGGTTTAATTTAATTGAAACAGCATAACGGCTGCGAAATTGCTCGTTTTAAAATAATGACATAGCATTTCTTGATTACGTAAAAATTATAAAACTGGTTATATATTCCTGCAACTTTCGTATAAGATCAGGCATGCAGGTTATACAATGCACTAAGCTTAGTCAATAATTTATATTGTTTAATTTCTTAAGCAACACGATCGTCAGACCATCTTTTGAAGCAATGGATGTGATTAGATTACAGTGTCTGCAAATCTCGATTTAGAATTTACGTCTCTTCGAGTTCCTCTAATTTATTTGATCATTGTGTTGTAGAAATATAATAACTAGATATCGCAAATACTGGACTCAGCCGACACGCTTTTACTGTAATGTGTTTTCCTAGAAACCACAAATTGACAGCAAGCAGTCTTAGATTTTTTTCGTTTGCTCATTTATTTTCATATGTTTAGAAATCATAACCAAACTGAGATAAATACAAAATACTCTGCTCAAATTATCTTACAATATTAGTTCATTAATAATTCAGATCAAGGATTGATGCCGATTTTCATGTTTGTAATGCAACAACACACGCAGAAGAGGGCTCCTTATCCGCAAAAGAGCTTTTGTCAACAGCTAAAATGCTTTATCGTGCACGAAGAAATGTTCGTATGTTTGCCGATTAGTATTAGTTGTAGTTGTATATACGTTTATCTTAGATGCTGTTTTGTTCGAACATTCATTTTCATTTGTTTCCTTCTCCCAATGATACAAAATCAATTCCTTTACTGTTTTGTATGTGATTTTGTATTATCCTGATTAAGCAAATATTTAGCGTACCTTACACCCACTGTATCCCATCTTTGCTTTTGACCTTCGCATTAATCCTACCATACGTTTTCCTAATTTTGTCTAATTCGGTTTGTTAATTATCGATATTTGTAATATTTGTATTATTTCTTGGATTAATTGATTTGCGAAATTTTTTAAAAAAAATTCAATTTTAATTATGTTGGTGTTTAAATTTTCTTGTTCTGCTTTTTTCTATGAATGTTCAATTGTCAGTTTAATTTTTATTCTAACAGAGAAAGAAAAGAAAATGTATTTGTAATGAATCATTGTTATCGCTCTTAGCAAGATATTCTTACAAAGAACATTATATTTTAACGGCTTTATTTTATTCCTTATCTTTTAGACCATTTGGATTGTATTTTCAAAAAGCATAACCTATAGACAGCATACATAAGGATAATGTGAGTGTAATAGCAGAATGGTCTGTTCTGTGCCGCAGAACAAATAATATAATCTGCGAATTTGAAACCGTCCTCATAAAACAGGAAATGATCTAATAATATACGTTGTGTTATAGGTCCTGGATATATCCATAAAAAGCGCTTAGCACTATTGAATCTAGTGAATCAAGTTAATTCCTAACGTAACACGCTGATGTTTGGGCCATTGAATTTATATTCTAGGAAATATTACAGGTATCGAGTTTAATGTCCAGAAGAAAATTCCTGTCACAAAATAATAACAGATAAAGTATTCATGCTCAATGTCTTTTATTTGATTCCCAAGAAAATGAAATTATCAACATAACGACCATCAACAAATAAGTAGAATGATGTGTATTTATCATCAATGTAACATGTTTATCTTTGGATATAACATGCAATGTTATTTCAAATGAGACCCCCATTCTGAATACCAGCATTTCTCAATGTCATTAGTACTACGAGTTTTTTGAAAACATGTAATTAATTAATTGGTTGTTAATTTTTAATATATGAAGTGCAATATTTGTTTTCATTCGGCTATCAAATTTGTTCGCTAATGTTCCTTACAAACATAAAAAACACGAATATACTGATATAATAAAAATCTTGAAATTATCAACATAGTTTTAAAAATAACGTAATATCCAAATGATCTCAATCTCTACGAGAAAGAACAATATGAGTGATTACTGTATATGGCCTAAAAAGGTTTCGAGAGACAAAGCAAGGCAATATTTGTATTGCTGTACGAGTGTTTACTTATGCGAGAATCGATATATAAAATGGATTTGAGAGGTTTCCTCATTCGAAAGACCGTGTTAAGTTGTATGGAGTATTACTTTTTCGTCTATGAGAGACGGGTTTAGAAAAAATATGTATCACTTTGAGGGATTCCAGCCATACTAGTGATATATTGAGGAACCCCTGCATATCGCCCTAAGACATTTCCTTTTTACAAGATGCATTGAGATGGATAATTGTATATCACCCTTGTCTGAAAGTCACACATGTCATGTAGGCCTTCAACACCATTTCAGTATTGGGTGAAATTTGTTAGAATTTGTTTACATTGTACATTCCGAATCGTATACATGTTCACCTTAAAAAGGCTTGTAAGTTGTCAAGGCATTTATCAAAACATTACTCCTCAGTGCACTTTGTTATGTCTACTCCGCTTAATTGCGCAGAAGGTTTCATAAAACTAATTAATTGTTAGTTACAGAATCAGTTTTTGTATAGACAATTGTTAAGTACATATAGAAAAGACAGACGGAAGCTGAATGGCTTATAACTACAGGGACCATCTTGTATGTATTTCAGAAGAAACCCACGTATGACTATATGGGTAAACTGTATGTTATAACAGGCCCCGAACCTTTACAACTTTTCATTGAATTGCTGAAGCCGTAAGCTACTATGTGATGTAACCCAAGAGATTCCTTTGAATAGTTTGGGTACATACATGGTACTGTTTCTAAATTTCGAGTTATGCATCATATTTTTTTCATTTTGTTCATTTCATTGTAGAATACTATATTTAAACTGGAAATGACTAGAAATTTCATTTGTGAAGTTAGGTTCTTTTGAACATAACATAAACATATATTTCATAGCAGAAAATACAGGTGTTGTCAATGTTCAATTCGAGCCAAAACGTTATGTAAATGCTAGGGTTTTCATCCCTATAAAATTTGTATTTGCTAGATTAGGAAACATAATACACCTTTGTTAGACCATTTAATTATTTTGTTTGATCCATGTATTTACTTCACTTATCTTTATACTTTTTGTTCTCATTATTGTAAAGTAGGATAATGAGTGAGAAACAAGGTAAATTGTTTTAATAGACTGAGTTTTAATTGCTTCTGGCGAATTTCTTTTCAGAGCAAGATGGCCGATCATACTGACAATATATCATGGATGGCTTTCCTCGAAGGCGATACCATTACGACACCTGTAGTGACAAACGTATCTTCGTTTTACATTGAGAATGGCGTCGATGCTAAATCAGTGAAACAACAAATCGAGAATTATTGTTTTCCACTGGTATGTATTTTTGGACTCATTGGAAATACCCTTGCAATTATCGTATTTCTTCGAAAGGAGCTTCGGATGACGTCATGTAATCTGTACTTGGCAGCGAGATCGGTATCCGACAACGGATTTCTTTTTATCCTCTTACTCATCTGGATCAGCAAAATACTTCACGTGAACATAATGATGGTAAACGTGCTTTGCCATATCTGCATCTTCTTCACCTATTTTTGCGGTTCTATCTCTGTATGGCTGGTTGTGATGGTAACGATAGAGAATTATATTCGCATTTGCCACCCATTTAAAGTAACACAATTTTGTACCAATATGAAGGCGAAATTTATAATAGGGGCGTTTTGTGTTGGAGCTTTAGCATTATATCATCTCCCATTGTGGATCGTGACAACCAACTGCACCCCAAAACCAGAATTTGCTCAAGTCACACAGGCGCTTGTACTTACTGATTCACTGCTCACCTTAGTGATACCAACGTTTCTAATATCTGGTTTTACCCTGACAATAATGTATAGTTTAATCAAATCCTTACACACAAAAAAGAAACAGAAATCGTGCATATGCAGGCATAGGAGAACAAAGAATGGTGCCCATTGCAAGGTGACCAAAATGCTCTTTGCGCTAACCGTTATATTTTTCGCACTCAATTTTCCAAGCCACGTTATTCGTGCACGGATACTTATAAATACTTACATGAAAGGGATTGACATATCCCACGCATTAGAAAATGTATTCCAGAGCGTGTTTCAGCTATTGTACTATTTGAGTTTTTCTATTAACATACTTATTTATTTAATATTCGGAGGAAATTTCAGGAGTTGTTTTATAAATTTGTTTTGCAAACGGCGGAAGTTGGATGAAAGAGAGAATCTAGGTTGCGTACATTTCAGTATTAGTCAAAGGAGGGCCTCTGGTACTGCTTTAAATGATCAAACTATAACGACGAAACTGATGTCCAACGATATAAATAAAAACCAGGCTTTATTATGAAAAATAAGATAACCAATCGTTTCCTTACTGGGTTTTGGTCTCAAAGAACTTTGTTTTCTATCATGCTTCTACTGTGCATCCATACATTGAAAGCGTCAATCCAAGATAAATGATTTGCATTAAGTTCTTATGAATGCAAACTTACGCATATGTATTAATCAGATGTAGCCGTTAAAACCGCATATCAGCTGATTTATGAACCAAAGGAATATCAAACATTTTTTGTATAATACTAATTTTCTGAACCTATAAAATGGTTCATTTTTAATTGTGTGATTCCTTGAGTACAGTTTTGTTTGTCGTGTGTTATTGTTTCTAAAAGCAATCACACATTGCATATTTATTTATTATGTACAACGTTTTAAGGTGTTTGGAAAAAAAGATGAGGAAATAACTTTCTTCCATGCTGGAGCGAAACGTTTCATGGAGGAAGTTTCAGAAGATGAAAAAAATCTTTCTGGTTAAAAACATGCATTTTCTTTGAAAAGGCGCGGGAAGCTATTACTGTTTAATATTTTGCACTTTGTTTATACACTTTTTTCAACTGGATCATGTAAAGCTTAACTATTGAAATCAATAAAACCAAATGTAGAATTTAGCCCAAGGTAGAATTATATTTTGTCTAACTCTAGTGGCTCAGGAACAAATCAATGTATACATGAGCGTGACTAGATCTCGTTATACTGGAGATTGAATACAGTTGTATACATTCAATCGCTTGAATGCCGGCATTAACGAATAAACAGTAGTACTAAAAATGTTCAAAAGATAATAATCAGCCTTCAGACGAAAAGGTAAATTTCTTCTAGGAATATTAAATATAAATCGTTTCTGAAAGCGCGCGCGCGACCGTGTTTGTGTGTGTGTGTGTGTGTGTAAGAGAGAGAGAGAGAGAGAGAGAGAGAGAGAGAGAGAGAGAGAGAGAGAGAGAGAGAGAGAGAGAGAGATTTAGTGTGTGTGTGTGTGTGTGTGTGTTTTGAAAGACAAACTTGTCATATGTAAAACAAATTTCCATGCCTTATACAGCAGCCTCAACCTTTGCCTTTTAAATCTTATGAAGGTACACTTTGTGAATTACAATGTGTAAAATAATGCACATAATAACATTTACTGAGTGGAGTTTATAATAACCGATCATTCTAGATAACATATGTACCATATATCGTAATGTTCGCAAAGTTACGTGGTGTGTAAAGAAAAATCATATTAATGTCATTTTGACATTGCATTTTATTCTTTAATGTTTGCTTTACGTATCATATGCGTTTTTACACGTAATGTTGTGTATGTAATTATTACCTTTTCTGTGGTTATATACAAATTAGTTTAAAATAAAACCTTTCAAAAAAGAATATATGCTATTGTTATTTACATGCCAAAATTATCGATGTTTTATGTATTATTTTCTTTATTACTTCTCTTGTCAGTTTGTCAGTTGATAATTGTATCCCATTACATTTAATACCTTGATTAATATAATATAATACATATACTAATTATAAATTAATAGGCTTATGAAGAAGTACGATATTATTTATTAGAAACTGAATGCTCTTAAAGGTTTCTAACGTTTACTAATTGCATGGAGATATGGTTCAAAGCGACGGTATCATTAAGACTAAAGTCCATAGTCAATAAGAAATAAACATATCATTAAGACTAAAGTCCGTAATCAATAAGAAATAAACATATCATTAAGACTAAAGTCCTTAGTCAATAAGAAATAAACATATGATTAAGATCAAAGTCCCTAAAAATAAATAAACATATCAAGACTAAAGTCCTTAATGAATAAGAAATAAACATATCATTAACACTAAAGTCCTTAATTAATAAGAAATAAACATCATTAAGACTAAAGTCCTTAGTCAATAAGAAATAAACATATGATTAAGACTAAAGTCCGTAATCGATAAGAAATAAACATATCATTAAGACTAAAGTCCTTAATTAATAAGAAATAAACATCATTAAGACTAAAGTCCTTAGTCAATAAGAAATAAACATATCATTAAGACTAAAGTCCGTAATCAATAAGAAATAAACATATCATTAAGACTAAAAGTCCTTAATCGATAAGAAATAAACCTATTACTAAGACTAAAGTCCGTAATCAATAAGAAATAAACATATTATTAAAACTAAAGTCCTTAATTAATAAGAAATAAACATATCATTAAGACTAGAGTCCTTAGTCAATAAGAAATAAACATATGATTAAGATCAAAGTCCCTAATAATAAATAAACATATCAAGACTAAAGTCCTTAATGAATAAGAAATAAACATATCATTAACACTAAAGTCCTTAATTAATAAGAAATAAACATCATTAAGACTAAAGTCCTTAGTCAATAAGAAATAAACATATCATTAAGACTAAAGTCCGTAATCAATAAGAAATAAACATATCATTAGGACTAAAGTCCTTAATCGATAAGAAATAAACATATCATTAAGACTAAAGTCCTTAATTAATAAGAAATAAACATATCATTAAGACTAAAGTTCTTAATTAATAAGGAATAAACATCATTAAGACTAAAGTCCTTAGTCAATAAGAAATAAACATATCATTAAGACTAAAGTCCGTAATCGATAAGAAATAAACATATCATTAAGACTAAAGTCCTTAATTAATAAGAAATAAACATATCATTAAGACTAAAGTCCTTAGTCAATAAGAAATAAACATATCATTAAGACTAAAGTCCGTAATCAATAAGAAATAAACATATCATTAAGACTAAAGTCCTTAATCGATAAGAAATAAACCTATTACTAAGACTAAAGTCCGTAATCAATAAGAAATAAACATATCATTAAAACTAAAGTCCTTAATTAATAAGAAATAAACATATCATTAAGACTAGAGTCCTTAGTCAATAAGAAATAAACATATGATTAAGATCAAAGTCCCTAATAATAAATAAACATATCAAGACTAAAGTCCTTAATGAATAAGAAATAAACATATCATTAACACTAAAGTCCTTAATTAATAAGAAATAAACATCATTAAGACTAAAGTCCTTAGTCAATAAGAAATAAACATATCATTAAGACTAAAGTCCGTAATCGATAAGAAATAAACATATCATTAGGACTAAAGTCCTTAATCGATAAGAAATAAACATATCATTAAGACTAAAGTCCTTAATTAATAAGAAATAAACATATCATTAAGACTAAAGTCCTTAATTAATAAGAAATAAACATCATTAAGACTAAAGTCCTTAGTCAATAAGAAAAAAACATATCTTTAAGACTAAAGTCCTTAATCGATAAGAAATAAACATATCATTAGGACTACAGTCCTTAATCGATAAGAAATAAACATATCATTAAGACTAAAGTCCTTAATTAATAAGAAATAAACATATCATTAGAACTAAAGTCCTTAATCGATAAGAAATAAACATATCATTAAGATCAAAGTCCCTAATAAGAAATAAACATATCAAGACTAAAGTCCTTAATCAATAAGAAATAAACATATCAAGACTAAAGTCCTTAATCAATAAGAATAAAACATATTGTTACGTGCTTAGGCTCGAATAAGCAGTAACACAGAAAGAGTGAAGACTAACAAGCTTGTAAAACTTTAACAATGAATTTATTAAGTACAATGATTTTCCTAAAATAAATAAACTTACAGTTTTAGAGAATCAAATCCAACATTAATCCAATATAGAATTCACAAAAATAATCCACTAATGAAATTGCAAGAGTCCTGATAAATAAATGTTCTGATAGTTCCAGGTTTGAATCTTGATGATGTAATCCAAAATGGATGACAATGTCACGTGATGCAGTTCTCGTTTAAAAAAAAATCCAAATGAAAATCATAAACACATGTCCTTTTCCAGTTAAATGGAATAATTCCTCTTGCTACGACGAAATGACACAATGTCCAGTACAAGGTAATTAAAATTATAACTCAAACAGAAAACACAACTATTAACTTTAAAAGCCCAGATTCTACTGAATCTCTCTCCCAGTACAATGATTTAAATACTCGTTTCTTTAATGTAAGCAGGGGATCACGTGATTTTCTGGAAATTCATAGAAGGTCAGAGGAAGAGGCTACCTTCACCAAATCACGTAATAATAAAATGATCCAGAAGAAAATCAGCCACTAATTACTAAAAATAAAAAGATATTTTTGGATCTAGCCAATCATTTCCAAGGCTTGTTTACACTCTCTAAAGAAGGGTCAGAAATGAGGTCAACAAGCCAAGGTCAACCTGTGTTTACAGCTAGAGTCTAGGTCAGACTGAATTTTCCAGAATAATCTCCCAATTAATGAATTTTAAACCCTAAATGCCAAAATTGGATTTGACAATTAGAAATAAATAAATTAAATCAAATATACGTAACAATATCAATACTTAAGTCTTTAATCAATAAGAAATAAACATTATATCATTAAGACTAAAGTCCTTAGTCAATAAGAAATGAACATATCATTAAGACTAAAGTCTTTAATCAATGGGAAATAAACATATCATTAAGACTAAAGTCCTTAATAAAAAAGAAAAAAACATATCATTAAGACTAAAGTCTTTAATCAATAGGGAATAAACATATCATTAAGACTTAAGTCAAAAGGTCTGTGTAAATTCTAGATCATGAATGTCTTACTTCCAACGTATTTTGATTTTAACTCAAAATATTGCATTAAACAAACAAGATTTTTACCATTAAAGATTTAAAAGCCAAAGCCATGAACACTGATTGATAAGATTACTTCTTGAACTGTTTTTAAATGGTATGTATGTATGTATGTATGTATGTATGTATGTATGTATGTATGTATGTATGTATGTATGTATGTATGTATGTCTGTCTGTCTGTCTGTCTGTCTGTCTGTCTGTCTGTCTGTCTGTCTGTCTGTCTGTCTGTCTGTCTGTCTGTCTGTCTGTCTGTCTGTCTGTCTGTCTGTCTGTCTGTATGTATGTATGTATCTGACTGACTTTATTTATTTCCTCTTCGGAAGAGATTTCGTTCATTTAATGTTTCGTAAATACAGAAAAGTTAGGAACACAGTTTGTCATTAAATTACTTACAGTACACTATATAGCAAAAAAGCAAAGAGAATTTAATATCAAAACAGATGCGTGAGAGAACTCATTGCAAACGAGTTATATAAGCAACATAGATTAAGAGAGGAAAAATAAAGGAATTGGAATTATGTACATTCAACTTAAACGATTTAAATTGATTATCATGTTCTCACTCACTAAGAAAACATGTGAGTTATTTATTGGATATAAAATGAAATGGGTCAATTTCCATAAGGATACTGAACAAGCATACTAGGAGATCGTTTTCAAGTTAATTTGTTCTTCTGAAAATTGTGTCTATTCCATCAGCCACCACACACATGAATGCCTGTCATGATTGATCATCCATAGAATCTAAGATGTCATTCTCTTGCCCAAAAGAATATGAAGTAGTGTGTCATTGTCCTGACATTAAAGCCAGTGCGAGTCTAGGATGTCTATTGCATCTATTTTTTTTTCAAACATAGTGTTACGCTCGTCGTTTAGGGCTTGGCAGTATAATATCGTATGCTTGGTTCTGTCTATAGTCAATCCCTTGCAGAGTTTATAGTTATATTCATTTTCTGCTGCAACGGAACACATAGTTAAATAAGCAATGTTAACGAAAGTCTAAGTTTTATTAGAATAAAAACCATCTCGTTATCATGTATCAGGAAGTGAAGGATTCTTCTGTGGAATATAATTTTCCATACAAAAGAACCTTGAGCTCTGCAGAGATTATCGAAGAAACCTAATTTGATTTTATCCACATAACCCTCAATGGTCCACAGTCCAAGACTGCTAATTGTTTTTTTTTCCCCATAAAATACCGGTGGTGGATCACATATATGCCTTTAAACGCAAATATTTGTTTATATTAAATTTATCTTGTCTCTCTAAAGATTGCTTCATCTTTTGCAGGGACAGCGTATGCTACATACATTTTTCTCTCAATTATGACTGGTCGGTCCGCAACGTAAGACTTTATTAGATCTACAAACACATATACCGATTGTAAAAATGATACAATATATTGTGACGTGCAAAAGTTTGAAAAATATTTGACCTTTCCTCGATCGCACGACGTCAGCTAGTTAAACCTGACAAATGGCTTCATCCCAAAGGTAAGTAATGAAACAACGCTAGAAAAGTACCACTATCACTTGAGATTATTGAATTCAATGTCGAGAGTGTTAATGCTTTCTAAAGCTCGCATCTAATACTGTTATTTATGAAAGCAGTGTCCATACCAATTATTTCTTGAAAGCAGATAAAAAGGATTGTATCCGTATTCTTAGTTTGAGCTTTATATTTAAATGAATTATATGCTCAGTTTATGTGTGAGGAAATAAATATGTGCTTAAAGCGTTTCGACATTAAAGCCGACAGATTGCAAATGTAAGCATTCCTTACTGCAATTACCAATGTGGGATTAATATTTCGTATACATTTCAATAGCATGAGTACATTTTGTAGGTACTTTTAATTGATATACCTATGTAGTATACAAATTTACCAATTTTTATGTATTTGTTTGTAATAGGAAAAGTTCGAAGGTTATAAAAAAAATAGCAACACCTGCTACATCTTTGTTTACTGAGTACTTTGGATGAATTTATATATTATATCTTTTAAAATGTTTAAATCATCGGTTCTTCTTTAAAACGTTAATAGGTCTGTATACATACAATGTAATTTGAGCAGAGAGAGGTGAATAGTCTGATTAAAAAAAGTTGCTGTATACATAGCTTACATACGTTGTATTCCATTGTCCTTAATACAAAGGAACTGTTTAATATTTTATAAAAATCGTAATAAAATATGATATATACTTGATGAAAATATAATTGTATGGCTGACCCTTTATCCGTACATTTCTATTTTACTTATTTAGTTTTCATTAGAAACGCATGTACTTATTTGATCCCGTTATAAATTGTTATGACTATGAAATCTATTTATGACATTACGTCAATGACGTAATTACTATTTAAAATATAAAGACGTCACCTAATTTCTCAAAACTGTTTGTAAATGAAGAATAATACAACAAATATGAAAGTATTTACTTCATTTACCAGCGTATATGTATATATATATATATAAATATATATATATATATATATATATATATATATATATATATATAAATATATATATATATATATATATATATATATATATATATATATAATATATATATATATATATATATATATATATATATATATATATATATATATATATATATATATATATATATATATATATATATATATATATATATATATATATATATATATATATATAAGCAGCAGTGAGGGCGAACCTCACAACTTTCCGGCAAAAAAAATCGATTGAAACCCTCAAAACGAAGAATAGAGCCTTCCTTCGAAATCTCATTTTAACCAAAATCGATTGAAAAATCTCATATTTTAACTAAAAAAAAATATCTCCATTTGCCATATGGAGATTTTACGATTTTTCAATCGATTTTGATTGCAACGTCGTTGTCATTCACCCTCTCTGCTGCTGAACTTTCAGTTCTGGGTTAATAATTATTTTACGATGAAAATTCTTTTAGGACTTCACAAACAGACTAATTTGTAACACCTCCTCTTGTAAATCAATCAGATTATTGGACCGGTCTGTGAGTTTGAAATTAATTCTGGTTAGCGAATCATTATGGCATCGCATATAGACTGGATTAACTGGATTCTCAATAATTAACCATCCTGGAGGAACTGTTGGTGCAAATGAATATAGAATATATCCCTGCTGAGCTTGATTTGATTGCTCGAGATTTATTTGATAACTACCTTCGATAACGTCACACACTAAATTTAACGCTATCACCGAGGATATATTCACGTTGAACGGAGCGATATGTCTGCCGCCACCGTCTGGGTCATTATTATGTTTGAGGATTTTTATTTCCGATGATGCTGTTTTTTTCCATGCATCATGAATTATTTTAAAACCGATATTGATGTCATCACTGAGAAGTTTTTTTAGTTCTGGTACGTTATATCCTGGTAGTTTGAATGTCGGAATATCTTTGACGGGGATTTTATAGTCTATTGCAAATGTTGTTCTCGATATGGGATTATCGTCATCTAATACCTCTTGAATAATTTTCAAATTAAATTTTTCTATATCGTCGATAGTTTTATTGCATGTTTCTACGACGCTGATAAATTCATCTCGGGTGAGAGAGCCGGATTTAATGGATATTAACAACAGTGAAAAATCTTTAATCATTGCTGTGAAATTTTCAACGATTTTAGGTTTGTCAATAAAATGATATTCCTCTATTTCCTCCCTCCCTTCCTTCTCTCTCCCAGTTAGTTGGTATCCGATACCAAAAAACTCTTTAGTGAATTGGTGATCTTTATAACTTTTTAATGGATTATCAGGTTTTATTCTGTCGGTGACATAATCATTTTTTTGTGGTTCGGGTATATCAACGGTTTTTCCCCCGGGTGGTAATTCAGGCCATCCTAGTACGGTTCTAATAGAACTCTGATAGATATCTACGAGGTATCCTTCTGTGCTTATTTCAATTGCGGATGATAGTGTCGGCTCATGAACCGTTATAGCGATTTTTGATTCTTTTCCAGTAATGGATTTTATTCTACGAGCGAATTCATCATTGATTTGTTCAATTTGATATGACCCTGTTGGTATTGAAACGACGTTCCAGTCTGGAGTCCCGTCTGGTTTATTCTTATTCGCGAACACCAGTGAATTATTCGGTTGTTGACCACCAAATGATTTTGATCTGATATTAGGCCAACTGTGATACACTCGTAGATTTGCTAGCGCTATCTCCTTCACGGGGACTGGGCTAGGAAAATTTACACTAAACTCGGGTTTCGTAGATGTTATTGATATCATAATTGTTTGTACTGGGTTCGTGTTCTCCACTATTTGTTGAAGTAATTCCATCGGTGTTGTTATAGTTGTTATACTCATGCTGTCGCTCTAATTTTGACATCGTTTAATCAAAAATACTGACCGTCACTGAGAACTCAGGATCCGATATCGTTGATATCGTTGATGTTTTATTGAGATCATTCTGGTTTTTGGGTTCGTGTTTTCTAATTCCATCGGTGTTATACTCATGCTGTCGCTCTAATTTTGATATCGCGGAATCAAAAATACTGAGCATCGCCGAGAACTCACTATCTGATATATTTGTATTATCGAGTGACGACGATATCATCGAGGATAATTGCGAGTACGCGGTTGATACAATATGAAATTGAATTAAGTAATCTTGCAGTTTACTCTGGCTGCATGATGATATCTTTTTTGTTATCCCAGTTGATATACCCGCGACTGTAGCCACCGCAGAAATGCAAATCGGAACTACGACCGGGGCAATCATTGTAACAGATGCTAGTATTATTCCGGCACCAGCGAGAACGCTTGACACCGAGTACATAGTAATATCAATCGCGGTGATTCTTCGTCGGTATTTTTTTATTTGTATTTGATACTCCTCGGCGAGGGTTTTGAGTCTAGTTTGAAATTCTCTGACCTGATAATAGCGACATTGCGTTGATGAAATCATTTTTATTTTAAATCCGCTAGCGTTTTCAATTGTGAAATCTAAAGGATTTTCCTTTCAATTTAGTTATTTACTTCGCATACGAATTCTAAGCACCAGGATATTTTTGATCTAATCGTACTATCAACCGCGACAATCTCAAATTATTCTTCACCCCGGACAATTACTGTTGCGGTGCCACCAAAGTAGGTTTTACCGCTTACGATGATATCAAATTGCTTGTTAGAGATTAACGTCATCCTGTAGATACCATGAGGCCACTTCTCGATATTGACTTTCAATTTAGCATTAGATTCTTTTACCCAATCAAAGGTCCCATGCTTTACCCTTTCAGAGGTTTCTTTTAGTTTAAGAATATCGTCGTAAACGTCGAGATAGGTTTTATTGATTTCGGTATATTTCATCATCGTTTCATTGCGGCGTTTAAAAAATGAAATCAAAAGGAGGTCTATTTCCATATCTTTTTGTATGCCATAATGCCTGCTGAGTTGAGAATATGTCGTCGTGATATTGTAATTTTCAGAGCCCTCAAAAATTTTTTTAGCCATTTCGCTGATGCGTTTTTGTTCGTCAATATTTTTTTTAACTTCAGCGAGAGTCGGGCCTGTCAACGATGTGGTTTCAGAAACAGGTGTTCTCCCTAAAAATTTATCAACGATGGTATTAAGTGTTGTTTGTCTCACCATAAACATATTAATATCTTTGAGAGTCATTGTAGATGTAACCGGGACACCAAAGAAATTATTAGCGACGTAGGCATTATGAGTATGCTTGCCGATAAACTCGTTGATTTCAGCGAGAGTCATGGCAGCCACAAGTGGGGTTCCAAAAAACTTAACAACGACGTCGTTAGTGGGTTTTTGCACTCTTTCAAGATTTTCTATTAGTTTAGAAATATCATTGTAAATATCAAGATAATTTACCTTGATTTCATTTTCATTCATCATCCTCTCCGCGTCCTTGTTAAAAAAGAATAGCGATAGAAAGTTTTTAATTTCAGCGAGAGTCATGCCAACCACAAGCGGGGTTCCAAAGAATTTATGAATGACATTTTTGCGAAAATTATTATAACTTCGTATATGATCATCCAGCTCACGGCCGCGGGTGGCTATCATGCTGTCGTGGGCGGCAATTGTGTCGGTGATCGTAGACACAAGTGCGCCTGGTTTAAGTCGTCCGCCGCTGGAATACAGCGCAATAGAGTTTTCAGCGGCGTCGTGTTGTCGTATCAAAATATCATTCAACGACACATTACTGCTTTTTAATTTACCCTGGCGATCTTGAAATACAACTATTTCATTGGGATCAACATTTGTTAAATTTAACGTCTCAGCGATTTCATCTTCGATTAGTTTTTTTATATCCTTGTTAGAATCACCGGTTGCAACGCCATCGGGTTTAGGTTTCAGAGGTCTTCCCCAAGTATCAATCATATTATTGTAAAACTCTCTCTCTCTCTCTCTAAAATCGTTTCGATTTCCAGCGATTGCTGGTGTATTCATTTACGACAACATGTGGTGGTTTTCCCCTTGGGTTACCCAAGGAGTTAGAAATAGCATCAAGAACATTTAATACTTCGCTGCCGCATATTGGTGGATCATTCATTTGTTGTGTTGGTAGCGTAGAATACCAAGTCTTCATTGGAAAAGTTTTTATATAACGCATGAATTCCTTCGGCGGTGCTAATCCATATGAATCAAAATAGACAATCCCACGTGGATCAATAGCGTATGCAACCCAGTGAGTACCAGGTCCGGTGCTGTTATCGAGATTAATGATGCCTGTTTCAACACTGTTGGGTTGTGCTGGTAATTGATCTTTCATAAAAACACCTCTGAAGTTTTTTTTGGCGAGTTTTTTAGCAGCATCAATTAAATCAAAATTGGACATAGGCACTAGTAAACTGTTCCTAGTCTTAGACCTTTTCCGCTGTGCCACGAATACGGGGTTCCTGGTAGTCTTAGACCTTTTCCGCTGTACCACGAATACGGGGTTCCTGGTAGTCTTAGACCCTTTCCACTTTTTTTATAACCCTGCCCAGTTGCTTTCTTTAATGCCATTCCTGCCGCGGTACCAACAGCTCCTAACGCTGCCGCTTTAGCCACCGCTGGGGCAGCCGCGGCAATCAACCCTGGAATCAACCCTAACAGCGGGAATATACCACCAGTCTTTTCCATGTTTTTGATAGCAGCCGCAGAAATAGTAATCTGAACACCCTTTTTTGCTACAAGTGCATCATTGAAATGTTTTACTTGACGAGTTGTAAGCGATAATTTATTCGCCCCGCCAGTCATTTGATTGGGTTTTAGCGTGATAGTGGTTCCACATTGCTTAGCTGATTTGGATTGTAATTTTTTTAATTGACCAGGTGTCAACGACACATTGATATTACTATACGACATTATACAATAACAGATTAATTCTAAATCGAGGATTTCAATTACATGTTTTCCACTGGCGCATCTACCACTCTCATTCTTCCTCCAACACCTTCAAGTAGCATTGATTTATTGCTGAGAATGACAGCAACCGCTCTATAATTAGCAATAGCACCACGAGTCACATTAGCTCTAAAGTGTATATCAACGACGGATTGTCTAGTTAAATCGAGATGTTCCAGCGAAAAGTAATAGATCGGATACAGATTCTTAAAGTCGTATTGTGATATTTGTAGACCAGTATCGACATTTTGATCGCGTGCTATAAACGACAACAATCTATGATACACGCGAGCAATATGATTTTCTGTGCAATCAAGTTGTACATCTTCGGATGGTTCCTGCTGCCCGTTTATTCTCAGTGAGACGTCTTTAACACCTAATGGATCAAATATCATATGACTGAAACGTTGATCGCCAACTCGTGTGTTATCCTGTAGCGCTACAAATATATGACGTGGAGCTGAAACACCTTGTTTTGATGCTAGATTCCACGTGAATAACCCGTTCAGATTTGATTGTTTAACATCTGTACTCACTGATAACCAGCTTAGTAATGATTTTCCTCCTTGATCCATAAATGATAGTAATCGTCCTTCTGCAGTGATTGATGGAGTCAACATTGGCATCCACAATGATATTTTTGTTAAATTGACTTTACCGGCATCAGCATTGGGATTTGCCTTGTCTGATGGAATCCTCCAAATTGCGTCATTATCATCACCCTTTCGTACAAGCGCTACTGTATGCTTCGCCCCGTAGATAACTTTTCGGACGTTTCTACAGAATCCAAATATGTGATGCAGTGGAATAGCGCATGAAAATGATTTACGAGCCCCTTGCAACATTGAAATACGTGTTGCAGCCCCTATATTGAAATTAACGTCGTTGCTTATAATCATATCTTCGGCATCAATATTAGCAGTGCCAGCATTATTCTTTGGTCGTCTTACAACAAATTGATTCCCTCCAGCGGTATTTTTACCATCCTTTGCAAACATCATAGAAGGTCCAGCTGATCTTGTATAATCATCAGAATATCTCGCTAACCCGATTATTGTTGTAGCCACATCAACATCGCGATCTATTGACTCGATTTCTTTTCCATCGATGAGATATCTTGCACTCTCAAATAACGCCATAATACCATTATTGACAAAACCGACTTGAGTACCAGCTGGATACGGTGCTGGTACAGCAGAAGTATCAGCAGCTGTTACAAGTTCACCTTCTACTTCAATAAACGCTTCAGCGGGTAGAAAATACTTACTGGTATCATGGACTTGAAGTTCAATTCGCGATCGACTATTTGAGTCTATTGCATGATAGGCGTAATATTGATAATCGCGTACAGAATCATCCTTGCCAACTGGGGCGTCTATATCAAACGCTGGATCATGTGACTTTTTGAACATTTTATTCTATTTATCAGAGTCTAAATCGTGAAATCGTAAACGATTTCCATCGACGTAGTTTTTTAAAGCCGCTTCCTGCTATCATTTTTGCAATATTGCTTTGGTCGGGAGTTATCAACGATGGCAAAGCCATCGACGCTAGTTTTTCGTCTACTGCGTTATTTATTATTTTACTAACCCGTGCAGGCATTTCCGCGGTAGACGGTAACGGTTTCTTTTTCGTCGCACCAATGATGTTAATTTATTCTTCGCGGCTGAAAACGCTTTCCCGGCAAAATCTCCAACGAAATCTCCGATTTTACTGGTACCCTTATCACGAATAACATCAATTGCTTTCATTGATAATTGTTTAGCTAACGGCATCACTTTTGGAGCCATTCTTGCAAATAACCCGCAATGGTATTACCCAAACCATCACCATAGTATGCTCTATAAACTGGAAACCTTGAATTAACTACATAGACGGGGATTGGTTTATCATGATTGTAGTGTATGATCATTATTTGAAATCAGAAACAATTTTTCAATTGTAAAACAATTTGTCAATTTGAATTCAGTCCCGGTGATTAATCACTATGATAATCCTCCACTAACTCGCCAATGAAATCTCGATATGTGCTGATATCCATGATACCACCTTGAAATAATCGTCTACAGATATCAGATGCTTCATTAATTATTTCCGGCGAGTTATTTCCAGCTCGGAATCCTCCTACAAGAACTTCTAATCGTGATATATCACTGAGAACACTACCAGGACAGAAACCCGAAGAGTTTCCAACGCTAGCGTGAAAAATCAATCCTTTGGTTTTATCAGTGATACCGGTTGCACCTTATTCATGATCAGCTTCTCTCGTTATTTTCATCTGTTGGGGGGATTGTGTTATATCAATAAATTTTGATAGTTCTGGTAGTCTAAGAAATCCGGTATCCGATTGCTCCCCTATAGATGATTCAGCTTTTTTTATTGCTGCCATATACTCCTGAAATGTTTTATCATCTTCTTTTGCTTGAGATGAACCTGATAGTATACGATATAACCCCTATACCAATCTTTTTTAGGGGGAAGATTATAATCACCTTGAATATACTTTCTTCTCTGATGAAAACTCCTAGTGACAAATTCGGCTAATTTTTCCATAGAATCATATGTTTCATTTCTCAATTCATCTAATTTACCGGGAAGAAGTTTTTCATTGAATGCAACTCGTCCACTAGTAGTATCCTCCCCTTCTTCTTGAAATTCGGGTGGGGGATATCTTCTTGAAGTTCTCGTTGTTGTTCTGAAGCGGTTGATATATCCTGAGGAAGTGTTTTCAAGGATTTTTTTGTTTGTTTAGTTCTCTTTGCTATTTTTTCTAACACAGGAAGAAAAGACTCTTCTTGTTTTTTTCCTTCTTCAGAGATTGTTGAGACTATCTCTTTCGATGCTGTGGTTACTGGTTTAAACAATTCTTCAGATCCCACAGCAAAATCAGTTTGTAAACTCTGTCGTTGTTGCAGTTTATTTCTTACAGAGTCGCGAATTGGTATAAATTTCTTGATTGCATCTAGTCATTCACGAGCCAATCGGGTCGTTAATGCTTCATTGACCATTATTTGAAATCGCAAACAATTTTTCAATTGTAAAACAATTTTCAGTTAATTCAACACTTCGGATGATTTTTAACACGATCATGGAAGCGTTTTAAGGGCGTTATCAGTGATGGCGCAAGTGTCCAAATTGTATATAAAATAATTAATACTGACACTTGCGCCACTTTTTGTTACATGTCAGACATGTCAGATGATTTTTAACACGATCATGGAAGCGTTATTTTGTTGTTTTAACAGCCCTATCATTGATAGAGGAAGTCACATAGTTCTTAATAATTAATTATGTGACTTGCGCCATTCTATTTTTGATCAATCGGAAGCATCATATCGACTAAAACATCCATTAACGGCCTATCGATTTTTTATTCAGTGTGTGTGAAATATTTTTTATTCACTGATTTTGTTGTTTTCAATCAAAAAATGCTAAAAAAAATGAAAATCTCTCTGAGGTCGGTCACAATAAAAAAATGACAAAATCTCTCTGAGGTCGGTCACGGACAAAATCTCTCTGAGGTCGGTCACGGTCAAAATTATTCATTTTCTTGAATTAACGCTCGTAGGTTTCTAACTTTAGAATTAACCTCTTTTTTCAATTCGTATTCGCTACCCAATTCTTTTCGTATTCGTTCAACGATCGTAAATAACGGGACAAACACACTTACGTCACTGGAAAATGAAAGAGAGTCTCGAATAGAATTCTGAATTCTCTTGATTAGCGCGTATTTCTTGGGTAGCATATATTTGTTAGTGTTAACTCCGTATTCTATATCCTGAAAATCTGACATGATTTGATCAGGATTTAAACCATCTGATAGTTTGATATCCTGACTTTTCAATTTTGAAATTTTATCAATAATACTATTCATTTTTTCAGAATTCATTATTCTATAACAATTATATATTTCAAAATGAAAAATATGACGCATCAGACATAACTAAATTTAATTTTCTGTCCGCGATTTTTTGAAATGGCAGATCGATAAACCCCCTCTGCAACAAATCGTACTGAGGCTTTACAAATATTGAAATACCCACTGGCTTCATTCATAGATTGAAATATTTTTTCTTCGTTAGTTGTTGTATTCAAAGATTTTACGGGTCTCGCTTTTTTTGAGCAAGTACCAGTCTTTCCTCGTTTGGTATTCTCACTTTGTGTAACAGCTTGCAGATTTGATAAAGAATTGTTCATTGGATTAGAATCAATGTGATCAATGACAGAATCATCCTCGATCAATCCATAAAAGCATTCAAATACGAAACGATGATTGAGATATTTTTTCTTTCCAGCACCAAACATCAAATACCCTTGATTAGTCACAACACCAACTGGTTTCTTCAGTCTACAGTTTCTGACAGTACCATCACTGGATGCTTCATAATTTGTGATCACAGGGTGTGGTCTGAATTCTTGGTTCATTCGTATACTAATACTATTTGTCTAATTCATTGTTTGGTCTAATGATTACATCTTTGGAAAATCTTTCAATGTAGTCTTGGAGGGTTCTTATGACTTTATCCTTGATACTGACTTTGTCAACGTCAAGGACTTTTTCAGGGTCATAATTTCTGATTGATTGTCCATTTTTTATTCTTTTGTCATAATAACGCTTCAATTCCCTATATCGTTTACCACCACAACTCAGACATAACTGCGATTCCCCCCTGACCCCAACCCCACATCGTATGCAGGGTAATGGACCAAGGCTTCCACGACGAAAGCTTTGCATATGATACCCACAGAATTCCTTTCTGAATGATTTGTTACATGGAGTCGTTGATCCAATCATGAGCCATTTGCAGTGATTCATTATATATAAATCTTTCATTTAAATGCTTGTTTTAATTATAGTATGAAGAAGTTCGAGAGATTATCGAAAATTAAGCCTTGGGAAAATGCTCAATTCAATCCTGATAAGGAGTTTAAGAGATTATTAAAAATTAATCCTAGATTAATCTTGATAAACCAAAAAAACGTCTAGTGGACGGCAACATGAAGGAGTTTAAGAGATTATTGAAAATTAGTCCTAGATTTAATCTCGATAAACCTAAAAAACGTCTAGTGGACGGTAACATGAAAGACTTTAAGAGATTATTAAAAATTAGTCCTAGATTTAATCTCGATAAACCTAAAAAACGTCTAGTAAACGGTAAACCAAAAAAACGTCTAGTGGACGGCAACATGAAGGAGTTTAAGAGATTATTGAAAATTAGTCCTAGATTTAATCTCGATAAACCAAAAAAAGTCTAGTAAACGGTAAACCAAAAAAACGTCTAGTGGACGGCAACATGAAAGAGTTTGAGAGATTATCGAAAATTAATCCCTGGAAAAATACTAATTTTAATCTCGATAGAGTCTCTGATACATCAAAACGTCTAATCGGTGATAGAACTATACTGGATAAAATCGAAGAGTGTTTTAATGAATTCTACCGAGAGGGTGCAGCACACTGTTGGTCGACATTTCGAATTATTGATGTCGGTGTCAATGTACCAATCATCGATGCTACTATGAACGATGAAAAAGCAGCCGAGATAATTTCACACCTTGGTGGGCCAAGCAATTCTCAACAGAAGTATTTTCTCAGAATAAAATTCATTATCAAAGTCGAAGGCAAATTGATTATCAGGGATAAATTTGAACCAATCCTCAAGAATAAAAAAACAATCACACTGAGTAAAGAGTCCAAACCAGGAATTCTAACTGGAATCGACAAACCATACTACGAGAGATCTTATCCTGTAACAGCAGTTGTTTATGGAATATACCCGCTAAATGATAAACCTGATATTACAAAACTAGCTTCTATGAAACTATCTTCGACGTTGAATTGTGTAGCAACACGGGTAATGGAACACTTCACAAATTCACCCCGAGGAAATAAACTAACTGATCTGCGACGTAGGAAAATAACCGAATGGGAACTGACAGTGAAACAGAACGGTGCAAAGATTTCTGATATAGCTAAATTAGAAACATCATTAAGATTCCCAATAACCGTTATGACGATAACCGGAGAAGTATTACACGAACCGAAATATAAATTACAAGGAGCGCCAATACAATTAATTGATCATAACGAACACGCGTGGACGGCTGCAGTAACAATATTTCCACGAGATAGAACCGTGAGATATATCCCCAAGGAGTTCGTCGGGGATGTTTTCTATGAAGAGAAATTATTCGATGCTATTCACGCGTTGTGTAAGGATGATCCTGTGTCAGTGTGGTTACTTAGAAGTGATGAAGATCCCGAAATAGGATTCGATCAATTTGTAAGACCAAATGGTGAATTATATCGCGTTGAAGAGTTAGATAACAGAATGAGAAAAATTGCAAATGATTTTTCACCGGAGAGTTTCCATGAAAAACTACTCACGGATAGTTTTACTATTCCATCAGTGGTAGCTCACTTTGCAAGAGAAAAAAAACTCATGGCGTCCAACACGAAGTGATTTTCTCGAGGACGTTAAATTGAGTTGCGTCAAATTTGGTCATGGAGGACTGTGGAATACCAAATACTCACGTGATGGTATGATTTCAATTGATATATCCGCGTGTTATCCTGGAAGTTTTCTCGGGTATGGGGAATGCTCGGAGTATTTTAAACGATTTGGACACCCCACGCATGAAATGACTCGTGTTGCGATTAATGGTCCATTGCCTGATTTTGATTTAACTGGATTCGCTCGTGTGATATCATTCGAATTAGCTAACAGGTTAAATCCGTGTAGCTATCTTTGGCTTGGTAGACACCTATCTGAAAAGGCCTGGATGCCAATAGTGTTACTACGATATATGATCGATTGTGAGATGTTACAATCGTTAATTGTCGGTGAAGCGATTATATCCTATCGAGCTCAGAAAGAAGTTTGGCTACCACAACCCGATCTAGATAGAATAATTAGCGAACAGCGAGAGCATTTTCCTGATCTCAGCGAGGAAGAAATCATGAATTTGTCTCAGAAGGTATTTGAAATTAAAAAAGAACAAGCAAAAGATTTTGGACGAAGAATAATCGGTAAATTTACCCAGGGTGGAAGATACGACAATGCAAAATACTCTTCGCGGTTGATCATAGACGTCGCTGAATACGATTTTATTGTAGCGGATTTAACGAAACAGGGAAAACTTGTATCCCGTAAGGATGCTTTTCTATCCAATGGTGAGAAATTAGGTACGGTTTTTACCTACTGTGATGGATATAATTCCCAGTACACACACTTAAGAAGTTCTATGCTAGCCTACGCTTGTATTAATCTATTTTCGATGATAAATAGATTTCCTAATACCGCAGTTAGAGTAGCCACTGATTCGATGTATATACATAAGAAATACAAATCAGCTGTAGCGGCTTTCACAGATCCCGAGGAAAATTGGGGACGTTGGCGATTTAAAAAGGAAACACTACATGAGTATTGTGAATCCGCAGACGTTACCATGGATGATAAATATCTTTGTTGTAACCGTATTGAAATTCAATCAGAATTTTCTAATGCACCACCGGTATCTGATCCAATCTGTATATACAAGACAGTTTATTTAAACGGTTTTGGTGGGTCAGGAAAGACAACTCGTGCAATTGAATTATTCCGTGGGAAAAGTCCTTCGGATTTCACAAACATGATTGTGTTAACACCGACTTACAGACTTGCCAGAGAGATGAAACAACGAGGGGTAAATGCCTGTACTTATCATAGTTTCTTTCGATGGAAGGGTGACAAATGGACTCCTGAGCGTATGGGTGATAAATTCATTCCTGAAATCATAATTTGGGATGAAATATGCACAGTATCATTAGATGTATTACAAACATTTCTCGAGTGGTTGTTAAACAAAAACACAAAAGTCGTTATGTGCAGTGATCACGGCCAACCACCACCATTTGTCGGTGTATCCTCACATGAATGGCTAAAGGGTTTTGTAGACTATTATGAAGAAATTAACACTGATTATAGATCACTTGATGAACGATTACGAGAATTCAAAGCGCTAATTAGATTACAACCGGATAGAATCCAGTGTGAAATAGCGCGTGAAGTGATTTCAGAGACTCCAATGAATGATTTTTGGGAAACATGGAGACCAAACGATTTGATAATCGCGAGTAGAAAGATAGTCAGAGACGCACTTCAGATGAAGTTATTTGAATTGCATAAAGAAAAATTTGCAACACTTCCAGTACCTCTTTGTTATAGGCCTTCGGATACACGAAAACAGAATATCGAAGTTGATATTCCAGGACAGCGTGAAAAACAAATTCTCGTATTAAATGATATTGTGCTGGTTGATATCAGCGTCGTTGAAGATGCATTGCGTGGCAATAAATCCCCGTGGACGCTTGGATACGCAGCGACGATACATTCTTCACAGGGATTGACTATATCGGATACAATTGTTTGGGTGGTAGATAATTGCATCGAATGGTCAAATTTAGTCTATCTTGCAGTATCCAGAGTACGAAAAATAAATCAGCTTCGAAGAATTGTTTTCGATGATAATGACACAACAATGGATGATATTGATGTTAAAATTATTGATAAAAAACTCTCCGGTTACAAACAACAAGACAAAAAAAAACAACGAGAATTTGACATTGATGCTGGATTAATAATTACGCTGAAACAACAACAGAATAATCACTGCGCAAGTTGCAATTGTATAATGCGTTGGCAGTATTTAGATAAGGATCCTCGCCAATTTACCGTAGACAGAAAAAATAACAGTCTCGGTCATGTCAGAAACAATGTGATGTTGACTTGTCTTGAGTGCAATAGACGCAACGGCGCTAGTTAAGACCCTGTGGTGGTAATTGAGTATCGTCAGGAATCACTTGGAGTTGTTCGCGTGTAAAACCCTGCTGAGGGGCAGTTGAATCCAGTTTATAGATTGGAGGTCTACCAGTTGATCGTGTTATAGTAGATATATTGTGTGCAGTAACACTCCAAATAGGATCAGTAGCCCATTTTGTGCCACCTTCCAGCTCTCCTTGTTCGTATAAATACCTAACAGTGACATTACTACTAAGAATTGGTTGGGAAACGCTAGAATCATTTAGTGAAATTCCTTCTATTTCCATTTCTGGTATAGACGCTTTCTTAATCGCGTTGATAGGTTTCATGTTAATTGTTCGAGTAATCTCGTCATTCAGTGCGGTAATCACAGCTGGTAATCTCTTAACCCATTCACGGGATCTTTTATCCTGAATAAACTCCTTCGCATATTGATATCCAAATAACCGCTCTGCAAGAGTCCGCTTAAATCGTTCTACAATTGCCTGATCACGATGTAACGCAGTATGCCCTCGTCTGATGGTGACATTGTGATGTTTCATCGCTGATAAAACAGCGCCTTGAAATTCCTCTCCAGGATCAACCTGCAATAGATTTGGCCAGCGTAGTGGGCCTCGTCGATAAATCCTTTCAAATGCAGAAGCTACTTCAGTTGATGATTTTGTTTTTAGCGGTTCTGCTTGTTTGTATCGACTCGCAACATCAACTACGGTTAGCGCGTATTTGTAACCACGATCATGTGGCAAATATAATATATCAGCCTGATGAACTTCATTAGGGACAGTCACATCAAAATGCGAGTAATTAATTTGTTTAGGCGCTGGTAGATAAATTTGCCATATAGCTTGTTTGGATAACCAATTAGCCGCAGTGGCCTTTTTCACTTTTGCGGCGCTAGCGAGTTTATTGATTGCAGCGTTACCCCGCCAGTATCCTTTTGGAGAATAATAAATAGATTCCATGTTGTTATTAATTACCGGCACCTAACATCAATTTGCTTTTCATAACGGGTTTTATTAACCATGAAGCTAATTTTTCTTTGAAAGATTTATCAGGAATAGCATTTAATGCATGAATTAATTTCACATCTGCTAGATGTCTTTGCTGCAAATCACTGCTTTTATATGCAACATCATGAGCATGACAAGCCTTATCAATAGCGTTTATCGGTTCTTCACCACGTCGAGGTTGATTTTGATCATCAAGTCTGATATCTAATCGTGTTGCGGGGCCACAGTAGCTATATCCTGGAAGGTGCTTTTCTCCGGGGCACTTTGCCCATGGGGTTCCAGGGAGCTTTGCCAATTTGGCTGCGATATCACCTCCTCTTTTTTTTGTAAAGGTTTCTTGGGTTTACCAAGTGAAATAAATCTAAATTTCTTTGTACCACATTGTACGCATTTACCAGAAAGCGCTGATCGGTTATTTTTAGTTGTAATCGTCATCAAGTCATCTGTGCCAGTACGCGTTTTACACTTCACACAATATAGATCCATAATTTATGTATAGAGATATGGATATAATTGATTTTTCAGCGACTTAAACAAGAGAACCAGTTAAGCATCATGCAGCGCTACCAAACTCTATCCGGATGATTATAATCGGGCCATCTGGATCCGGCAAGACGCAATTGTTACTCAATTTAATAATGAGATGGATGAAGTGGGATAAGTTGTATTTAATTGCCCCTAGCGTGGATGATCAACGATGTTATGAAGTGCTAAAAGATTTTAACGAGAATGCATCAGAGATTAAAGATGAAAACGTCGTTGATTTTATTACCGATATTGACGAGGCGCCATCAGTAGAAGATCTTGATGGAAGCATTAATAATTTAGTTGTATACGACGATGTGATGTTAGATAAACAAACAAACCCAGCTAGAATATTTTCCCGAGGCAGGCACAAAAACACTGACGTGATATATGTCACTCAACGCTACACTCAGATTCCAAAAGTGATCAGAGATAACTGCAAGTTATTGTGTGTATTCAACGGCGTTGATACACATACATGTCGAAATATTTGGCAAACTTGGTGCTGCGGTGACATGGATCATAATCAATTTAGAAATTTCTTTAGTAACGCTCAGTCAACCCCGCACGGATTTGTAACGATAAATTTACATGATCCTCGGACACGATATTGTATCGGACTTGATCAAATGTTCGGTTGAAATCTTAGTGATTTTCATCGTAAAAAAATTATTAACCCAGAACTGAAAGTTCAGCAGCAGAGAGGGTGAATGACAACGACGTTGCAATCAAAATCGATTGAAAAATTGTAAAATCTCCATATGGCAAATGGAGATATTTTTTTTTAGTTAAAATATGAGATTTTTCAATCGATTTTGGTTAAAATGAGATTTCGAAGGAAGGCTCTATTCTTCGTTTTGAGGGTTTCAATCGATTTTTTTTGCCGGAAAGTTGTGAGGTTCGCCCTCTCTGCTGCTATATATATATATATATATATATATATATATATATATATATATATATATATATATATATATATATATATATATATATATATATATATATATTATACTCACAGAGATGGACAAAAAGACAAACATAGATATAGACATATATAGACAGTGAGATACCGATAGAATAAGGATACATCTTTCTAAAGTTATATATGTAGGTAATCCTTGACTAATAAAGATAGTTTTGCCCTAAGGAACGTTTAATCCTCTAAATGATCTTAAATATGAGTTGCTGGAACAGAATATAAATCTTTAATATCTCTTTTTGTCGCAAATTAATTTCAGATGAAATACAACAGATGTATTGTGACAGGACGACCTAACACACTGTTTTATTACCTGCACTATCAACACACGCATAAACACATTATATCGATTGTCGAGAGGTTAGTCATTGCCTCAGGCAAATAGTTCATATACCCACCATAAAGTACAATGCATATTCAAACCTAAGCTATCAAATTGCTAAAGACCATACACTAAAAACAACTGTAGTCCTAATTTTCTGTTAACGCTTTTGCATTTAATTTCTGCATAAAGTCTCCAATATGGAGAGAATGAAATGACAATACATATATATGATCATCAGACAGAATGCAAACTTGGAAATTACTGACGATAACAATTTACTAGATATATAACAAATATCTGAAACACTTCGGTCATGCGAATTTGTATTCATCACTTCACCAGATGGAGAATGAAATTACAGAGCAATACATGACAAAGAATACAACATAATACAAAATAACGGTAGCCGTTAATGTGGTCTATCAACTCAAAAAAGTTGGTTTCATTTTATAAATAATCAAGTATGTTTAGTGTTGTTTTATAATTTACAAACGTTAATATGTGCTTCCTTGATTTATAGAAAATATTAGTAACCCCTTTTACAAAATATCTTTGAACACTCTACCAGTTGGCAACATAAGTTATATAAATTATTATAATAAAATACGTTTAGAATGTCTACTACTTGTGATCTTCTAGCTCTGCGTAACATGATAATACAGAACAAAAACTAGTACAATGTGTGCTTATCACTCAGAAAATATTACAACGCTTGCACAACAAACATATCCAAATACGAATACAAGAATATTTTAGGTGTATCATCCAGACTCGCTGAATTGTTCAGTTTAAAATAATCCATTTTGTCTAATTGGGACCTATATATCATCTCATACTGTATTGAAAAATGAATAAGTATGTGAAACAAAAATACATTTTTACACATTTTCGATGTAGCTTAATTGATTTGGCGACTTATCAGTTTCACTGTTTGCAACGCTAAATGTGATGGTAATGGCTTGGGTACTGTGGACAAAAATATAAACTAAGACATTTATATAATTCAGTCTCTACATATATTGCATTACTGCTTCGAATGAATGAAAGTTGGATTAATGTGATACCGGCTATAAAGATCATTTGATCACTGGTTTGAACCATCAAATTTTATGATGGTTGGTTTCCCGTGGGGAAGGAATAGTGCCACATCCCCACGGGCATTTAACGCACAAAGTGCGCTTATTAATTTGGCCGTCATGTCATACCACTAAAAAGTGGCTAATGACATGAATGTAAGGCCCTGGGTGAGTACTAATAGACCCAACACACACTCAACCCTATCAACCAATCAAAAGTAACGTACTACGGGTGCAATGGTACCAAATGGTGACGAGAGAAAAAGAGTTTTCTCATATCGTCATTTTTGTTGGAGTCCGGTCGATGAAAAGGAGGACAAGATCCCGAAAAGCCAGCCGTTGTCGTATATGGATGTCGTTTTCACCCTGGAACGCCCTATCCGTACTTATTTCAAATTCAGTCCAGTTATAAAAATGGACAACCTAATACCAATATTGTGTAAGCCACCTGTGCAATTGTATCAAATAAATGAGTCGTAGAATTTTTCTTTAACATCCTAACTATACCAATTTTCTAGTACAATAGTATACGTATCATAAGTCCTTAACAAATTTGTTTAACTAATATGTCTATGCGACATATAAAAGTGTAGTCACTATTTGGTAAATAGATTGTTAATTTTGAGCGGTGTTCAGAATTGATCAAGTCAGGTTTGTAATAGAGATTATTCGAAGAGGGTATCTCGTAACCAATTGAGAACCCTATTATTCAGGCAATTGAAGGCAAATATGAAAGCTTTTCAATCCTTTACGCAGGCAGGTACCGGGGTGCAGCATGTCGCTGGCTCCAGAGTTTCTCATGGGCTGCTATTATTCCATGCTGCTGAATTATTATTTCCCAGGATGTCTTGGCTGGTTATTCAGGAGACGATACGCCATCAGGTGGTCCCTCCATTTTGGTCCCCACAGCTAGTGACCCCATTAACATCGTGTAGAGTCCGCCATCTTGTTTCCAGGTGGCAGCCGTCTTTTTCCTATGTACCAAGGCTCGTAGGAATGTTACTACAGGTAGCTTTTTTGGTAACCAGCGTTCACACACAGTGGTATTCCAGTCATCGAATCCAGGTACCTTGAAGCTCCTATGGTTGCAGTTTTTTCTGCAATCCTAATGGTCTCCATTTATCTGTGGCTTCGCTGTAGTACACCGAATCCAGCTGTAGTCCGGTCTTGCATGCTCCGTGTCCGTTTCTGCTTGGACCAGTTGTTTGTGAAATCATTCGCTATAAGGTGTGCGATATAAACAATCTCCAATCTTTACGTCTTCACTGCAAATCGTTTCTTCTAATTAGCCATTCAATAAGAAATACGTTATTCAAGGCGGTGCCTGAAATTAACAATTTAAAAAGCGCATTTATAATTTCAACACTCGTGTTCACTGACATCCTTATTGGAGTAAAATGAGATTGCCCTTAACTTAATCAAAATCTCGTTACAAAACTTATAATTGCAACTCGACCGTGCAGCTATAGGCAAAATTATAAAATTAAATCTCCTACTTGTTTATCACAATATCACACTTAAATTATACATACCATTTTGAATATCAACACAACAAAACACTTCTTTAGAAAGTAAACATTATTATTGCGATGCCAGTCATAGTTGGATTTAAATGTCGAAAATAGAAAACTACATCACACTCATTACTAATATGCAAGAAATTCTAAGTGCAATGAACAATTGCTAACAGTTTTTCTCCTCTTTCCCAAATGACTGGACGTCACGTCAGCAACAGCTCGCTCAACACGTACACTCAAATAACCATTGGGTCTCTCTTGTTCCTTAACTTGACATTCTGTTTTTTTTTATATCCACTACAGATCAGTAACTTCTTTTATCTTCTTTTAATCATCATTGTTTACTGTCTCCTTCGTCGTTCAATACCTTAGATACATGATATTCGTTCGACTTCAGTTAGTCTCTGACATTTACCTGTGTCTTTTCCGATATGTTAAACGCAGTATGAATATTGGGAAAGATATATGCAATCTTGATTGTCAGATCAACGTATAAACTAGGTCGTGTATGGTGTATTGGAGGCCAGTGAAATCATGCGATGGTAATATTTTGGCGACTTTTGATCCTCGACGTTCTAAATCCCAGTTCGCTCTTTCTCTCATTCAGTTTTCATCTTATTTTTCGTATCTTATCAAAAGCAAAGTCGATAAATTAAACCTTATTCGTGTTGATTTAAAAGGACTAAATCCGATTTGTCTCCAAAGAGACACTGGACTATAATCATTAATGACAGCGAGAAGATCGTATCCGTCAGTCTTGTTTAAATGACCAATTTACAGCTTATGGAATATTACAATTTACTAAAACTGTAACATTAACACAGAAAGTTCAATTGGTAATATATTAAAGGAATATATAACTAATATATAAATAGCTCAATTGCCTATATGTGAAATCTTTACGTTAAATTGTAATCTAATATTGGTTCTTGGCTATTTCCATAATAATTCGAATAAAGGTGTTACTATTTTAAGTTATTAATATAAAGGTGACAACTCGATATGTCAAATTTTTGCAGACGTAATGCTTTTAAAATCTGATTTTTTAAACGTTTGCCGCAATACTAGACTTAAGATTTCTCCTTATTCTGTGACGTTAGTAAGTTATGATCTGCTACTCAAGTGAAAATGTAAGACACTCTCTCCTTTATTGTTCTTTTGTATTCCTAACTGATCCAGAATCATTCTTGCATTAGTAAATAGGTGTATAAGATGTGTTTTACCTTCAGCAGCAGAGAGGGTGAACAGACCAAGTTTTCAAGCAAAACTAAGCCTTCCACGGAGACTTAATTTTTAATTAAAGGGTTGCATGTGGTTTTCCATTTTACAAAAAAAAGAGGGTGAACAGACCAAGTTTTCAAGCAAAACTAAGCCTTCCACGGAGACTTAATTTTTAATTAAAGGGTTGCATGTGGTTTTCCAGTTTACAAAAAAAAAAGAGGGTGAACAGACTAAGTTTTCAAGTAAAAATAAGGCTTTTACGGAAACCGAAAATATTTCACAAAAAAGGCTGCTATTCAGAGAGGGTGAACAGACCAATTTCTTTTTAGCAAACGGAGTCTTCCCAAGGGTAAAAGAAAAGACGCTGTTGTCATTGGCGTTCACCCCGTTGCTGCTATAATTTTTAATTCCAGGTTAACTAAATATCCGATCAAGTCCGACACGATATCTTGTCCGAGGATCTGATAAATTTATCGTCACAAATCCGTGTTGGATTGACTGAGCACGGCTAAAGAAATTTCTAAACTGATTATGATCCATATCACCACCGCACCAAGTTTGCCAAATATTTCTTAGCGTGTGTGTATCAACTCCGTTAAATACGCATAACAAATTGCAGTTATCTCTGATCACTTCTGGAATCTGAGTGTAGCGTTGAGTGACATATATCACGTCGGTCTTTTTGTGGCGCCCTCTCGAGAATATCCTAGCAGGATTCTTTTGATTGTCTAACATGATGTCATCATATACAACTAAATTGTTAATACTTCCATCAATATCATCAATACTCGATGCTTCTTCGATATCGGTTATAAACTCAATAACACCATCGCCGTTAATTTATATTGCTTTCTCGTTAAAATCTTTTAACACTTCATAGCATCGTTGATCATCTACGCTCGGAGCAATCAAATACAATTTGTCCCATTTCAACCATCTCGTTATCAAATTAAGTAGCAGTTCTGTCTTACCGCTTCCAGATGGTCCGATTATAATCACGCGAATAGAATTTGGTAACATTGCATGGTGCTTAATAGGTTCCCGTCGTCTCGTAGCTGAATAATCAATTACATTCATAATGTTATATAATAAATTATGGATCTATATTGTGTGAAATGTAGGGCGCGTACTGGCACAAATGACTTGACGACGATTACAACAAAAAATAATCGATCAGCGCTTTCTGGTAAATGCGTACAATGTAGTACGAAAAAATTTAGATTTACTTCCACGAAACCTTTAAAAAAAACGAGGAGGTGATATTGCAGCCAAGTTAGTGAAACTCCCAGGAACACCGTGGGCAAAATACTCAGGAGAAAAGCACCTTCCAGGGTATAGTTATTGTGGACCGGGAACAAGACTTGATATCAGACTCGATGACCAGAACCAACCTCGTCCCGGTGAATATCCAATAAACGCTATTGATAAGGCGTGTCATGCTCATGATGTTGCTTATAAAAGCAGCAATCTTCAACATAGACATCTCGTGGATATGAAATTAATTCATGCGTTGAATGCTATTCCCGAAAACACTAGAGTTTCGTTCAAAGAAAAATTGGCTTCGTGGTTGATAAAATCCGCCATGAAAGGCAAATTGATGTTAGGTGCTGGTAATTAAAAATATGGAATCTATTTATTATTCTCCGAGAGGATACTGGAGAGGCAAGGCAGCAATTAGTAAACTCGCTAACGCAGCAAAAGTAAAAAATACCACTGCAGCTAATTGGTTATCTAAACAAGCAATATGGCAAATTTATCTACCAGCGCCTAAACAAATTAATTACTCGCATTTTGATGTTACAAAACCTAATGAAGTTCATCAAGCTGATATATTGTTTTTACCACATGACAACGGTTACAAATACGCGTTAACCATAGTTGATATTGCTAGTCGATACAAACAAGCAGAACCACTGAAGACAAAATCATCTACTGAAGTAGCTTCTGCATTTGGAAGGATTTATCGACGAGGTCCACTACGCTGGCCAAATCTGTTACAAGTTGATCCTGGCAAGGAATTTCAAGGCGCTGTTTTAACAACGATGAAACATCATAATGTCGCCATCAGACGAGGACACACTGCGCTACATCGCGATCAGGCAATTGTTGAACGATTTAATCGGACACTTGCTTAGCGGTTATTTGGATATCAATACGCGAAAGAATTCATCCAGGATAAACGATCCCGTGAATGGGTTAAAAGATTACCAGGTGTAGTTACCGCAATTAATAATGAGATTACTATAACAATCAACATGAAACCTAACAACGCTATTAAAAGGGAGTTTATACCCGTATAACCACAAAAGGATTTCAAGGAACAAATTCTTGGTAGTAATGTCACTGTTCGGTATTTATACGAACCAGGAGAGCTTGAGGGTGGTAAAAAAAGAGCTACTGATCCTATTTGGAGCGTCACCGTACATAAGATATCCGGTATAACACGATCTACGGGTAGACCATCAGTCTATAAACTAGATTCAACTGCTCCTCAGCGAGGATTTACTCGACAACAACTACAGGTAATTCCCGAGGATACTCAATGACCACCGCGTGGTCTTAACTAACACCCCGGCGTCTGTTGCACTCAAGACAAGTCAGCATAACGTTATCGCTGGTAACCAATGCTGCTATTCTTTCTGTCTACGGTAAATTGGCGAGGATCTTTATCCGACCAACTCCAACGCATTATACAATTACAACTCGCGCAGTGATTATTCTGTTGTTGCTTTAGTGAAATTATCAATTCAGCATCAATGTCAAATTTTCTATTATTTTTTTTATCCTGTTGTTTATAACCAGAGAGTTTTTTTCTGATTATATCACTGGTGATTTTATCACTGGTGATATCATCGGCGCTGATTGTAGTGTCATTATCGTCACCAATGATTTCATCATCGAAAACAATTCTTCGAAGCTGATTTATTCTTCGTACTCTGGATACTGCGAGATAAACTAAATTTGACCACTCAATTCGATTATCTACCATCCAAACAATTGTATCTGTGATAGTTAATCCCTGTGAAGAGTGTATTGTTGCTGCATAACCTAACGTCCACGGGGATTTATCAGCAGAACTTTTTGAGTTCCCCAATGCATCTTCGACGACGCTGATATAAACTAGCACAATATCATTTAACACTAAATTCTGCTTTTGTTGTTGTCCAGGAATATCAACTTCAATATTCTGTCGCCGTGTATCCGAAGGCCTATAACACAATGGTACTGGAAGTGTTGCAAATTTACGTTTATGCAATTCAAATAACTTTATCTGAAGTGCGTCTCTGACTATCTTTCTACTCGCGATTATCAAATCATTTGGTTTCCATGTTTCCCAAAAATCATTCATGGGAGTTTCTGAAATTATTTCACGCGCTATTTCACATTGGATTCTATCCGGTTGTAATCTAATTAGCGCTTTGAATTCTCGTAATCGTTCATCAAGTGATCTATAATCAGTGGTAATTTCTTCATAATAATCTACAAAACCCTTTAGCCATTCATGTGGGGATGCACCGACAAATGGCGGTGGTTGGCCGTGATCTCCGCACATGACGACTTTTGTAGTTTTCATTAACAACCATTCAAGAAATGTCTGTAATACACTCAACGATACAGTGCATATTTCATCCCATATTATTATTTCAGGAATGAATTTATCGCCCATTCGATCAGGAGTCCATGTATCACCTTTCCATCGAAAGAAGCTGTGATAAGTACAGGCTTTTACTCCCCGCGCTATCATCTCTCTGGCGAGTCTGTGAGTTGGTGTTAACACAATTATGGTTGTGAAATCCGTAGGATTGTTCCCACGGAATAATTCAATTACACGAGTTGTTTTTCCTGACCCATCACAACCGTTTAAATAAACTGTCTTGTATCTACATACGGGATCAGATACGGATGGTGCATTAGAAAATTCTGATTGAATTTCAATATGTTTACAACAAAGATATGTATCATCCATGGCAACGTCTGCGGATTCACAATACTCGTGTAGTTTTTCCTTTTTAAATCGCCAACATCCCCACGCTTCCTCTGAGGATGTGAATGCCGCTACATCCGATTTGTATTTCTCGTGGATATACATCGAATCAGTAGCTACTCTAACCGCGGTATCTGGAAATCTATTTATCATCAAAAATAGATTAATACAAGCATAGGCTAGCATAGAACTTCTCAAGTGTGTATACTGGGGGCTATATTCATCACAGTAGGTAACAACTGTACCTAATTTCTCACCGTTGGATAGAAAAGCATCCCTACGGGATACAAGTTTTCCATGTTTCGTTAAATCCGCTATGATAAAATCGTATTCTGCGTTGTCTATGATCAACCTCGAAGAGTATTTTGCATTGTCATATCTCCCACCTTGAGTGAATTTACCAATTATTTTTCGTCCGAAATCTTTGGCTTGTTTGCTTTTAATTTCAAATAACTCCTTAGACCAATGCATGATTTGTTCTTCTGGAAAATTCTTTCGCTGTTCGTGTATTATATAATCTAAATTAGGTTGTGGTAACCAAACATCCTTCTGCGCGCGATAGCATATAATAGCTTCGCCGACAATCAACGATTGTAACATCTTACAATCAATCATATATCGTAGTAACACAATTGGCATCCACGCCTTTTCAGATAGGTGTCTACCAAGCCAAAGATAACTACACGGATGTAACCCTGCAGCGAATTTGAATGATATCACACGAGCGAATCCCGTTAAATCAAAATCGGGTAATGGCCCATTAATCGCAACACGAGTCATTTCATGCGTGGGGTGTCCAAATCGTTTAAAATACTCCGAGCATTCTCCATACCCGAGAAAACTTCCAGGATAACACGCGGATATATCAATTGAAATCATACCATCACGTGAGTATTTTGTATTCCACAATCCTCCATGACTAAATTCGACGCAACTCAATTTAACGTCCTCGAGAAAATCATTTCGTGTTGGACGCCATGAGTTTTTCTCTCTTGCAAAATGAGCTAACACTGATGGAATTGTGAAGCTATCCGTTAATAGTTTTTCATGGAAACTCTCCGGTGAAAAATCATTAGCGATTTTTCTCATTCTAGTATCTAACTCTTCAACGCGATATAATTCACCATTTGGTCTTACAAACTGATCAAATCCTATTTCGGGATCTTCATCACTTCTAAGTAACCACACTGACACAGGATCATCTTTACACAATGCAACAATAACATCGAATAATCGCTCTTCATAGAAAACATCTTTACAAAATTCCCCGGGGATATATTTCACAATTCGTTCTCGTGGAAATACATTTACTGCAGGTGTCCACGCTTGTTTGTTATGATCAATAATTTCAATTGAAGCTCCTCGCGATTGATATTTTGGTTCGTATAATACTTCTCCGGTTATTGTCGTTACTGATATTGGGAATTTTAATGATGCTTCTAATTTAGCTATATCGGAAATCTTTGCACCATGCTGTTTCACTGTCAGTTCCCATTCGGTTATTTTCTTACGTCGCAGATCAGTTAGTTTATTTCCTCGGGATGCATTTGTGAAGTGTTCCATTATTCGTGTTGCTACACAATTGAGTGTCGACGAAGTTTTCATAGGAGCTAGTTTTGCAATACTCGGTTTATCATTTAGCTGGTATATTCCGTAAACAACTGCTGTTACAGGGTAAGATTTCTCGTAGTATGGTTTGTCAATTCCAGTTAGAATTCCTGGTTTGGAATCTCTACTCACAATGACAAATTTTTTATCCTTGAGGATTGGTTCAAATTTATCTCTGATAACCCACTCACCTTCAACTTCGATAATGAATTTTATTCTAAAAATATACCGTTTTCGAAGATGCGAGATTATCTCAGCTGCTCTTGTATCATTCATGGTAGCATCAATGACACCGACATCTTCAATAATTCGAAATGTCGACCACGTATGAGATGCTCCATCACGCTTAAATTCATTAAAACATTCTCTGATTTTACTCAATAGGGTTTTGTCATCTATTAGACTTTTTGGTATATTAGAGATTCTATCGAGATTAAATCTAGCATTTTTCCAAGGCTTAATTTTCGATAATCTCTTGAATCCTTTCATATTATAATAATTAAAACAAGTATTTAAATAGAAACTTTTTATATAATGAATCATTGCAAATGGCTTATGATTGGATCAAAGACTCCGTGTAACAAATCATGCAGAAATGAATTCTGTGGGTATCATATGCAAAGCGTTAGAAACGGTTCAAAAGGTCCTCTCCCATGCATCCATTGTGGGGTGGGTGTTAGAGGCAATTTGCAATTATGCATCGATTGCGGTGGTAGGCGTTATAGAGAATTGAAGCGTTATTATGACAAGCGAAGAATAAAAAATCCTGACAACGTCAATGACAATGGCAAAATCATAAAAATCGCCCAAGACTACAGAGAAAGATTTCTCAATATTATATCTCAACCAAATAATGAATTAGACAAAAAGAAGTATATAGTATACAAATGAGCCAAGAATTTCAAAAACATCCTGTTATTGAAAACTATGAAGCTTTTCGTGAGGGTGTTGTTAGAAACTGTAGACTCAAGAATCCGGTTGGTACTCTGAATAATCAAGGATATTTGATGTTTGGTACTGGAAAGAAGAAATATTATTGTCATAGATTCATATTTTAGGTGTTTAATGGATTGATCAATGATGACTTTGTTATTGATCATATTGATTCCGATCCCAGGAATAACAAATTGAACAACCTTCAGGCTATTACACAACGTGAAAACACCAAACGAGGTGGGACTGGAAAATACTCAAAAAATGCTAGACCAGTAAAATCAATTAGCACTGACAACGAGGAAATAGTTTTTCAATTCTTGTATTCAGCTGGTAAGTATTTTGATATTTGTTTCCCCTCAGTACGATTTGTTGCAGAAGAAATTTATCAAACCGCCTTTTCAAAACGTTTTTGTAAAAAAATTCGATTTGTTTATGTTTAAGGGGAATAACTCGCTAGTAACGCGCGTGTGACAAATTATCAATGACAGAGTTATCGTTGAAACACTGTTGTTTGGTGGTTTTTGGTTGGTTGTTATAATTATCATGAATAATCAATTATCTGTTTCTGAAATATTTTCAGACCTCGAAACAAAATCATCATAGCGTTTACAAATAATCATATTTTTTTTTTAGTGGGGTTTTTAAGTACTATGCGTTACTTCAACGTTGTGAATCATCGCTTTTAAACATAACAAAACAATTACATGTAGACACCATTTTATCTAACTTCGCTGTAATGAATGCTTATACACAACCTGGTCTGTATTATATTTGGGCTTTAGCCGAAACTCAAGTGTGAATCAAATCACAACGTCTCACGTGGTTTGATTGTTATTATTGACATTCAAACCAAATTGGATCTTTGTAATTTGGGTTTGCACTTGAGTGTAGAATAGCCCGCGTCATCCATTGTAATTGAATCAATTCATTCCTTATAATCTATTGTTGTGCCGTCGTCATCCATTGTCATTGAATCAATTCATTGTAAAATACCATAATCACCTATAATCTATTGTAGTATCGTCCTATTTGTAAACAACCGCCTAAGGGGTTGATGTACCGTCGTCATTCATTGTATATAATCATAATCTTATAATCGCATTAAGCTTCTGGATATGCTAAGATGACCAACACCTTAGCGTATCCAGAATTCATTTTGTGATTTTTAAATTTTCGTTCAAACAATTAAATAAATATACTCTTTCATATATATGAATTCTGAAAATCTCAAATGTGTTATTGTTGAAATCAATAAACTTAAAGATCAAAATGTAAAATTATGTTCAGGGTTAGATTGTGATAAAATCATGACCGATTTCGAGGATATACAATTTGCAGAATAGAATGGAAAATATGTACTCGCTAAGAAATATTTTTTAATTAAGCAAGTACAGAAACTTATTCGTGAGAGTTTGGTTTATCATGAAGACATTAACGTGTTTGTACCACTATGTAACATCGTTGAACATATTCGTAAGCAATTAAGTTTAGAATATGAAAGCAGGAAACTTATTAATTGTAAGGTGAGACAATTAAAAACGTTAATAGAGCAAGCTGAGTCCTACCCGTAGAGAGCCCCTTGTTGTATATAACTTCCGTGTACTGAATGAGCCCATTCATGTGAGTTTAGTCGCATGGTAATTTTCAACGTAGTATTTTTTTTTACTGGTGGAAATTGTCTACAATTGAAATTGTAAAGCAATTTGACAATAGTGATACTCTTTCAATAATGGTAGGACAATCGCCGACCACACGTAACACAAAACAGAGACTGATCGATCTAAATAAATTATTACCAATTCGTAATCGATTACGCGAAAAGCTTCAGCAGCGGCAGTTAATGCAGACTGATTTTTCTACTGATACACAGGAACTCTTTAAGCCTATTGTTGCTGCAACTACAGATGTGAAAAAAGCTACTGAACGAGCTATATACGGAAAGATCCCCGAGGAGGGGGAACGAGTAGAGAGACCTCTTCTCCCCGTGTTAGAGAAAATAGCAAAAAGAACTAAACAAACAAAAAAATCATTACAAACACTTCCTGGTGATATAATAACCACTGCAAGACAACAAGAACAACAAGAACGAGAACTTCAGGAAGAAGTTGAACGATTAGATGATGTTGATATTATCCCACTACCTGAAGAATTTCAAGAAGAAATTTAAGAAGAATTTCAGGAGCAACAACAACAAAAAAGTAAAACAACAGCGAAAAGAGATCTTAATCCGAAAAAAATATTTAGGAGTGATGTGATAAATATTATTAGTAAAAAATCTATGACTGATGAACAATTTGCTCAATTTATCGTCGACGAATCTACAAAAAGTCAACGAGAACAGTATATGAATCCTGGATATGAAGACATCTCTAAGGATGAATGGAAAAAAAAATGTATTTAGCAAGAATTGAAAAGTCTAAACTACCACATAATGATACAGGATTTGAAAAAATTGAAAAGTTGGTATCTCGAATAAAAAACCCACCACCCCAAATTGGACCTTTTATACACCAACCCACCTCAACTGAAGGTGCAACTGGTATCACTGAAAAATCAGGTAGTGGCTTAGTTGGAAACTCTTCGAGTGGAAACGCTAGCGTTGGAAACTCTTCGAGTTTCTGCCCTGGTAATATTCTTGGTGATATAGCACGATTAGAAGTACTCGTAGGAGGAAAACGAGCTGGAAATAACTCACCAGAAATAATTAATGAAGCTGCTGATATTTGTAGGAGGTTATTTCAAGGTGGTATCATGGATATTGCAACATATCGAGATTTTATTGAAGAGTTAGTGGACGGTCACCATAGTGACTAATGTCACCACGATTAGATAAATAGCAATTGAATAGAGAATGATCAGACACTACAACCATGATAAACCAACTAACGTCTATGCAGTGAACTCACGATTGCCAAAATACAGAGCGTGTTATGGAGATGGTCTCGGTAATACTATAATGGGATTATTTTCAGGAATGGCTCCAAAAGTAGCGCCGCTAGCAAAACAATTGTCAATGAAAGCCATTGATGTTATCAAAGATAAGGGTATTAGCGCTGTTGGTGATCTTGCTGGGAAGGCGTTTTCAGCCGTGAGGGATAAACTAACAGCGCTAGTTCGACGCAGAAATTCTGGAAGATTTTCAAAGAAACCAGGAATGACTTCACTGCCATCTACTGTGGTTATGCCTGCGCAGGTTAGTAAAATAATAAATAACGCAGTAGATGAAAAACTACAGTCAATGATTTCATCATTGTTGACCACCCAGGATAACATAACAGCAAATATGATAGCGGGAAGTGGTCTTGGAAATTCAAGGAATTTCTACAAAAGTCAAAGACGTCGATGAAAATCATGGTTGAAATTGCCTTCAATTTAGACCCGCGGGTATATAATAAAAAATGTTCAAACCAGATCCTGATCCTGCATTTGACATGGACGCCCCAGTACTCAAGGCTACTTCTGTACGCGATTATCAATTTTTTGCTTATCACGCAGTACAACCTGATCTTCGGGGGAGAATCGAACTTCAAGTTCATGATACCAGTAAATACTTTTTGCCTTGTGAAGCCTTAATTGAAGTCGAAGGTGAACTTTTACAAGCTAATGATACACCATATCCTGATAACCAAACTACCCGAGTTGGTTTTGTTAACAACGGTATCATGGCGTTATTTGAAAGCGCTAGATATCTCATTGATGGAAGAGAAATCTATTGAACGTGAAGTTGATATTGCAACGGGAATAATCGGGTTAGCGAGATATTCTGATGACTATACTAGATCAGCAGGTCCATCTATGATGTTCGCGAAGGATATTACTGATAACGCTGATCACCTTCAGTATATTAAAGTGTTAACACCGCGAGCCACTTCAGTCGCAGATCAACTACAAGCAGCTAATCCGGAACGTCGAGAAAGACCAGCTGCTGAATTTGAAGTTCTCAAAGAACTTAATCCCAATTACAACCTAGGATTTGCAACACGAGTAGCAACGTTACAGGGACAGCGTCGACAGTTTTCATGTGCGATTCCGTTGCATCACATATTTGGATTTTGTAGAAACGTCAGAAAAGTTATCTATGGAGCAAAGCATACGGTAGCACTAGTACGAAGAGGTGATGATAATAATGCAATCTGGCGCATTCCTGGCACTGTCCCACCTGACCCTATTCCCGTTCCCGCTGGTAAAGTCGTTTTATCAAAAATAATACTGTGGATGCCGGTGTTGACTCCGTCGTTGTCAACAGAACCGCGATTGTTATCATTTATGGATCAGGGAGGAAAGAGATTGTTGAGTTGGTTGTCAACGTCCACAGATACCATGGATTATAATATTGATGGTACACTTACATGGCATCTAGCATCGAAACAGGGTATTTCAGCTCCACGTCACATATTTGTTGCGTTACAGTATACTGCGCGATTAAATAATCAAGAACGTTCCCATATGATATTTGATCAAATTGGGTGTAATGAAGTCTCGCTGAAAAATAAACGGACAACAAGAACCATCAGAGGATATACAACTAAATTACACAGAAAATCATATTGCACGAGTTTATCATAATATGTTGTCGTATATGGGACGCGATCAAAATGTTGATACTGGTCTACAAATATCACAGTTGGATTTTAAAAATCTGTATCCGATTTATTACTTTTCATTGGAACATCTTGACTTGATGAGACAGTCCGTCGTTGATATACACTTCCGAGCTCGTGTAACCCGTCCTGCTGGTGCTGGTGCTTACAGAGCGGTTGCTGTCATTCTCAGTGATAAATCAATGATACTCGAAGGTGTTGGTGGACGAATGAGAGTGGTAGATGCACCAGTGGAAAATCTGTAATTGAAATTCCATCTCTCTCTCTGCGATTTAGAATCAGTCTATTTTGTATAATGTCGTATAGTAATATCAATGTCACGTTGACACCTGGTCAGCTAAAAAAATTACAATCCAAATCAGCTAAGCAATGTGGAACCACAATAACGCTGAAACCTAATCAAATGAATGGCGGAGAAAATAAACTATCACTGACGAAAACTCAGGTTAATCATTTTAATAAAGCGCGTAAAGAAAAAAAAGGAGTTCAGGTTACTCTTTCTGCGAGCGCGATTAAAAACATGGAAAAGACTGGTGGTATATTCCCGCTGTTAGGGTTGATTCCAGGATTGATTGCCGCAGCGGCCCCAGCGGTGGCTAAAGCGGCAGCGTTAGGGGCTATTGGTACCGCAGCAGGAATGGCACTAAAAAGGCAACGGGAAAGGGTTATAAAAAAAGGGGAAAGGTCTAAGACTACCAGGAACCCCACACGCGTGGTACAAGGGCGGATCCGTTCACGGATCGGGGTTGAGAATCCCAGGAACGGTTTACTAGTGAAAAATCTTCCAATGTCCAATTTTGATTTAATTGATGCGCTAAAAAACTCGCGATTAAAAACTTCAGAGGTGTTTTTATGAAAGATCAGTTACCGGCACAACCTAATCACGTTGAAACGGGTATTATTAATCTTGATAACAGTGATGGACCTGGAACCCACTTGGTTGCATACGCGATTGATCCACGTGGGATTATTTATTTTGATTCTTATGGACTAGCGCCTCCGAAGGAATTTATGCGTTATATAAACAACTTAAAAATACCCCGTTGGTATTCCACGTTACCAACGCAAACGATGATTGACCCACCAATATGCGGAAGTGAAGTATTAAACGTACTTGATGCTATTTCAAAGGAATCTTTGATGAAATTGCAGAGTAATCCACCTCATGTAGTAGTGAATGAGTATACTAGCAGTCGTTGGATTGAAAATCTTTAAGATTGAAAATCCTTTAGATTTTAAACAGAGAAAAGATTTCTATGATAACAATGATTGATATTTGGGGACGACCTTTATCAGCGCTGAAGAAACCGGATACTGATGGAGTTGAAACCCTTGATAAAAAGGATGTTAAAAAAATAATCGAAGATGAAATATCCGAAACGTTGAACCTAGTAGGTGTTGATCCTGGTGAAATAGTTGTATTTGGCGATCGTCAGGGTAAATTGAAAACTAGTAATATCCCCCTCGATAATATTTTAGTTAAACGACGAGACGCAGCAGAAGATACTATCGCGTTATTTTCCGAAGGGGGTAAACTCAAACCAGGTGTACTTATTTCAACGATCACGGATAAATTAGCATCGTTCGATAACACGGTAAATTCATTGAAATCGCTTAGTGATAAGTATGACGATCACATAGTTGCATTTGATCAGTTTACTACAGTACAAAGTAATATAATTGACAAAATTGATAAACCCCTGCTAGAATTCTTTGGAAATCCACCAGTGACCACACCAAAACTCACCTTGATAAAAGATTCTATGTTGGAACTAGCAACTCTTCAATCTGAATATGAAAAGCACGTGAAACAGTTTTCAATGTTTCGTAAAAACCTCATTGATAAGTTTATTGGAACTCCATTTGATAAAATTGAAATAACCCTTCCTGATATTAAAAAGGCTGTTGATGATCTAAAAACATTCAACGACGCAATGAAGGATGATACAGCGAGGATGATAAGCATTATTGAAAAAATAAAAAATTCCTCATAAGAGCACTAACAATATCGTATACACGATTCAACACGGTTCATTTGCGTGGACTCCCACAACTAATATTTTAAGTGTTACTGCAGCCGTCAAGGATATTTATCGATTAACAATAGTATCACCGACTCAATTCAATATATCATCAAGTAGTTCATCCGGAGTCTATAATACAGTATCAACGATCATCGACAAGGATGTATCTGAACAGTTCACGATAACGACCGCAGATAGAAATTTAGCCAGGGTTTCAGTAACGTGGTACGTAGAATTCGTGGTGGATTTAAGTAAGCAATAAAACTGAAAGGAAAATCCTTCGGATTTCACAACTGAAAACGCTAGCAATAAAACCACTAGTGGTTTCAAATCAATTGAAAACGCTAGCGCTTTTAAAATGAAATGACAATCCCTTCAGTGTATCAGTATCGCTATGATCAGGTCAGAGAGTTTCAAACTAAACTCAGCTCGCTGTGTGAGGAGTATCAAATAAAAATAAAAAAATACCAACGAAGAATAACCGCGGTTGATATCACCGTGTATTTAGTATCGGGCGTAATTACTGCTGCTGGGATAATACTATCTTCGGTTACAATGATTGCTCCGGTCGTAGTTCCAATCGCTATTTCCGCGGTGGCTACAATCGCGGGTATATTAACCGGGATCACAAAAAAAACTATCATCGTGTAGCCAGAGTAAACTACACGACTATGAAATTAAATTTCACATTGCATCTACGGGTCACTCGCAATTATCCTCGTTGAAATCGTCGTCGTTGGATGACACAACAATATCAGATAGCGAATTCTCAACGATGGCTCAATTGTATAAATCAACTATGCTAAAATTAGAGCAGAATAATAATAATAATGTCGTCACAAGAACTACTTCAACAAATAGTAACAAATACAATACCGGTGAAAACAAGCATGATATCAATAACCTCAACTCATCCTGAATTCAGTGTAAATTTCCCAACCCCCGTTTCAGTGAGCGAGATCGCGCTGGCAAAACTACGAGTGTATCATAGCTGGCCAAATATCAGATCTGTAGCATTTGGTGGTCAACAACCAAATAATTCCTTGGTATTCGCGTGGAAAAATCGTGAAGACGGAACCCCAGACTGGAATGTTGTTTCAATTCCAACCGGGTCATATCAAATCGAACAAATCAATAACGAATTACAACGAAGAATAAAATCAATCACTGGAAAAGAATTAAAAATCGCTATAACGGTTCACGAGCCGACGTTATCATCTACTATCGAGATTAATTCCCCTGCGTATGCTGTGGATATTTATCAGAGTTCTATAAGATCAGTGTTAGGATGGCCTGAATTACCACCTAGACAGAAAGAAACCGTTAATATACCAGAACCTGTAAAATCTGATTATGTCTCCGATGTGATAAAACCCGATAATCCATTGAAAAGTTATCAAGATTATATTCCCGACCATTTTATGGGAACCCGTAACTATAATTACTTTATTGAAACTGGTTTAATCGAAAGAAATTTAACAGCGATGAATAATGATTTTTCATTATTGTTAATACCACTTAAATCCGGCTCTCTCACTAAGGATGAATTTAACAGTGTAGTACAAACAGGTAATAAAATTATCAGTGATATGGAAACATTTCATGCGAAAATTATTCAAGAAGGCGGTTCAAAATTACCAGTACTATGGGGACCCCCCAAAAGAAGGGGAGAAGCTATCTCAAAATTTAAAATTCCTGGGTATAAACCCGACGAATTAAAAAAACTTCTCAAGGAAGCCATCGATATCGGGTTTAAGAAAATCCACGACGATTGGAAGAAATCATCACGACAACAAACAAATATTTTGACATTTAATAACGACCCAGATGGCAGTGGTAGACATATCGCTCCTCAAAATGTGAATATATCCTCAGTGATTGCGCTGAATTTAGTATGTGACGTTATCGAAGGAAGCTATCAAATAAATCTCGAGCGATCAAATCAAGCTCAGCAGGGATATATTCTATATTCATTTGCACCAACGGCTCCTCGAGAGATTCTAATTATTGAAAACCCAGTTAATCCAGTCTTTATGCGATGTCATAATAATTCTTTAACGAGAATTAATTTCAAACTCACTGACCAATCTAATAATTTGATTGATCTTCGAGGTGAAGGTTTGCAAATTAGTCTGTTTGTAAAGTCCTGAAAGGATTTTCAATCATAAATTGCTTTGCAATTTCAAAGGGAAAATTCCTTGAATTTTCACTTGCAATTTCAAAAATTGTTAACGAAATCCGAAGGATTTTCATAGCAGCAACGGGGTGAACGCCAATGACAACAGCGTCTTTTTTTACCCTTGGGAAGACTCAGTTTGCTAAAAAGAAGTTGGTCTATTCACCCTCTCTGAATAGCAGCCTTTTTGTGAAATATTTTCGGTTTCCGTAAAAGCCTTATTTTTACTTGAAAACTTAGTCTGTTCACCCTCTTTTTTTTTGTAAAATGGAAAACCACATGCAACCCTTTAATTAAAAATTAAGTCTCCGTGGAAGGCTTAGTTTTGCTTGAAAACTTGGTCTGTTCACCCTCTCTGAAATAGTTTCGGTTTGTCTGAAATAATTTCGGGTCTCCGTAGAAGCCTTATTTTTGCTTGAAAACTTGGTCTGTTCACCCTCTCTGAAATAGTTTCGATTTGTCTGAAATAGTTTCGGTTTGTCTGAAATAGTTTCGGTCTCCGTAGAAGCCTTATTTTTGCTTGAAAACTTGGTCTGTTCACCCTCTCTGCTGCTCCTTCTTAACACACTGGCCATTTTAATATATTAAATGGTATGATGTTTCACTTATACACCGATTGCACAATACTTGTCACCGATAATCCTGTTGACGTGCAACATGGTCTTGATATGCTTAGTATATATTACAATAACCGGAAACACCCAGTCAAAAAAAATTATTGTATTCCGTTGGAAACGAAAGCATACAAATACCTTAAGATAATCAATGCCGATGTATATGTTGTAAATGAATATAAGTATGTAGGTCTTAAATATTTATTTAGAAAGGAAAGTTCTCCAACGATCTAAAACCTTTTGTATATATAGGTATTAAAATATGAATTTACTTACAAATTATATGCATAAATAATTTAGATTTGACTATTGATTGTCATCTAAAATTTCTCGATCAAACTGTTTGCACCGATTATAACATATGCTTGTGAAATGTGGGGATTTGTGAAAAATGATGTAGTCGAAACGCTTATTATTCTTGAAAGTAAACAAATATGATCCTCAATGCATACGCCGAACGTAGTCATTTCGCCTTAATTATTAACATCAAAATTTGCATGATAATCTATTTGGCTAAATTGGTTATGTGGGCATGAATAAAACTTACCTTATCGTATGTATTTTCTCTTATACAAGCACTTTGGTGATATTTCGTACGACAATAAATGGTCACCTCAAGTTAAATCTATATTAGATCATGTTGGGTTAAGTTACGTAAAGACACGCACATATTTATATAAGTCAAATGGCTATCAAATTTGGTAGAACAATCAATACAAGTTCAATATATACAAGCTTTTTCAGAAATTATCAATATGTTATCTAAACGTTTAAATTTCATGTTTTGAAAACTAGTTTTTACGTAGAAAAGACTAACTTCTCCCTATGAAAAGGATATGTATCATCAAATTTTATAAGTTACAGAAATTAATTGTATTATCGGTGTTGAATACCTACATAACCCTTGTGACTTGTGTTATTTGACAGTTTCTTGCGTCCTTCATAACTTGAACAAGTATTATACGGTTTTCGTTTTGTCTTAAGCATGTCTAGAGTATTGAATTGAATGACTGGCATAATGTGTTTGAAACAATCACGCTTTATAACAGCTAACTGGCGACACTGGTTTTAGAAAGATTATAATTGCATAAATCCAACCCTGGATTTCTAATAAACTTCGAAGTGCAACCGTAGAACAAGATTTTTGACAAATTGGAAAGTGGGCAAAGTTGATGTATCTATATTTATCTTATTTAATAATAATAATAATAATAATAATAATAATAATAATAATAATAATAATAATAATAATAATAATAATAATAATCAACAGACTATATAATATAAGATAAATCCGCAGTTCCACAGATGATATGACCAAATAATGAAATCCATAATTTTCTCGAGCGATCAGTTATAACAGCATAGGGGGTGGATCAGACGTCTATAATTGGGTTGGATTTTAAGCAAAACATTTTAAGTCTCCTTTTGCCAAATGGAGCCTTAACGATTTTAGAGCTCTATTTGTCAAATTAGGGGTCTCTCAAAACTAAAGAAAAAGGGGGTTATGAGATCACTTCAATATTTCTTTTTTTTAGAGACCTTATTTTATGAATTGGAAGATTATATGATGGCCTTTTTGTACAGTAATAGCGGGAATGGGATACTTATTTCATGAAATCAATGTGTCTACTGACGAGACTAACGGCATCGATTCGGTTTTCAGAGACACCATCACCCTCTCTGCTGCTATGGTTTAACAAAATATTTTATCAAGTCCGACACGATATCGCGTTCGAGGATCTGATAAATTTATCGTCACAAATCCGTGTGGGATTGACTGGGCGTGACTAAAGAAATTTTTAAATCGATTATGAGCCATGTCACCGCAGCACCAAGTTTGCCAAAGTTCAAAGTTCTTTTCATTGTCTAACATCACATCATCGTATACGACTAAATTGTTAATACTTCCATCGATATCATCAATACTCGGTGCCTCTTCGATATCGGTTATAAATTCAATACAACCCTCGCCGTTTATTTCTATTGCTCGTTCGTTATAATCCTATAACATTCGTAACATCTCTGATCGTCTACACTCGGGGCTACTAAATACAACTTCTTCCATTTCATCCATCTCGTTATCAAATTAAGTAACAATTGTGTCTTGCCATTTCCAGATGGTCCGATTATAATCATTCTAATTGAATTCGGCATCATCGCATGGTGTTTAATAGGTTCCCGTCGTCGGGTAGCTGAATAATCAATTACATTCATGTTATTATATATAAATTATGGATCTATATTGTGTGAAGTGTAAAAAACGTACTGGCACAGATGACTTAACGACGATTACAACTAGCAAAACCCGATCAGAACTTTCCGGTAAGAGTGTACAATGTAGTACAAAAAAATTTAGATTTATTGCTAAGGATTTAAAAAACGATGAGGTGATATCGCAGCCAAGCTATCTAAACTCCCAGGAACACCATGGGCGAAGTATCCAGGAGAAAAGCACCTTCCTGGATATAGTTATTGTGGACCTGGAACCAGACTCGATATCAGACTCGATGATCAAAACCAAACTCGACGTGGTGAAGAACCAATAAACGCCATTGATAAGGCGTGTCATGCTCATGATGTCGCTTATAAAAGCAGCAATCTGCAACACAGACATTTCGCAGATGTAAAATTGATTCACGCGTTCAATTCTATCACTGATAAATCCTTCAAAGAAAAATTGGCTTCATTGTTAGTAAAATCGGAGATGAAAGGTAAATTGATGTTAAGTTCCGGTATTAATAACAACATGTAATCTATTTATTATTCTCCAAAAGGATGCTGGAGGGGTAAAGCAGCAATCGGTAAACTCGCTAGCGCCGCAAAGGTGAAAAATACCACTGCAGCGGATTGTTTATCTAAACAGGCGATATGACAAATTTATCTGCCACCGCCTAAACAAATTAACTACTCGAATTTTGATGTGACCGTTCCTAATGAAGTTCATCAGGCTGATATATTATTTCTGCTACATGATGGTGTTTAGAAAGACGCGTTAACCGTAGTTGATGTTGCGAGTCGATACAAACAAGCAAAACCGTTAAAGACAAAATTATCAATTGAAGCGGCTTCTGCATTTGAAAGGATTTATAGAAGGTGTCCTCTGCGTTGGCCAAATCTATTACAAGTTGATCCTGGCAAGGAATTTCAAGGTATGGTTCTATCTACGACGAAGAAGCATAATGTCACCATCAGACGAGGGCATACTGCACTACATCGCGATCAGGCAATTGTTGAACGATTTAATCGTAGACTTGCTGAGCGGTTATTTGGATATCAATACGCGAAGGAATTTATTCAGGACAAACGATCTCGTGAATGGGTCAAGAGATTACCAGCTGTGATTACCGCGCTGAATAACGAGATTACTCGAACAATCAACATGAAAGCTAACAACGCCATTAAAAAGAAGAATATACCCATACAACCGCAAATTTTTTTTTTCAAAACAACCAATACTCGGCAATGTCACTGTTAGGTATTTATACGAACCAGGAGAGCTTGAAGGTGGCACAAAAAGGGCTACTGAACCTATTTGGAGTATTACTGCGCATAAAATATCCGGCATAACACGATCTACGGGTAGGCCAGCTATCTATAGGTTGGATTTGACCGCTCCTCAGCGAGGTATACTCGTGAACAACTGCAAGTGATACCCGAGGACACTCAATTACCGCCGCGTGGTCTTAACTAGCATTTCTGCGTCTGTTGCATTCAAGACAAGTCAGTATCACATTATCTCTAGTCTGACCTACGCTGCTATCTTTTCTGTCTACGGTAAATTGTCGAGAATCCTTATCCGACCAACACCAACTCATTATACAATTACAACTCGCGCAGTGATTATTCTGTTGTTGCTTCAGCGTAATTATTAATTCAGCATCAATATCAAATTCTCTATTATTTTTTTTGTCCTGTTGTTTATAACCAGAAAGTTTTTTTCTGATTATGTCCTTGACTCTGTCAGCGCTGCCAGTATCTCTTATTGTAGTGTCATTATCATCTAAAACAACTCTTCGAAGCTGATTTATTCTTCGTGCTCTGAACACTGCGAGATAAACTAAATTTGACCACTCGATGTGATTATCCACCATCAAAACAATTGTATCTGTTATAGTCAATCCCTGTGAAGAATGTATCGTCGCTAAGTAACCTAGCCTCCATGGGGATTTATCAGCGCGCAATGCATCTTCGACGACGTTGATATCAGCCAGCACAATATCATTTAATACGAGAATCTGCTTCTCACGCTGTCCAGGAATATCAACTTCGATAATCTGTTTTCGTGTATCCGAAGGCCTATAACACAATGGTACTGGAAGTGTTCTAAATTTTTCTTTATGCAATTCAAATAACTTCATCTGAAGTGTGTCTCTGACTATGTTTCTACTCGCTGCTATCAAATCGTTTGGTCTCCACGTTTCCCAGAAGTCATTTAATGGTCTTTCCGAAATTATTTCACGCTCTATCTTACATTGGATTCTATCAGGTTGTAATCTAATTAGTTTCTTGAACTCTCGTAATTGTTCAACAAGTGCTCTATGATCAGTACTAATTTCTTCATAATAGTCTACAAAATTCTTTAGCCAATCATTTGGGGATAAACCGACAAATGGTGGTGGTTGACCATGATCGCCGCACATTATTACTTTTGTATTCGCTAGTAATAACCACTCGAGAAATCTTTGTAATACATCTAACTTCACCATGCATATCTCATCCCAAATAATGACTTCAGGAATAAATTTTTCACCCATTCGTTCAGGAATTCATTCATCGCCTTTCCATCGAAAGAAACTGTGCTAAGTACAAGCATTAATTCCTCGTTGTTTCATTTCTCTGGCAAGTCTGTGTGTCGGTGTTAACACAATCATATTTGATTTCCCACGAAATAACTCAATCGCACGAGTCGTTTTTCCTGACCTGCCACATCCGTTTAAATAAACTGTTTTATATCTACATATTGGATCAGATATCTGCGGTGCATTAGATAGTTCAGATATCTGATTATTTTTCAAGTAATTGTTTTCAATCGTAACATCTGCTAATTTGGAATAATCACACGGTATTTCTTTTTTAATTCTCCATGATCCCCAGCTCTCGTCGGAATTAATAAATTCAGCCACTACTTCGCTGTGTTTCGCTTTTGTATAAAACGAATCAGTGGCTACTCTAACTGCGGTGTCAGGAAATCTATTTATCATCGAAAATAAATTGATAGAAGCATAGGCTAGCATAGATGCTCTCAAATGTGTTTACTGAAGATTTTCTCCATCTGCGTAAGTAACAATTGTACCAAATTTTGTTCCATCGGACAAGAAAGCATCTTTACGATCGACATAGATACCCTTACATGTTATATCCGTGATTATAAAATCGTATTTGACGTTATCTATAATCAATCGTGAAGAATATCTTATATTGTCGTATTTTCCACCCTGAGTAAATTTACTAATTATTCTTCTACCGAGATCTTTTGCGTCTTTATTCTTAACTTCAAATAGCTGTTTGGACCATTTCACGATATTTTCTTCGTCACGATCGGGAAACTCTTTTCGTTGTTCGCTGATTATACTATTTAGACTATCAGGTTGGGGTAATCAGACCTCAGTCTGTGCTCGATATGATATAATCGCTTCACTGACAATCAACGATAACTGCATTTTAGAATCAATCATATACCGTAATAGCACTATTGGCATCCAGTGTTTTTCAGAGATATGTCTACCAATCAAAACGTAACAGCACGGATGAAGTCCTGTAGCCAATTTAAATGATGCCATACGAGCGAATCCGGTTAAATCAAAATCGGGTAGTGGTCCATTAATCGCAACACGGGCCATATCATGTGTGGGATGTCCAAATCGCATTAAGTACTTAGCACATTCTCCGTACACGAGAAAACTCCCTGGATAACACGCAACTATATCAACTGAAATAATACTTTCACGGTCATATTTTGTATTCCATAATCCGCCGTGGTTATTTTCGATGCAGCTTGATTTGATGTCTGTGAGAAATTCAGCTCTTGTTGGTTTCCACGTTTTTCTCTTTCTCGCAAAATGAGCTGCAACCGACGGAATTGTAAAACAATTTGTTAGTAATTGTTCGTCGTCGAAACTGTCCGAGAAACTACTAGCTAGTTTTTTCATCTTGTTATGGAGGGCTTCGGTACGGATTATCACAGTGACTAAGTCATCGCATTAGATAAATATCATTTAAATAAGATGATCATACATTACAACCATGACAAACCAACCAGCGTCTATGTAGTAAACTCACGATTTCCAGTCTATAGCGCGTACTATGGTGATGGTCTCTGTGATACAATTGCAAGTTATTTGCAAGAATGGCTCCAAAAGTAGCACCAATCGCAAAACGATTATCGATGAAAGTATTGATGTTATTCGTGATAAGGGTATTAGTGCTGTTGCAGATATTGCCGGGAAAGCGTTTTCAACCGCTCGGGATAAACTTACAGCGCTAGTTCGGTGGCGAAGGAAACCACAATTGGGACCACTGCCATCTACAGCGGATATGCCTGTGAGTGTTAGTAAAATTATAAATAACGCAGTAGATCAAAAACTAGCGTCGCTGATGACTCCGTCATACACCAACGACCAAAGCAACATCGCAAATATGATAGCGGGAAGTGGCGTAAAAAACCATGACGTGGTCGACGACGATGATTTAGATCAATGAATATAGAATAAAATGTTTAAACGGTCACCTGATTCAGCGTTTGATATGGACGCCCCAGTGCTCAAGGATGATTCCGTACGTGATTATCAATTCTATTCTTATCACGCAGTACAACCTGATCTTCATTCAAAAATCGAACTTCAAGTCCATGATACCAGTAAATACTTTCTACCGTGTAAAGCGTTCATCGAAGTAGAAGGAGAGCTTTTACGAGAAAATGATACAGCATATCCAGATGACACCCAAGTCGGTTTTGTTAATAATGGTATCATGGCGCTATTTGAAAGTGCAAGATATCTCATTGATGGAAAAGAGATTGAGTCAATAGAACGCAAGGTTGATGTTGCCACAACAATAATAGGGCTAGTGAGATATTCCGACGATTATACAAGATCATCAGGTCCTTCTATGATGTTTGCAAAGGATAATAAGGATACGGTTTGAAAAATTCAAGTTGTTTTCAGACAACCAAAGAATCGCGCTGCTATGAAGTTGAGGATATGATTATAAACCACGATCCCCGCTACAACCTAGGAGCTGCAACATGTATGTCAATGTTGCGTGGAGTGCGTAGATCATTTTCATGCGCGATTCCAATACATCATATATTTGGATTCTGCAGAAATGTCCGAAAAGTTATCTACAGGGCGAAGCATGCAGTAGCACTCGTGCGAAAGGGTACTGACCATAATGCAATTTGGAGGATTCTAGCAAACACAGCTGCAGCACATATAAATGATGATGCCGGTAAGGTCGTTTTAACAAAATTATCATTGTGGATGCCAGTAATGACTCCAGCACTCGGCACAGAAGAACGATTACTATCATTTATGGATCAAGGAGGAAAGTCATTGTTTAGTTGGCTAACAACAACAACTGATATTAAACAGGGCAACACTGATGGTATATTCACATGGAATCCGGCATCGCGACAAGGTGTTTCAGCGCCGCGTCATATATTTATTGCGTTACGGGATATGACGCGATTAGACAATCAAACACGTAGCCATATGATATTTGATCAACTTGAGTGTAAGGAACAGCAGGAACCATCAGAGGATATACTACTTGATTACGATCAAAACCATATTGCGCGCGTGTATCACAGGTTGTTGTCATATATGGTGCGCGATCAAAATGTCGATACTGGTTTGCAGATATCACAACACGATTTAAGTGCTCTTTATCCAATCTATTACTTTTCGTTGGAACATCTTGATTTAACATGACAATCCGTCGTTGATATACACTTTAGAGCCCGTGTAACCCGCCCGACTGGTCCACCAGTTGGTGGGTTACCTGTTATCACTATCCCGAATTATAGAGCGGTTGCTGTCATTCTCAGCGATACATCAATGCTACTCGAAGGTGTTGGTGGACGAATGAGAATAATTGATGCACCAGTGTAAAATATGTAACAGTTAGATCAATCTGTTGTTGTAAAATGTAATATGATTTTATTAGTGTTACGCTAACTCCAAATCAAATTAAGAAACTACAATCATCAGCAACTGAAAAATGCGGAACTACAATCACGTTGAAACCTAATCAGATGACCGGCGGGGAGAATAAATTATCGTTGAAACCTAATCAAACAAAACATTTTAGTACCGCGCTTGAGAATAAAAAAAGGAATTCGAATTAAACTCTCTGCGGCTGCAATTGCCAATATGAAAAAAACCGGCGGTATATTTCCATTGCTAACTGCGATTCCGGCTTTGATTGCCGCAGCGGCCCCAGCGGTGGCTAAAGCGGTGGCGTTAGGAGTCATTGGTAGCGCGGCAAGAATGGCACTAAAGAAATCAACTTGGAAGGGGTATAAAAAACGCGAAAGGGTCTAAGACTACCAGAAACCCCGTGTTCATGGTACAGCGGGAAAGGTCTGAGAATCCCAGGAACGATTTACTAACTCCGGAATCTTCGATTCCTATGTCCAATTTTGATTTACTCGATGCTGCTAAAAAAAACTTGCGATTAAAAACTTCAGAGGTGTCTTTATGAAAGATCAGTTACCGGCACAACCAAACAGCGTTGAAACCGGTATCATTAATCTCGATAACAGCACCGGACATGGTACTCATTGGGTTGCATACGCGATTGATCCACGTGCAAGCACGTGCAATCGTTTATTTCGATTCATATGGATTAGCGCCGCCGAAGGAATTTATGCGTTATATAAACTGCTTAAAAACTCCCAAATTGAGGCGTTGGTATTCCACGCTACCAACACAACAACTAAATGATCCACCAATATGCGGTAACGAAGTATTCAATGTCCTTGACGCTATTTCAACATCTGGAAAACCACCACATGTTGTCGTAAATGAATATACTAGCAGTCGCTGGTAACGACGAAGTCGTCAACGAAAAGATTTTAGAGAGAGATTATATAGAAGAACATGATTGATATTAGGGGGAGATCTTTATCAGTGCTGCAGAAACCAACCACAGAAACATCTGCAACCGGTGATATGAAAAAATAATCGAAGATGAAATAGCTGAGACGTTGAATTTAGCAAGTGTTGATCCTAATGAAATAGTTGTATTTCAAGATCGTCAGGGTAAATTGAAAGTTAGCAATGTTTCCCTGGATGATAGTTTAGTTAAACAACGAGACTCAGTAGAGGATACTATCGGGTTATTTTCCGATCAGGTTAAACTCAAACCCGGCATACTCGTTTCGACTATTAAAGATAGATTAAAAACTCTCTACGATGAGTTAAAATTCATACAAAATTTTTTTGGTGATCCAGTGACATCATCACCGAATTTATCATTAATAAAAATCTCTATGGACAATATTAAGACTGTCAACGATGAATTAAAATCGATTATGGCTTTCTTCGGCCAACCAGCGGTAATATCACCGAAGCTCACAGAGATAACAAATTCTATGTTGGAACTAGGAGCACTTCAATCTAGAATTGAAGAATACGGAAAACAGTTTTCAGTTTATCGTAAAAATATTATAGATAAATTTATTGGAACCACGTTGGATAAAATTGAAATAAAACTCCCTGATATTAAAAAATCAATCGATGAGACAAAAAACTTCATCAAAGCAATCAAAGATGATTTGCCGAGGATGATCACAATAATTGAAAAGACAAAAATTCCTCATGAGAAAACCAACAACGTAGTATACACGATCCAACACAAATCATTTGCGTGGACTCCTACAGACGATATACTAAGTATCACTGCAACCGTCAAAGGTATTTATCGATTAACACTAGTAACACCGACTCAATTTAATATATCATCGTCGAGTTCATCTAGGATCAACGATACGATATCAACGATCATCGACAAGGATACAACTGAACAGTTCACGATAACATCCACTGATAAGAATTAACTAGGGTTTTGGTATCATGGTATATGGAATTCGTAGCGGATTTGAGTAAATAACTAAATTGAAATCGTAAACTGATTTGGAAATAAAATGGCATCATCAACGATACTTTCAGTATCTCAATATCGCTATGATCAGGCCAGAGAATTTCAGACTAAACTCGAAACACTCACTGAGGAGTACCGAATAAAAATTAAAAAATACCGAGGTAGAATCACCGCAGTTGATGTTACCGTGTACTCGGTGAGTGGTGTAATCACCGGAGCCGGAATTATACTATCCTCGTTGACAATGGTTGCTCCGATAGCTGTTCCAATTTGTATATCAGCGGCAACAACAATCGCGGGAATAATTTCGATAATAACAAAAAAAAAATATCATCATGCAGCCAACGCAAACTACAAGACTACATAATTAAATTTCATGTTGTATCAACCGCGTACTCGCAATTGTCCTCGTTGATATCGTCGTCACTCGATGATACATTTATATCAGATAGTGAGTTTTCAGCGATGGTAAATATTTATGATTCCGCGATGTCAAAATTAGAAATACAACATGAATATAATAACAATGACAACACCGCAGGAATTAATTCAACGAATAGTGGAGAACACAAACCCAGTACAAACCATCATGATCTCAATAACATCAACGAATCCTGAATTCAGTGTGAATATCCCTATTCCGATTCCCGTGAAGGAGATAGCGCTAGCAAAACTACGAATAATTCCTTGGTGTTCGCGAAAATAAAGAAGACGGAACTCTAGATTGGAACGTTGTTTCGCTGCCATCTGGGTCATACCAAATCGAACAAATCAATGCTGAATTTCAGCGTAGAATAAAATCCATTACTGGAACAGAATCGAAAATTACTATAACGGTTCATGAACCAACACTATCATCCGCGATTGAGATAAACTCGCCTAGTTATGTCGTAGATATCTATCAGAGTTCGATAAGGACAATATTGGTTTGGCCTGAAAATCCACCTCGACAAGTTAACATACCGCCTGAACCAAAAAAATCTGATTATGTCACAGACAATAAATCATATCACGATTTTAACCCTAGAATAATTAACGGTGTTTGTTAGAAAATTTTAACAGAGCCTGTTAGTTTCAATAATGGACAATGGTTCTTCGGACAGCGGGATGGTGGTTGGGTCGAAATTCTTTCACGTCACGTCTCGGAAAGTTTTAATGCTTTTAAACGAGAACATAAGAATCATTTAGATAAATTACAGCAGAGTTTTTAAGAACAATCGTCAAAAACTTCAATTATCAAATACACGGAAATATTAATTCAAATTGTACACGATATGAAATCGTTTCACATACGACTTATTCAAGGAGTATTAGATGCCAGGTTCGGTTCTGAGAGGATAGAATTTGCAAAAACATATAATATACGCGTAGAAGATATTCAAACATTTAAGTTTCCTGAGTATAATGTTCCAGAACTAAAAAAAATCAACCAATGATCTCCTCAATGAGTACTTTCCCCAAATACTGGCCGCATGGAAGAAATTGCAACCACCACCAATTTTTAAATACAATAACGACCCAGACGGAGGCGGCAGAAATATCGCTCCTCAAAATGTGAATATATCCTCGGTGATTGCATTGAATTTAGTATGTGATGTTATCGAAGGAAGCTATCAAATTAATCTCGAGCGATCAAATCAAGCTCAGCAGGGATATATTCTATATTCATTTGCACCAACAGCTCCTCCAGGATTTCTAATTATTGAGGATCCAACCAATCCAGTCTATATGCGATGTCATAATAATTCGCTAACGAGAATTAATTTCAGACTCACTGACCAGTCTAATAATCTAATTGATTTACGAGGTGAGGTTCTACAAACTAGTCTGTTTGTGAAATCGTAGCCATCATAGAAGCTTCCAATTCATAAAATAAGGTCTATAAAAAAGTAGTATGAAGTGATCTCATAACCCCCCTTTTTCAGTTTTGAGACCCCTAATTTGACAAATAGGGCTCTAAAATCGTTAAGGCTCCATTTGGGAAAAGGAGACTTAAAATGTTTTGCTTAAAATCCAACCCAATTAGAGACGTCTGATCCACCCTCAATGCTACTGTTATTGATAAATTACGGCAACATGAAATGTACAGTCATTATTACTAGCCATTTTAATTTTAAATTAACGTGTTCTCTGTCTAAATAAAAAGTAAGGCTGTCGACATGGAGGAGTATCAAATTAGGGTTTTTGCCGTTTTGATTTCTGATATGCGTCACAGACTCTATCGTAAAAACTTTTACCCATTTGAGCGTGTAATTGCACATATAGTGCAACCAGTGGAATATTAGCATTAATAATCCTTGAAAGTGAAGTAGCCCAAGCAAGAGTCATACAGTGAAGCAGAGCAGTGACTGGCAAGACTGCCATTGTCACCCACGTTCTTAAACATAAGACACTTACGCTGACAGTCATTGTTGAGCGACTTCATTTATGGTGTTATTAGTTGCAGCCGCCAATGTTACTGTTTATGGTAGTGTAGCCGTGTTTTATGGTGCTCGAGTCACTCATGGCCGTAGGGGACCTCTAACTCTTATAGGCTATAACTGTTGTTGCAGACGTGTTTTCATAGCTTCCTCAGGTGGCGACACAAGTTATATTGATCTGGGTCGTGGAGGTATTCCTGACTATGCCATGCGCAAATTGATGTGTAATCACTTCGATTCTGCACGAGAAAAAGTTCATGTTTGGAAAGATCTTTAGGCCAACCTAGAACGAATTGTGGATATCAATTGCAATGAATGAGCTCATGCGGACTTGTTTTCACTATAGAAATTGTAGAGTCTTTACCGGTCAACATCAACATTCTTCGTCGGACCGCAGGGGGTATGTTAACTTGTCGAGGTGGATTTTCAGGCCAACCCAATATTGTCCTTATCGAACTTGATAGATATCTACGACATATGTTAGTAATATTATCTCCGTTATTAATGTATATAATACCCAAATATATTCCGCGATCATATGCAAATATAAAGTTGTTGTTCGCAGACCACTACTGGATCGGATATTAGATCAATTTTAATATACTCGCTGCGACGCCAGTGTAATTTCAAATGTGCGCAACCGGTATAGAAAACTTTCCATTAAATTTTGTTTTCGTTCGTTGATGAGATTGTGAGCATCGAGGTTACGCTTTTGATTGTAGTTACGACAACCTGTTTTATCGTATAGTTTATTTCGCGCAAAATCGTCTCAGAACTTATCATCGTTGTCGTAATTATTCAGCAGTAATATCTTCAACAATTCTATGTATCAACAACTGTTATGTTTCTCTGTCTCCAATGTCATTGGCGAGCAATCACTGCCAAATGGATGTGGCCTCCATAAGTAATTCAAGTGAGTTATTGCTCAGACATATTGACTCCAAGAGTGTTTCCAATCGATCCTTGATGCTGCCATTGTCATATAGTCAAACGATATTTTTTCCATGGTTTTTGAGAACGTTATTGTTGGTTCTTTTGTCCATTCGGATTGTTCTTTCTTTGTGCGATATTTAGTTGCAGGTTGTTACGCTATTCATCTTTTAAGCTGTTGATCTGTACCAAGTCGTCGTTCTTCCATATTGTTTTTGTTTGGTTCAAAAGTGAACTTGTTACTTCTAGTTGTTGATATTGTCCTTAGGGTCAATGTCCTATTCGATTTGTTGTTCCAGATATGTCAATTTGTCTGGACAATATAATGACAAGGTTCTTATCTTGAAGTGGAAACACAATTGCTTATTATGCGTAATTCTTTTTAAAGACCTTAATACTCTTTCCGCTTAATTAATTTAAAAAAACAACATATTTTGTCATTTATCAATACAATGTCTTATTTCTGTATGATTACTGAATTTGTACAGTATCTGGGCTATGTCGGCTATAGTAGGGAACGTGATAGCGTTAGTTTACCTGCTATTAAATTTTGAAAGTGTGATCCCCATTTCATAGTTATATTCATTTAATAATAGTGATTACAGACGACGTTTCGCCTACGTTAGTGATATCTTGTCTCAAAGAAGGAGCATTACATTTTCTTAAATGGAGGAACCTTTTGCATTTATGTCCTTGTTAGCAATTTATTAACGACTTTAATGTAAATAGACTAAGAAATAATGAGTTCCTTTAGATTCATGTTGCCACTAATTTCATTGCATTTGATTCGACTTTGTCCTTATTTGTGTAAATCTTAATACAGAAATACAAGATTGTGACAGCGCTAAAAGATGCAATGAATTAGTCAACGGCCATATTTGTCTATTTAACATTATTCATTGCTAATTGACATAAAATAAGACAAACAACATAACATTTAATATGGTGTGTTTTGGGTTCGACCATTTGCCATCTTGACGGGAACTGCGCCCGTCCATCTATCTCGTCCCAACACAACAATGATCATTAGTCTTTCTCATTCATAGTGCCATTCGTTATCATTTGTCAGCGAGTCGATGTGAAGTTTGAAAAATTATTATGATGTCGAAAGATACGGTCAAGTAACGGAGATAATTCTTTACAACATTTATCTAGATCCTGATATTTTACTTCAATACTTAGTGGACTCATGTATGGTGGTTTCTGGTCTGATGCACATCAGCAAAGAGAGTGGACGAAAGAACGGAGACAAGCCTTTAAATAGTCCCCACGTATTTAATGTATTCAAACCCAAGTCCGTTTATATTAATAAAATATATTCTATACTTTTGACATTGAAAAGAAGAGAGAGAGAGAGAGAGAGAGAGAGAGAGAGAGAGAGAGAGAGAGAGAGAGAGAGACAGACAGACAGAGAGACAGAGAGAGAGAGAGAGAGAGAGAGAGAGGGAGAGTCTTAAAGGTCTGAATATTGAACGACTGATATAAGGAAAAGCACGAAAGCTTATTGCTTCAAAGCAAAATTATTATTTACTAAAAATAAAAGGGAACTATTAAAATCCAAAGGAACAATGTTTTATTTAAAGTAAAGAATTAGTTGTAAAAGCAGTCACAATGAAGGGTATGTTTTTGATGTATGGAGAAAAAACATAGGGAAATTAGGAAAGTATAAAATAATTTGATAAATGATGCAATTAATGGGATCGCAAAACAACCCAGACGATTATATGTTCTCGTTAGAGAAATTCTTCAGACAAAATGTATACACGCGCCGAAACTGGGCTATGAAACATGCACAGAGAATGGACGCGAGAGCTGTCCTTGCAGCAATGATCGTAAATAAACACAGAGTAAGTAAACACTTTATGTAAAAAAAGGAGTTTTAGTGTAATAAGTACTAAATGAACCAGATCCTATATTAAAAATATACCTCAATTACATATACAATTTCCATCTACCATCACAGGCAGATGGGAAGTTCATAATGACCAGGGTGATGACGTTCTGATTGAGGATATATGACAACTAATGCGGATTTTAGTGTAATAAGTACTAAATGAACCAGATCCTATATATATATTAAAAATATACGTCAAGTATATACAATTTCCATCTACCATCACAAGCATATGGTAAGTTCATAATGACCAGGGTGATGACGTTCTGATTGAGGATATGATATTACATCATAGACTTATAATTCCATGGTATTCAACTAATTAAAGAAAAGTGCGAAAACTAGAGAGGTTTGGTAAAACAAGACAAATATTTTATTTTCCTATAATAAACAGTGACAACATTATAAATGACTTAGAGTACTGTGGACGAAATAAAATAATTGCTCCGAAGATTCAATTGTAAGTTCAAAAATATTTGAGCGTTCCATCGGAGTCTAGTTGGCTTCTGAATGAAGTCGCATATATAGTAATGAGGTGCCAATAGTCTGGGTGTATTACAGTGATATAAGCCAAAGATGTCGTTCAAGTATTTCAAATTTGTAAAAAAAAAAACACAACAGCTACACAGTTCTAACGTCTGAGCATGTTTACAATTAAATGAAAACTTGAGCTACATAAACCCTCTCAACCAAGTTGGACACGACTATTTAATTGCTCTAACAATCAGTTTTCAGTCAATTATGCTTTCTACAAAAACCTATGACGGTGTTTAATTTTTTGCCGAAATTATGCAATGTGGTTACTAAAATGACCTTAACTTTAACGTGCAAAACCCACAAGCATAAAGGCAATTAGTATTCATCGTTAATAAATAAATGATCACTGCATTATATAGTCATGAAATTACATGTACATACTATTAATATGCGTAACAATAGCACATATTGCATTTATATCAGTGCGTCATGTGATAAGAGTCTAACAACAGTGAAAGATATAAGCAGCATACATGATATTTCATTTGAAATGTACATAATGAGTTGAAAAATCATATTTGTTACGAGCTTGTTGCAGCAAGAGCATTTTCATTATTCATGAATATTAAAACTTTTTAATCAAATAAATGCAATTTTAAGATTCATTTTATCCGAAATTTTTAATATGTTTGCATTTATACGGAGCTGTCTGGTGAATGACTTATTATTAATTGATGCAACCTACAAGGACGAGTTGCTTTTGATACAGTTTAATGTTACTGCAATTTTGCAATAATACAATTCTTTATACTGCATCTGCTACGTCAGAACCGATCAAGCGGTATGCAGAAAGTATGGAAAATGCATGTATAAAAATATATTAAATGGTAGTTGTGAACATACCTTTACTTGTTGCCTCGCTGTTTGCGAAAACACCCATTTTAGACAATAGCTATATATTATTAGCTAATTATGTCGTCAAACGTCTCATCTATATTTCAAACACCAGTAAATACCAGTTTTTCGTGAGAAAGAGATTGAGAACATAAAAGTAACTGTGTCCACAGAATGTAGCTTTGCTAAGCGAATAACCGTAGAACCAATTACCTTGGACCGAAGAGGAGAAGGCAGGGGTAATAGAACAACTTGGCAAGCAGTCTGAAGAATACGCTTCCGGGAAATACTGAAATTGACACTATTCTTTACCACACCACACCACACCATACCACACCACACTACACTACCCTAAGGACCCTACACTACACTACACTACACTGCACTACCATATACGACAATATATTATTCTTCCATAAACGACCTTATACTACACTACACTACACTAACATATACCATATCATATTATTCTACACTAAATAACATTACACTACATTGCACTACACTGGACTACACTACAATACACAACACTAAACTACATTACACTTTACTAAAACACTACACGGCTTTACATTACACTGTATCACACTTTATAGCACGACATTACACTACACTACATAACACTACATAACATTACATTGTATGACAAAACCCTACAATACACTGGATTACATAACAATTCACTGTAATGCACTACATTTCATCACATTATACTACAATTATTTAGCCTACATTACACTACTCATCGTTACACCAGATTGCACTTTAGTTATCTAAGTTAGCTTGCATAACATGCATTGCATTAAACAACAGTAAATTAAACTACACTGCACTCTATTTCATTACGCTACACTACAGTACACTATACTACATTACACTACACTAAACTATACTACGTTCTACTATACGATATTACACTAACTTTGCTAAATTACACTATCTCACTTACACTACACCACCACTACTACCCTATACTTAAATGTACTTTACTACAAAGCACTACACTCCGCTACACTAGTTTACACTGGATTGCACTCCACAACACTCCATTACACTCTATTACATTACACTATACACACTACACTGCACAACTGTTTACTACACTATACTGCACTGTATTACACTACTTTACACTTTACTATACTACACTATCTTTTTTTCAATGTATTATACTACACTACGAATTTCGCAAAGGACGGTCCCAACCGGGATGAAAAAGGAGGAGGGTTGGACATAAGGCTAGCAACCCCACCCCGTTAAAAGAACTCTTGCCACGGAAACGACAACAACTGAACAAAATACAGACAGCGCTGGGAGCAAAGCAAACCAGCAAATTGGCGTTATGACGGTTTGGGAACACAATCGCAAGGACGTCCCCACCCCAATAGCGGAGTTCCTGTCGCCAAAAACATGGATCAGAGTTGGATGCTGGAACGTGTGGACGCTCAACCAGACTGGAAAATTGGCACAAACAGTGAGCGAGTTGAATCACTACAATCTGACTCTCATGAGTGCAACAAAAGCATGATGGATTGGCACCAGCATACTGAAGTTGAGCTCAGGCGAAGTCATCATCTGGTCCAGAAGGAAGGTCAATGATTACCAAAGGGAGTCGCCATTATTATCAGCTAGAACAAGACCAATACCGTCCTATAGCGAAAACCAGTAAATGAGCACCTGTTGTATGTCAGAATGAACTCCAAGTACGCCAAACTGTCTGTTGTCGTGGCTTATGCACCAACAAACGACGCGGAAGAAGAGGACAAAGACATCTTCTACTTCGGTCTTCAAGCCGTTTTAGAGGACGTCCCTCGACATGATGTGCTGATGTTGCTTGGCAATAAAGACAGACGACTATGGGGCGCCATGGAGTAGGCATGATGATTGACAACGGGGAAAGACTGATCAACTTTTGTGAAGAGAATGACTTGGTCATAGGAGGGACTCTGAACACATGGAGATCCACAAGCTCACATGGACGTCACCAGATGGCAGAACTCAGAACCAGATTGACCACATCATCATCAACGATAAGTGCAAAGACTCTTTGCAGGACGTGCGAGTGATGCGGCACGCGGACATAGGCAGCGATCATTTTCTTCTTGTGGCCAAGATGACTTTGTAGCTTAGGAAAGTTAGTATAAGGGTCTCCAGGAACAAACACTTTGATGTGGTCAAGCTGAAAATTCCAACAGTGAAGGAAGAGTTTAGGCTGGTCCTAAGGAAAAGGTTAAGTGCTCTAGAAGATCAGACAGCGCTGACCATCGCCAATTTTAAAAGAGCAATGAAGGAAGCAGGAGAGGAAGTTTTAGGCTATAGCAATAGTAAGAAGCCAGAGTGGATATCAGAAGAGACATTTACTCGCATAGAAGAGAGAAGACAAATTAAGAAGAGACTTTTGGATTCCAATTCACCAAGACTGAAAGAGAGAATTTCGAATGAGTATGGAGGACAATACAAGGAGGTGAAAAAATCAGCCAGGAGAGACAAGAGATAATACACAGAGAGGCTGGCAAAGGAGGCGTAGGCAGCAGCAGAGCAGAAATACATGAAGACGATGTATCAGAAGACAAATAAGCTGAAAAGCTACTACAGTCAGCACTACGACCATCGAGTGAGAGATGAAGTTGGAACCTATGTCACAGCGGAGGAGGAGAAACTTTTAAAGATGGAAGCAACACTTTGAGCTATCTTGAATCACCAAGTCCCGTCAATACTCTTTGATATTCCTAAAACAGCAGGACTTTGACATCAACTGCGACGTTATCACTATGGAAGGGGTCAAGCAGGCCATTAACAAGCTGAACAATGGGAAGGCACCTGTTGATGATGGAGTTTGTCCAGAGATGCTGAAGGCGGAAGACACAGAGACTCCGCTGCTTCTATGATAGATTCTCTAAAAGATATGGGATATTGATAAAGCACCAAATGACTGGAAAACCGGAATCTATGTCAAAATTCCCAAAAAAAGAGATCTGGCCAACTGAAACAACTGGCATGGAATTTACCAATTATCCCGTACCAGTAAGATCGTCAGCCGCATCATTCGTCAACGCATTACAATAGCTTTGGACGGCATCCTACGCCAGGAACAGGCAGGCTTTCGGAAGGGCAAATCCTGCATCGACCACATCTTCACACTGAGGCAGATCCTTGAGCAGTCCAATGAGTGGAATGGATCTCTTTATGTGGTATTTGTTGTTTTTGAGAAGGCCTTCCACAGCTTTCACCTCGCCTCTATGTGGGAGATCCTACGACACTATGGCATCCCCCAAAAACTTGTCAACGTCATCAGGTCCCTGTACGAGAACTTTGAGTGCAGGGTAATCCACAACAACCTACTCTCTGCACGATTCATGATGGAAACCGGAGTGAAGCAAGGATGCATTCTCTCTCCGATTCTCTTCTCACTGGCCATTGACTGGATCATGCGCCGCACCACAGAGGGCAAGATACAAGGAATACAGTGGACGTTGACCTCAATGCTGGATGACATGGACTATGCCGACAACATCGGGCTGCTAGCAAGCAGACACCAGGATATCTAACAGAACACACAACAGTTGGTACAGACAGCAAGTACCATAGGTCTTCAAGTCAACATAGGGAAGACAAAAGTCTTGAGGAAGAACACTAGAATGGGCAACCCAATCACCATCAAAGACCAGCCCCTGCAGGAAGAAGACGATTTCACGTACCTGGGCAGTAAGTTCGCCAATGCTCGAGATTGCACAAAGGAAGTCACGACAAGAATCACCAAGATCAATCAGGTCTTCGCAATGCTAAAGCCCATCTGGAGTACAAGAAACATCAACCTCCACACGAAGATCCGTATCTTCAAGAGCTACATGTTGAACGTCCTTTTGTACGGGTTGGAAGTCTACTGCAAACATAGAACGCAAGTTCGAAGTCTTTCAAACCATGTACCTGCGACGGATCATGAGGATCGTTTGGCCAAACATGATCTCGAACGAGGAACTCCGGCACAGAGCGGGCGCAAGCACCATCTCTGAGATCATTGCAACACGTCGATGCAGATGGCTCGGCCACGTCTGCAGAATGCCCCGGACTCACTACCAAGGACGGCACTGAGATGTACCCCACAGGGGAAAAGAAACCGTGGCAGACCCCAAAAGACCTGGCGACCAACTGTGGAGAGAGACCTTAAGACCAGATGCCTCACACTTGAAGTCCGCCCCTGCAACAGCTGCCGACAGACCAAAATGATGCTCCCTTGCCATCGCCTCAAGCACCAGACGGCGTAGAGAGGATTGATTGATTGATTGATTGATTGATACTGCACTGCATTACCATGCCCTATACTGCATTAAACTGCACTGTCCTTTACTGCAACATTTTCCTATTTAATATGTACACATGAATATTGTGCCAACCATTTATCACAGAATCACACTATCATTATGACCTCGATATGTATGTTACAGGGGTCAGCTAGAACATTGCATCCTGGAGTGATCTGTTCTAATCACGATTCTTGTGAACAATGTATGGATTCTAATATGTGTTTACAAAAATAAAAACTTTGGCAAAATACGTACAAGAAGTTAGCGATGCCTTTGATGCCGATAGCGGGCAAATGAATGTTCCGTCTCATCTTAATCTAATTGTGGCCTTGAGACAAAGTCTCATTCAGAATAATTTTATTAGGAATGCATGTTTACATTTTCAACTGTTGTACAAAGTGCTGAACCGTAATTCAGAACTAAATATAAGTATGTGAAGTGTACGTTCTAATTAACGCGTTTTCTGTTTATGTACATTCGTAATAAATAATTTTTCCTTGTGTACGAACAATTGGAGATATATAAAGTTTTTTCCATTATTCGTATGCATGATAATGTGTCTTTTATGTAAAACATCTGCGACAAATACTTATACCTTTCATCGCGTGATAGTTGTCTTTTATCAAATGACCTTGTATTGCGAATTTATTTGCAGACAAAGTGACGAAAATTAAATAATAATTGCAGCCTAGTTAGATCCTAAAATATTAGGCAATTGGTGATTTCATCACACCAACAAGATATTTTCACTTCTTGAACCTGCTGCGGGTACAGTTTATATGGTCCTTCTTCATGTAGGAAAATCCGTTGTTGCAGTTGCTACTTTTCTAATCGATTTGTGCAGTCATAAAACAAATGTGAATCGAGGACTCCATTACTATTTATGCCTCTCTCTATTAATAATATGGTGGACAGTGCACGCAATTGTTTTCGTATTTGTAACTATGAGGCATAACCAGTGCACAGCTAAACGATTGTGCATCCCGTTTATCCCCTTTGCCAGTACCAATCTAACCTTTTACGTTATATATTTCTTTGAACAAATTCGCAATTATCTATTAACATCTTGATATTTTTCAGTTATATGTTATGACAACACTCAATGTTGTCACCGGCCTTCATTATTGTTTCAAGGATATGACAATATTATTTAGTCCTGCATTTAAGCATCGTGATTGAAATGGACAAGTCACCATAGGCATACTGAGTCTGCATAGGTATTAGTAAAGACTGATTTCAGGTTTAAACTTCTAATCATATATCTTTGAATGGGTTGACGATAATCCGAAGTAGTTCATTATCTACAGGAGTGTGCAAGTTTATCATGCGGATTCTAGCATACAATCCAACTTTCAATGTCAGTCTAGTATGCGTCATACATATTGCGTCTCATTGCTAATTGTACTACAAAAGTATTAATATCCACATAAACTAAATGAACTCTGATAACATCTCAAGGACAGAAACGTTGATAGTTGTAGGCTATGTTAAAAACACAATGCGCCCCACCCACTTCACCTGACAGTTTTCAAAACTTTAGTGTGAGTTAGATAAATATTTAAATTTTAGAGCTGAATGATGTGCTGTAAAATATATTATTCATATATTGTTTTTCAATTTTAAATTAAATCTGGTTAGTTATTTTGTCGAGTTACAAGCCATGTGATTTCAGTCATGTTTGAGAAATGTGTATAAATGAAATCATATCTTTAATTTCGTCAGAGACGGTTGTTCACGGTGGAACAGATGTAAATTTCGTACATTGTAGTGATGATATTTTTAATATCACAAATGTATTTATTACCTGACTGGCATTTTATTCTTGGGCTGTACTATCACGTGTATCCCCCCTTCGACGCAAAACCATTTTACGAGAATTCGTCTGTAGTCGACGATGCCTGCCATGTAGTTAGCATTATGTTTTTGTACGTTTATGAGCGACCAACACATCTGATGAAAGGAGCACAAAACATTTTATATACAATTTATTCCCGGTTTATTACCTGCAGTACATGGTTTGCTTTTGATCTATCACCAGACATAAGAGCATTTTTAATATTGTTGCAAAAAGAAATGAAATATTACAAATCAGCATTATGTTTTTTGATTTGATTGCATCGCGATGTATCTTATGCTGAGAAAGTAACTTTCGCATCTAGACATTATTGTGAAACTTGTATACTGATTTGACCAGTAATCGATGGCTTTGTGTTACAAGTGTGAAATGCCACACACATATGTTGCCATCAATATTGCACAGTTCAGTAGATTTAGCCGCACTTTGTCATGCCGTGACATGTTTTCTTCATTTATTTAAATATTATTGTGTAGGTTTCTACACTGTACAATGACATGCATGTGGAATTTTCAGTTTACTAAATTTGAGTTACGTTGGACATTTATTGGGAAAAAAAACACTATTCACAAGAGGTAAAATAAAACATGGATAGAAGTGATGTACTGATTATTTTGTTTAGTGCTTTAATCTAAAGATTTATAATTGAAATCAAAGTTTTAGTTCAAAACACGGCTTCTATATTACGCAAACAGATTGCACATCATTTAAAATTTTCAGATTATTTTTTATCAAACATTATACTATTCCACCATTCATATGCCTTCATAGTCTTGATTATTCTATATAATTTCAGCTTAAACAACCTTATTGTTTCCATTTTCCTACTTTCTCCACCACATTTCGCTGCGGAATTTATTACAAGAATGTATTAGTGTCATAGTTATTTTTGACCGTCCAATAAATGTTTCCCTTGTCGTTTGATTTTGTTAATAATTTTATTTTGTATCAGTTTTGAGATTTTTCAAAGTCATTTAAATCAATATGAGTTTTTCGAGTGTTAACCTTGTGCTTTAGAATTTATAAGGTCGTTTGAGGTAATATTATACGTTCGATTGTTATCTCTTGTAATGATATATATATATATATATATATATATATATATATATATATAGAGAGAGAGAGAGAGAGAGAGAGAGAGAGAGAGAGAGAGAGAGAGAAAGAGAGAATATGTACGATGTATCAATGATATACCACGAGATGCATTCATATTTTATCAACAGAACGCGGTAGGTATATCATAAATATAGCATACATCTAATACATATATATATATATATATATATATATATATATATATATATATATATATATATATATATATTTATATATTAATATTGTTGCAAAAAGAAATGAAATATTACAAATCAGCATTATGTTTTTTGATTTGATTGCATCGCGATGTATCTTATGCTGAGAAAGTAACTTTCGCATCTAGACATTATTGTGAAACTTGTATACTGATTTGACCAGTAATCGATGGCTTTGTGTTACAAGTGTAAAATGCCACACACATATGTTGCCATCAATATTGCACAGTTCAGTAGATTTAGCCGTACTTTGTCATGCCGTGACATGTTTTCTTCATTTATTTAAATATTATTGTGTAGGTTTCTACACTGTACAATGACATGCATGTGGAATTTTCAGTTTACTAAATTTGAGTTACGTTGGACATTTATTGGGAAAAAAAACACTATTCACAAGAGGTAAATTATTTTGTCGAGTTACAAGCCATGTGATTTCAGTCATGTTTGAGTTAAAATAATTAACCAGATTTAATTTAAAATTGAAAAACAATATGTAGGCTATGTTAAAAACACAATGCGCCCCACCCACTTCACCTGACAGTTTACAAAACTTTAGTGTGAGTTTCAAACGAGAAACTACTTAAGCCCAGAAAACCCTAGGGCAGGTAGATTTTATCTTCTACCTAAAATCCACAAACAAGGAAACCCAGGCAGACCTATAATTTCTGGTAACGGGCATCCCACAGAAAGGATATCAGAATATTTGGATCATTTTATGAGACCATATGTCCACAAATTACCATCATATCTTCAGGACACGACAGATTACCTCATAAAGAGCAAAGCAAGCGAACCATTACTGCCAGATACATTGCTTGTTTCCTTAGACGTCACATCTTTGTATACTAACATACCGCACAACGAAGGTATACAGGCGTGTAGCGAAGCATGGGAAACAAGAACAGTAGACAATCCACCAACACACTTCCTAGTCCGACTCCTGGAACTGGTCCTAAAACTCAACAACTTTGAATTTAATGAAGAAAACTACCTTCAAATTAATGGAACAGCAATGGGTACAAAAATGGCCCCTTCGTACGCTAATATTTTTATGGGAAAACTAGAGGGTCAACTATTAGCATCGGTTGAACTTGCACCATACCAGTGGGTACGCTTTATCGATGATATAGAACTGAAGTGGCAACATGGAAGAGAAAATCTGGATGATTTCATATCAAAGGCAAACAACTTCCATCCCTCAATAAAATTCACGGCTGAAGTCTCCAACTTAAACCACGTTTTCCTAGACACAACAACCAGACTGGTAGAAAACAAAATCCATACAGACATCTACTCGAAACCAACTGACAAACACCAATATCTCCTCCCAACCAGCTGTCACCCAAAACACTGCATCAGGAACATCCCATATAGCCAGGCACTGAGGATACGCAGAATTCGCTCCGACGATGACACATTCCTAAAAAGGTCTGAAGAGCTATCTAAACATTTAATGTACCGAGGCTACCACAAGGACCTGATTACTGAGGCAACCCAAAGGGCTAAGCTAACAAACCGCGATGACCTACTAAAATATGGAAAGAAGGAAAACGCCGATAGGATACCATTTATCCTGACCTATCATCCAGACAACCCCAAAATAGGTAAAATCATCGGGAAACACTGGCCCATCGTAGAATCATCGGATGCATTAAAGTTAATCTTCCCGAACAAACCTGTAGTTGCCTACCGGAGACCAAAAAACCTCAAGGACATCCTAGTCAGGGCGAAGCTAGCGCCAATCACTAATCAAGACCACCCGAGTCAATCTGGCCCCTGTCGCGATAAAAGGTGCAAAACCTGTCAACACATGATAGAAACCAGGACATTTTCTAGCACAGTGACGAGAGAAAAACTAAACATACATGGTCCAAACAAAACGTGCAAAACAGAGAATGTAATTTATCTCATCACATGTAAAATCTGTAGCCTGCAGTATGTCGGAGAAACTGAGAGGCTACACAAAAGGATCAACCTTCATAGATCTGATTGGATAACAAAGAAGCTATACAGAAGTCCGGTCGCAGAACACTTCTCCTCCCCTAGCCACACCGTTAGTGATGTAACACTTATTGCAATTGCTCACAACCACAACTGGAGCTCCGAAACCAGGAAAGAAAAGGAATCTTACTGGATACGACGCCTTCGAACGTTGAAACCAAGTGGTTTAAACCAAGAAGACTAGAAAAAGACAGCCGTGCACAAATGTAATTATCTTTTCCAGCTGACACATTTTCTATTAAATAATTCTCTAAATTTGCTTAATAGCCTCTTACTACTGATGTAAAATATCCGGGATATAATTTACGCGTACATAAATTTACATACAATAACATATGTGTCGCTTTGGGTCATCGATTTTGACATTTTACAGCATCCGCAACAAGTTGAAGAAACTAGAAACACGATTTTTGTATTTTACTTGTCTGTCTTGTCTATGTTCTGTATTTGCCTTTGATAAAGACTCATTAAGAGTCGAAAGCGCTCAGGCTAGAGTGACACTAGTTCTGCACTATTGTTTGTCAGTTTTTTGCATTTATCTTTATCAATCCCTGACACACGTGATCCCTTGCTGGATCCAGTGCATTTGAATGGACTGTTATATGCCATATGATTTGTATTCTTTATATATATATATATATATATATATATATATATATATATATATATATATATATATACATATATGTATATATATATATATAAATATATATATATATGTATGTATGTATGTCTGTGTGTGTGTGTGTGTGTGTGTGTGTTCTTTTAACTGAGTTAATATTGATGTTTGGCATCTATATTGTGACGTCATGAATAAATTAAATCACATCCGTGAGGGTGTGTACGCTACAAAATGTAGTTCTGTGCCTTTTGTAGCTGTTCACAATCACGTTTGCATGTTGGAAAATGTATTGTTTTCTTTTTTTAGTTTCGTTCCTTATTCACATCGATTAAATCAATATAAGACACACATATTATTTAAAAATGAAATATGGTATTACTAAAGAAAGAACACTACGAACACTGAACGCTCAGCCATTCAGGTTCCCGCACATGGCAACAAGTGTGGCGTGGAAACTAGGCAAAATTACCAACCAACAAGAGGTGGTTAAAACATTCAATAAATGTACAATTGGTCTATATCATTATTATGATTTAATTAATATTAATACCGACTCAAAACAATATGTTTACCTATCTCGGTCTCCCTCGCTGTCTAACTAATATTGGTAATATTAGCCAATAATGGCAACTGCATTCCAGTATATTTATCATTATTCTTATCTGTCTGTCTGTATGTCTGTCTGTCTCGGTCTCTCTCTCTCTCACTATTTTTGTCTTTCTCTCAGTGAGAGAGATACAGAGAGAGAGAGAGAGAGAGAGAAAGGGCGTAGTGTTTCGAAATTTGCATATTTAATTAAAAATATTAGTTTTAGAACATTATAATTGGGCTACAAAAGAACAAAAAACAAAGCAGTATGTAGGTTACATTATTTTTGCTTTGTATTCGAAAAATGTACTCAAGACTATTGCAACTTTGTATCATTGATGATATCAACACTGTAGATAAATCCCAAGGAATGTATACACATACCGTTAGGATGAACCAAAAAAGCTGGTAGGTTATTTAGTGCATTTTCAGATTTAAGGCTTTTATCCAGCTCTTGTTATTTTTCTCTCTCACTCCCCATTTGTTTGCTTTCTCCGTTGTGCATTAGAGGGGATATTCATCATTGATCCATGTCCCTAAATCAATGATACAGACTTTCAAGACTGTTTATACATGCGTATTATTGCGCCATGGTAGGATCACAATTTGATATATTAAATGTATTGAGAAAGTTGAAGTTTATATACCTGTCTGGGGATCATGGACAAGTCACTATACTCCAGTGACTTTGATAATACAAAGCAATAATTCAGGTAAAAGACTAAACGAACCACATCTTGTAATTTGAAAGTTTAAAGTGCCAAATTTTTCGTCAAAAAAATTCATTAATTAATTCTTATTCTAGCCAACAATTAACTGTTATCTTGTGGTAGATTTTTGCACTTAGAAATGTTTTATTAACTCGGGTCACATCGTTAGTATGTTTATAATAAAAACAAACTAGTTATATGACAGGCTAGAAAGGTGAAATTCACACGAAAAACTGTCAAAAGTGATTTGAGAGAAACGACAGGGTGTTAAATACAATCCAAGGTGGCATTGCTGGCACTTTGATAAGCTGTTTTCCAAATGTCTGTAGGAATAGCATTTATTCCGATTGGTCAAATGTGGAATGAGGGGTGTGTCGATCCCTGAATCTTGGAGGGAATATACTCTTCGATTTAGTGAATTTTCGTCAGTGTTGACGTTCTCTGAGAGAGAGAGAGAGAGAGAGAGAGAGAGAGAGAGAGAGAGAGAGAGAGAGAGAGACAGAGAGAGAGAAAACAGAAGTAAAAGTACATAGAAGAGACTCCGGACGGTATTTTAGGGAAAGACGTCCGTAAAATCGTGGTTCCAGGGAAAATTGATAATTTAGGAACGATTGTAAGACGCCAAAAACACAAGAAAAATAGTTTGTTTGGAGAGAGAGAAATAGCGAGGAGGAAAAAGGAAAAAGAATTTAGAAGTCAGAGTTATGAGAACCCCACGTTCATCCAGAGGGCAAGTTAAAGTCGAGACGCAAGCAGAAAAACAGTCGACGAGCAGGTTATGAGAATTTACCAAGTGGTCAAATGCTAATGAACACTCGATTTCGTGATGAAATTTGCTATCAGCCATTAACGGATAAATTTGACTATTTTATTAGTGTTTGAAATTTAGTTAATGTATCAATTATTTTAAACTTCGGATTTAGAGTGCTTCTGAACTAAGTGTATTCAGAAGGAAAGAAAATTGTAATTTACTGTGTCTTTTCTTCTCTTGATTCTTTTGATTAAATTCTTTATTTATCTTTACGGGGCCTCGTGTGTTGTCTTTGTTCAAGATATTGTCTCAGATTGCCATATCCATTCTATAACCGGGCAAATCACACCATGGAGGTCATTCCTTAGATAACGAGTATTAGCGGGAGACGGTTTCGGGTGTTGTTTTCCAAGTTGCGCAATACCTCTGACCAGTGGGCTTGTGCAATATGGTACCAATAACGCTTGGGACCGAACGACACTTTACAGAAAGCAGCAAAAACTATTACGGTTCGATGATCATATCAGCTTTAATGTTTCACTAGTGTGTGTGTGTGTGTGTGTTTGTGTGTGTGTGTGTGTGTGTGTGTAGATATCAGTGTGGATATTTGCAATAGATGCACTTTTTAGTTTTAGTAGTATTACTTATCTTGCTATTTATTACGATGATTATGACGATGATGGTGTTTATATTATCATCATCATCATCATCACTATTTTTAAATCATTATTATCATTATTAGTATTCATACTACTACTACTACTACTACTACAACTACTACTGTTGGTCTTGTAATATGCGCACATAAACAGCATCCCTGTCATAACTTATTTTGAATGAGACTATACGCAACGATTAGCTAGTGTCTTCAAATTAGTTTCATACGATTTCGTTTACCACAGTTCACATATTCATAACATATTGGGCAACTCTCTTAAAACTCCAGTAAAGTCAATATTACTTGCGCAACCAATACATTCCTTGATTACAGTTACCTGTAGTACACTTACCAATTATGTTTCTAATATTAATAATCTTTGATAAATATATGAAAATTATTTATTACAAAACAGAGACTGTAAAACTGGAAAAAGAACTTAAAAGTTCTAGGAATCAGATCCAACCATAATCCAAGAATATTTCATAAAATGAAACTACAAAAGTCCTAGCAACGAGTTGTTCTAATAGATTTAAGTCCTGTTGGAAAGTCCAAGATCGAGGACGCGCAAACAACATTTTACACTCCGGTGTGAGAATCCGAATAAATGTTTGATAAATTGTCCATGAATTATGCATGATCACATCAAATATTTTCAGATATACGGATTAATTCTTCAAAATGCAAACTAATTGAAGAAAAGACATGGATTAAAAACCAGGCTAAACCAAAAGAAACTGACCTACCTCAGATGGAAAAGCCCAAAACTAACTATATTTAACTAAAGCAAAGATATATCGGGTTCGAAAAATTCAAATCCCAAATTGCAAAATCAGAAAAAGGAGAGTCCCGTGATTGTTTATATCACGTACTCCTAACAAGATCCAGACGAGACACAATAATATTGCTTTGAGATTGAAGGATATTTGCTTCTTAATTCACTAGTATGATCTTGACCTAGACAACAAACAATCATTTCAAAATATAATGAGAACATCTTCACGTGGATAGCAATAACAATACATCAATGTCAGGATCTAGGTCAACATTACTTGTTCATCAAAGGAAAATTCAGGCAAATAGACTGTCCCAAAAACATCTCTAGTGAATAAATTCACCTTACAATGTAATGTAATGGAAATAAATAGAAGTTAAATCTGATAAAGAAACAATTAATTATATATGAAATCAGATATACATAACAACTAGTCTTGTAACAAGATCATAAGAAATTAGATTGACCCAATTATCTAGCTCTACGCTCTTATATACAAACATAAGGGTTTAAAATGCATTCTGCTGCTACTAGCTACATCACATTTTGCCAATATCCCACACTGCAACCGTACCCACCTGACATAACCTTTCCAAGAGCAAATAGCATAATCTTTTCAAAGAACCCACCTGATCTTACTTGCTACTTATAAATTACAATAAAGTTGTCACACAGTTTAAAAAAAATAATATTATTAGCGACTATACTATAAACACCCACGTCAACAACAATTTAAAGCTATCCAAACATTTAATATCTTTAACTAGAATTTAACACCGTGGTACAATTGTTAGCTATCGAATTTCATATATATATATATATATATATATAAATATATATATATATATATATATATATATATAGTTAGTTAGTTAGTTAGTTAGTTAGTTAGTTAGTTAATTAATTAGTAAGTTAGTTAGTTAGTTAGTAAAATGGTATGTAAAGTATAATTCAGTGTCGATTCTAGCAATGTTTGCACGATCATAGTGTGAAAAATCCAATACAGGATTCGTTATCAATCAAAGCCTATTCTAATCGACGAGAGAGTATTGGCTGTATTATATACTTTTCATAGTCGTTATTGATATTTTTAATGTAGGCCATTCTAGAATAATAAAAGACTGTAATTAGAAGAATACGTTGAGATTTAATCTTAAAATAACCTGCCTGAATTGAAAAAGGATCTTTCGAAATATAATACAATTGAAATATTTAATTAAAATAAAGATCTTCTTCAAAATATTGTTACATTCGTTTGAAATAGAATATAAGAGAGTGATTTAATCTCTGGTTCTTGAAATGTTAAACAAAATTCTGTAGGAAAACTTAATTGCTTTGTACGATACATATATATCACAGTACTAATGTTCTGACCTAAATATTCCACGGAGAGTTGCATTATGATCATATGTAAGGTAATAGACTGAAACATTGAATGCCTATATAAATGGAAGCTTTTTGAAAAAGTTCTACTATTTCGTTCGCAAGAAACGCGAAGAACTGGAAAAGGAAAAAAGAAGCTCTTTTAATTGATATGACATATTTCATGAGATTAGATCCATTTCTAGATATTTTATAGGGCTATACTTTCTAGCAAAAGCAAATAACATTGCTTGTGTTACCGCATGTATTAAGCGCTTAGAGATTCTATGGATTGGTCGCTTTACAAAGTCCTCATTAATATTAGTATAACTAGAATTGTACAATCAGTCAACTAAACCGGTTTGGGTATGAAACTATCACGTACTTATACACAATGTTAGAGCAGGCTATGACAATAATAGAGCTGAGGTTTCTGATTTTGTTACCCCACAATCGAATGAATTGCTTCGATTGTTTATTAGTGACTTGATAATATTATAGATTAAACACTACAAATTAGCACCGTATTAGTGCCCCTATAAACTTGAAAACTTACAGTCACAACATCTCTTGTCCTCTGATATCACATTTGCGGTTCTAAATAAAGTTAACTTTCTTTAGCCTACACGTTTTCTTTTCAATAAATCTCCGAATTGGTTTTAGTCACCCAGCAGTCTATAAATACAATTATAAAAATGAAATATTGGAGATGATTTGCGCGTACACCAATTAATTAACATAAAATAAGAGATGTCGCTATGGCTCATCGATTTTTTGGTCAACATAAAATAGCTTCCAGCATTCGCAGCAAGTTATAGCCATGTAAAAAGTTTCACACACAACGGTTATGTTTTTATTACTGTGTATATCGTGTCTATGTTTTGTTCTTCCCTTTGAAAAAAGATTCATTAAGAGTCGAAAGAATTTCGGCTAGTTAGATACTAGTTTTGCACGGTTCGTAGTCAGTGTATTTCATCTATCGGAATCAATTGCCGACAAGCGTGAGAGTTTTCTGGATCCAAGGAACTTAAAATAACTGTTATTTGCCATATGATTTTGATTTGCATATTTATTAGTGACTTGATAATATTGATTACCCGCCATATATATATATATATATATATATATATATATATATATATATATATATATATATATATATATATATATATATATATATATATATTATCTTTCCTTGCCAGTAAGTAACGAACGTTGAGGTAGCTTTTTTCTATCCTTTTAATATTTCATACCATCTTTCTTCCTGAATGTATTTTTGACAGTATCCTATTCCGCTGCATTAACGTTTAGTATATCACACTGCAAACGCCGCAAACGAAGTCACAAACATGGGAAAAGAAATTCCATGTCCAGTGCGTTTTCGGAATCGGCGATGATAGGTAAAGAGTTTAAGTGCCTCGAAGTAATTTCTTTTAAATCCATAAAAGGGTAATTTTATCAAATTTCGGAACAAAATAGTTACTTCGTTTACTTGTATTTGACTTTTATAAAAAGATTCACATTCTATACAATAAAGTGTCATTTATACGTTGTGTTGCATATGTTTAGCAATGGAAAAGAACGTTTTCTATACTTCTATAGTCGAACTGTCAGCTTTACACAAGATCAGTATCTCTTATAAGACAAAAACTTAAAAAATAATAATTTCGTTTTAAGTAGATTGAAGTAGCGAACTTTCTGGTCCTAGATGTGTTGACCAAAATATGATAATTAAGGTTACAATAAATGAACATTAGGATTAATAATCATAATCAAGGGATAGTTAGTATGAAATAATGTATGAGGTTATTAATGAAATAATCAGTGCTCATATACTTGCAAGTCGTTTCATCAAGTTCTAAAATACTTTCTAAAATAATTTCTCTTGAAAGAAAAAGGAAACAAACAGAAGACGAAAGTGATGCTAACATCATTGAAATAGCAATTGTAAAGATATTTGTTCCACTTCTATATTTAGTTAGGCTTATAATTTTGTTATGAAATCAAATATAATTTTACTTAATATTTTAAAGCTATAAATGTACGATTATTGTGCTTAGCCTAACCTGTTTTGGCAGGGATAGTTACATTTCAGACGAACTGCTAAAGAATGCAACATGCGATAATAGATCGGCATTTCTACTTTGGGAACTCAATATCGGAATGTAATGGCTCTATGTTTATCAGTGATATTATGGTAAACTAAATTCTGCAAATTGGCTCTGACTCAGACGGACGATGATACCATATTAAAGTTGTTGTTTCTATCCTTGGATAATAACACTTCCAATGCCGTGGAAATATTGACAAAAGGCCAATAAATGAATGCTAAACCTGCTTTATCACCACACATAATTTGAGTTGAATGCCTACTGGTTATAAGACGGACGTTCATGCACTTGGTGTCATTCGATACATATGTTATCTGTTTGATAAGGAATACTGCACAAGCTGACTCTACCAAATGATATACTGTCAATATATAAAGTTATTAATTTATCTATATTACTCTAACTAATTTTACCATATGTATCTAATTAATAATATTTATCTTATCGAAATTCACATGTAAACTAAATCTGCATCGTCAATTACACAAAGGTTTATTTTCATTGAATTGTAAATTTTGTATAGTGTTTTCGTTTAAATTCGAACGTTTTGGAATGTTCTTGTCTGTATTAAATTATATTTTCAATTTATACTTTAGCTTAATTCGATTCATTATGAATAGCTTGAAGCACGAATTTCGACCCTCCCTCTCAGTGCTTTTTTTATCCAAGGCAAGGTTATGCCCAGTTATTGATATTATAAGTACTTTATTTTGGAACTGCTTAATAATATACCATATAAAATTATACAAAATTGTCATCATTTCTCAAGTTTTACCTGAAACATATTACATGAAATACATTTAAATTAGTTTTGCTCTAACCTTTATACCAGTTAGCAGAACCAATAACGCTATTTACAATCGTTTCGCTTCAGCAAATGTTCAAGTCTTTGTATAATGCCAAAACAGCAATACACTATGACTGGCTGCAAAATGTTGTCCTCTGCTGTTCCATAGTGGGCGATGTTTAGTAGAAATTCATTGGTAATTTCATTTATTGATTCCATTTGACGTATACCTCTTTGATACACAATATATTTTATTATTCGGTTTGTTTTTTAAGGAACCTGAATGTCCTCCTCTTGCAGCTGTAGAGTAGTTAAAGCAGATAGTACCATAATGGCTAGGATCACCCACATTAGCAAAGCTTTCCCTTCTCTGTTAGTATTTAATGCACAGGGTTTGATTTGTGAAATAAAGCATATGTCATGGATGTACGCTCCATAACAGTTATTGGAACATTTATCCAATGAATCAAGAAATTATTAATTTGTTATCAAACAAATGAGCATGTACACTATTTGAGTATGTACAGTTTAGTCTTGCATTCAATGAATGTTCGATCCATCAGCAATACGTGTATCATTTATTATCCACTGACTGTGAATGAACAAGAACAAATGTGATTGCCTGTTTGAGTTCAGCACTTCCGTGAGTTGTCAGCTTGCATGTATATATCTAATGTGTTGATAAAAAAATAGAAAACTGATGAAACTAAACCTGTTCGTTACTTAACATATCCAAATTAAGTATTATTGTACATCTCTACATTAAGATTGATCATGGTCTTCATCTGTTGTTTCTGAATACTGCTTCCCAATACACATTCTTATATACATCGTTTTTATGTATTGGATTTTGGCAAAGATGTAGAAAAAGGATATTATAATTATGATGAAGGACTATTCAATTTAGTCATAATCCCTTGACCATTTCCTTAATTGTAAATGATTAAATGTGTATTAACCTTTAAGTTCTCCGTTTAGATATGTACATATAAATACATTAATATAAGCCAAATGTTTTATGAATATGTTCATAGTATATCTATAACATATTATGTACGAAACAATAAAGGCAAGATGGAATAAGAGCAGTATAACCGGAAGAAAGCCTTGAAATGTTAGTGTCGAAGGTAGTGATGCTACGTGATTGAGGAGCTTGACCGATGTAACATAATTGTCTTGAATTACCGGACAGGTAGGAAGAAGACAACAAATAACATTATGACCTATTCTTTCCTTGCTGAATCCTTTATTTACTTTTATTGATAAGTTTCATTTTACATTTGCATTAGTCTTTAGAGAAAGAACATGCTGAACAGGATATGTCCCACTTTAATATAACACATTCTAGTCTTTCTTTGATGCTTTCATAGTGATTTTAAAAAAAGTTTTTTAAGACAATGGCAAAATGTGTGATTTGACTTTCCATTACAAACATTTTGCAAATGTGCCTGATGAAATAAATAGTCTTCCAAATATTATATTGTTCTGTCTTTTTTTGGTATAGAAGGAACAAACAAGTTCCATATTGAGACATTAATTCAGCTGTGTTTCAGTTACAGATCGATTGCAGGTAATATTAGAGACAACTCTGAATTTGATTACAAAACGTAAAGCAGCAGGAACCCATTAATTTCCTTTGTTGTATTATTTTGTTAGGGATGCTGAATACTTGCACGTCCATTCACTAGATGGTTTGTTTCATCTAAGGATTCAACTGTACTTTGTACATACCATTTACTTATTAATGGCGTTTTACGTAAGCTTCGAATTTAAACAAGTGTCAGTGCAATTTGTTATAATTACGATGGCGCATTGCCAAAATAAGTTTGCCGTGCTCAAATGTTTCCGACTGGCATATCTTTTCACTATTTTAACACAGCCGGTGTGTCTAACGCAAGCAAGAAAAGCTGTCAGTAATATAAGTGATTCATCTGTTTTGGGTAGGACGTGTGTGAACCATTGTAAATGTCACATAGTATATATGTATGTGTGTGTGTATGTTGTGACCGTATAGGTTTTGCGTACATTGTACTGCACCATACAATAAACGTTATTTTAATATTTATATGCCAGAGAGACTATAGAATTAATAATTTAAACGTATCTTCATCAGACATCATCTGTTCAGACTGGAGTATTGTCATCAGACATCATCTGTTCAGACTGGAGTATTGTCATCAGCCAGTATCATCTGTTCAGACTGGAGTATTGTCATCTGGTCTGTAATGTGTACTCCCACTAATAAACTCGTTCATGGATTATTCTCATATTATTTATCATCAATCGTGAAAAGATGCAAAAATGCGTGTTCTTCTTTATATTCACTGGTTCTCGTTGTAATCTAAAATGCTACCACGCAGATTGATGGTAGCGAATATATTTTGGTTAAAAGTTTGCTAGATGAGTAGATAACAAAGAACGATTTGAAGAACACATGCACTCCCCAGATAAAGATGGGATGAAAGTTACATTCTTAAAATTCATATGAATTCTTCTTTCACCTTGAATATACTCTATACCAATAGAGGAGGGTTGAACAGAGTATTCATAATGTTTATAATCTTGAATTCATCCGTTGCAAGACTTTAATATTTTTGGTGGTTGCAATCTATTGTTTTGGTTGTATAACCGATATATTTAGGACTAAGTTGAAAGCTATTATTAATTAATAATTTACGTAATAGAAAACATATTCCCCCACGAATACAAAATATAATAATAGGCACAATAATGTTAATAATGTAAAGGGTACAAAAGGATACAAATCAAACAGGGCCGTATTATACATGAGGCTGACTAGGCTGAAGCCTAGGGGCCCACCAAGAGCAGGTGGCCATGCAACCTTTAGCCATTCTATGGCAATGCGCGTAATCGAGAATTCCACATTAAAAAATTCGTAATATTATTGTAATAATATATTTCTTTATTAAATACTTCATATGTATTATAAGTGTAATAAATTGCGGGAAAGGAGAGCGCGAAATTTGCGAGTGGATGTCGAGGGCCCCAAAGAAGCTCGAAGCCTAGGCACCTTGCCATGTGTTAATACGGCACTGAAAACATATCATGGTATTTTGGTTTTTGAGACGAAAATCAAACGTAATTGTAATGGTAGTAGCAGTTGTAGCAATATTAGTAGTTTTAACAGTTATTGTTCGTTCAGCACCATTTCATACCACAATGTAGGTATACATTGCTAAAAGCAGAAGAGGACACAAACGGGATTGTAGTAGCTGTACCACTGGTAACATTAAACCAGCTTGTTATGGCAACATTTAAAACTATAGAAATGCACGACTACCAATACAAATAATTAATATATTTGTAGGTTGTTAATATAATGTGTTTTTATTATTGCATTCAATAATTCGTCTGTCCATCCGTTTTCCATATATAATTTGAACGAACTCATGGAAGGTGATTATGTCCGATACATATATGACATTTTACTAGGATGAAGTAGATGATGAGAAAGGATTCGAATTCTGAGTACATCTAGCAGGTGCAGAGTGGTTGAAGTTAAAAGTTTTCATACATGGAATGGGCACTTGGGCATTTCACGATCCTTTAGTGGTCTTGATTGTAAAACACGTCGTGCGTTAATATGCGGTCAAATACCAAACTATTATAAATATTATTATTATTATTATTATTATTATTATTATTATTATTATTGTTGTTGTTGTTGTTGTTGTTGTACACATAACACCATTATAGCATCCCATTATAATTTGGAATGAGACTATACTAAAACTTTCATTAGTGTCTTAAAGTTTATTTCGCTACAGATTTGTAAATCAGATGATTTCGTAATGTATTGTTCTTCTCTCATGAGAGCTGTATAAAGTCAATATTACTAGAAAAATGAAACGCGGTGATTGCAAGTATTCGCAATCTTTTTGAGAAATGTTATCTCTGCTTTTTTACAACAATCATCAATTATTGAATTTAAAGATATAACAGTCTATATTAGAAAGTAATGTTCAGGAGTGACGATCTTGATTGGATATCATCTGGACTTTCTTTTTCGGCAGCATTAATTTACCAAGAATATATATATATATATATATATATATATATATATATATATATATATATATATATATATATATATATATATATATATATATATATATATATATTAAAGACATCCTGAATGAGTTTCACGTCATTATAAATATTATTGAAGACACCCGATTCTTTGTTTTGAGTCATTTGGCTTTGTACAGCTTCACTTAAAAAGAATAATTGAATTTAACGTAAATTTGTAATGGAGCATTGTGGTCTAGTAACCAAGTAATGAGCTTCATTTCTAGCTCTTTGTAATATCTGTCACAGGAGAGATGGTCACCGATTGTCATTCCTCATCAAATTGGTTACATCAGAATAACCTTGCGAAAGAAGTGTTGGTTTTTAACCAAATGCCATACACATTTATAATCTTTAGACGTCGAACGAAATGGATTTCCAGCAGTACACGTCACCATTTAAAAGGGATTTTGTCCTGAAACCCCATTAAACTAACTTCAGTTACTCAAAACAAGATCCTCTTTCCAACGTTACGTCGAGAAGATCGTAGTAAGTTGGGCGCATTCTTATCACTATTAACTCATGTCCTGTATGTACCTGCAAAATATTATGTTTAAAGTCTTGGAATGACCTTATATCATAGAAATTTCTTTGTGATCGTGGATATAAGGAGTTACATCATGAAAGCACTGACATAAAATGTCCTTGTCACTGCTAAGCCTGCTTCACAGTGTCTAATAATTTTAGCTTAATGTCTGTCAATAGGGAAGCCGAAATTTGAATCCGTTTAGTGACTGCATGGGCTGAAATGTATGCTCGCACTAATTTTAATGTACTTTATATATGGCAGCTGCGGCGTCCTTGCGGTTGGAAAGTCTGCCTTGGATGCGGAAGGTTGTGCGTCCGATCCCTGGGCGAGTCATACCTAAGACTAATAAGACGGTACTAACAGCTGTCTCGCTTGTCGCTCAGCCTTAAAAGGATAGTGTTAGAACTGGTCAGACTGGTGTCAGGATAATGTGACTGTAGGGACATCATGCTACATGTATGCGGCATGTCTGTTAAACATCACTATAATCTGTGACACTGCAGACATCGTAGTGATAATACAGAAAAGTCCAGTTCATCATCATCATCATCGTTCCTCTCTCTCTCTCTTTCTCTCTCTCTCTCTCTCTCTCTCTCTCTCTCTCTCTCTCTCTCTCTCTCTCTCTCTCTCACACACACACACACACACACACACATTATCGCTTAGTTTCTAGCTAAGGTATATGAACAGTTATGGGCCATTGAAGTTCGTGAATTTTAACATTTAATTTATGACATGTATCTGATCAACACGATACGTTTCCTTGGTCATTTAACATTCCATGCATCAAATCAAACACAATCCAATCATTATTTAACAAGAACTTTAATTTCACGTGTTAAGGGGCGATGAGCATATTTGGAATACTTATTCAGCAGATACCAATATAATGCTTGCTGCTTTGGCAGTCTCCAAATGCATATGCTAAATATGATAAACTTTTGTTGTAAACACAATCTTGTTTGGGCCCGCATATATCATTTTACGTTGTTTCAACATTGTTTTTAAATTTGAATGTAAAGTTAAATTTTAGAAGTATATTAACTGTTACAAAATTCGTCTATTGATCAGGCTAGTGTTACGTTCTAGCTATCAAATAAATGTTTTGCTTTGAAACTAATACTTGCAAATTGACTTTCCATTGCTAAACAGATTGCGAATGTAAAAATGACGAATAAGTGCTCGTCATTTATGCTGCCTGTATGATGGTATTATTTTGCCTGTGTCTAATAGCATGCAAGGAAGGAAGAAATAACATCCGTCTTGAAACGTTAATTGAAGTGGAAGTTGCAGTTTTACATCGAGGTTGATAAATTAGAGGCTGCTTTGAAGTTGTCAAACAAACTTAATAGCTGCAGGAACCTCTCAGCTTACTAGCATGATGTTTTTAAACTTTGTCAGACAGTGCATAGAACATATGCGAACCATCAGATATGTCATGTATTAAATCTCTATATGGCTTTTTGCAACGTATACAATTTGTTAATGCCCTATCACAAATATATGATAATGTCCCTAAGGGTATCTAATAGAGAAAAGCAGTGAAAATTGTTGCACGAAGTTGATATTCTTCGTTCCAGTTAGTACTCTGCGTGTTTTGAGCTTATGTCTATTAAGAAATTGTCAGAAGGTTCATACTGATACACGTATTCTTAAATTACAGATCACAACAGTTGTAATTATGCAATGATATCAACTGCTTGCTGAAAAATAAGTAAACATTCAGTGAAAGCTATAAACCTTTTACCATCATTGTTATGTAACTTATATAACGTCTCTATTTACAACAGCCGTTTATCTGTCGTTATTAAAATATGCCATTTATATTCTCTGTTGATCGGAAAGCTTCATGTATTACCCTTACCATCTCATTGTTTTACATTCAACGATTTGGTTTTGATATACCTGGTCGATATGAAAACTGGTATCATTTGTGAAATATAATGTCTCGAACCTTTTGTATGGCGCTAAATAGCATGACGATTAATGTGACATGATTGTGCATAGCATCAATATGGTGTATAGAACCATATACATCTTCATTGTATTGGTTACAATCAGCGAAGAAACAAGACTTAATAAAAACTAAACATTGTGGAATTTCTGATCATATTCTCCTTAAAAGAGAGGTCGTCATGTAATGATGGGATTAATAGTGAGGGATTAAGATACATAATTATTTACTTGATCTATTAGACTTTCTGTCATTGTTGAACACGAGGTGATTGTTTACGTTTGTTATTATTTTTAATTAAGATTAAACCTAGTTTGTAGTGCTGCTGTTCCTGCACATTTGAGAATTGCAAGCCTTGCCAAATAGCTTAAGGAATCTTTTGAAATTTAAAGAAGATTGATATGTGCATATCAAGCTAGGATACAAATTTTGTATGTTAATTATTGATAACTTCACTTTCATATTCATGGAAACGTTATTTTATATCCCAAAATTAACTGAGCTATCTCTTTACCAGCTGTACGTGGCGAAAATACTTTGGCTTAATCTTTTAGTGTGATATAAATAAGAGTGCATGTTTGACATAGTCAAATATCCTAAGAAAGATCTGGGTTTATGACTCACTAAACGTAGAAACTGCAAGTGTATAAATAAACGTTTCCGAGAAATCCAAATGCAATTAATATTAAACAATTATTTGTAACCGGTGATTCCGAACCATAATCCTTTTCCAACAAGATATATATTAATATTTGCAGACCGGTACAAGTGAACTGGAGCTAAAGTCATTTTAGGCTGTTTTCTCTTGTGTCCATTGCCAACAAATTATTGCTATTTATTTTCCTTTCACAATACGGGCACAATCTCATATTAGCTTGCACTCGTTTACATATTAAATTAATGTAACTCTACACACGAAAGTATTTGCCTACATTCAAATAGATTCTCATAAGCTTCTAATCCGATACCTTTAGAGAATCGCCACATGTCAGTCTAGACAGATTTTTCTGCCATGTCTGGTTTGAAAACAATCACTTTTTGTTGCTTTTTATTCTCTGATCAGTCTCTGAACAAAAATATGGTAACTGATGGAGTTTACCCAAAACATAACACCAAAATTGATTCGAAAGGCAGCTAAAAGTTAATCTACTTCATGATATATATTATTTTGATTCTTAAACATTTTGGAAAAAATTTACTAAATGATCTACTATCATGACTGTGCATATACCATGTATTCTTTGTCTCACATTATTCACATGTCTCACTACCACTGTATTGTATGTAAAACGTAGGTGGCATTGAAAAGGAACAAAATAATATTCGAGCCAGATTATTGGAACAATTTTGCTTACACAAAACACTTGTAAAATGATTTTTGTAATCATGTGCACTATGAATATATATATACATATATATATATATATATATATATATATATATATATATATATATATATATATATATATATATATATATATATATATATATAACCAATATAAAGACTAATTCAAAATGTTTATTTTTTAGAATTAACACCATACATGTTTTCAGTCCAAAATATGAAGATTAATCTCAACTGCTTTGAATAATTAAGTGGTTTCAAAAATACTAACGAAACAACATTCTGTGAAACAACAGTTAACCTCCATTTGCCTTTGCAATATATATCCACCCAATTGCTTCAGGGTATTTTCTAATTTAAGTGATCATGACTATACGTTCCTAAATGCCATCTAAAGCACAATGTATTATTCAACAGACTGGTAAAATAAGATTCGAACATCTATTCTGGGATTCATGTATGAAGCATTCTCGAGAAACGTTTATGATTACATGCCACACATGATTCAAATAAATAATAATAATAATAATAATAATAATAATAATAATAATGACTTTGTATAGCGTCTATAACGATATGACTACTAAAAACAATACACCGTGAAATTAAAAAGCATAAAAAATTGTGAAACGTTTTAAAGGTAGTAAACATTATTAGGTCATTAAGTTTGTTATTGCAGTCAAAATGGGTAAGCTTTAGTAGCACTCATGAGAGGGATCACTGTGTCTGTGTGTCTAATTATAATGGGCATTTCAATCCACATAGCTGGGCCCTGGTATGCAAAAGAACGTTATCCATATGAATTTGTTTTCGTTGTGGGAATAATGAGTATACGATTGTCCGAAGAGGAGAATAAGTATCTTGCTTGTGCATACACATGGGTTAGGCCAAGTAGGTATGTTGGACTGGAGTCCGTCAGTTTAACGTAGCACAGCGATACAATTTTGTGTTTCATTCTGATCCAGCCCGTGTAGGGTACAGAGCAGCGGGAAGGTGTGCTCTGATCATGGTATTCTGATGTTACGTATATTTGATTTAAATAATTTATTTTTAATTGTCAGATCCAAATTTGTCATTTTGGATTTCGAATTCATTAATTGGGAGATTATTCTGGAAGGTCTCTATGACCTTTGCTTTTCTTGTAAACAAAAAGTGTTGGCCTCAATTTCTGACCTTGCTTCAGAGTGATAAACAGGCCTTGGAAATAATTGGTTGTTTTCCAAGGACATCTTTTTATTTTTAGTTCTGAGGGGTGAGAGGTGGCTGATTCTTATCTGGATCTTTCCTTGCGTACGTGTTTAAATGATCGTACGTTTGTTCTATGACCTTCCAAAAAATCACGTGATCCCTAGTTGACGTAAAAAACAGATATATAAACCATGTTTTAGGAGTGAATTCAGTAGATGTTGGGCTTTCATAATATTACGTTGTGTCTTCTTTTTGAGTCAATTTTAATTACCGTGTACGGTAATTGTGTCGTTGGAGCAAGAGGAATTATTTTATTTTTTTCTGAAAAAGAATATGTGCTTATAGATTTTCAATTTGGATTATTATAAAAAAAACAAGAACTGACTAAATCACGTGACATCGTCGTCCATATTGGATTACATCGTCAAGATTCGAACTGGGAACTATTAGGATATTTATTTATCAGGACTCTTGCAATTCCATTAGTGGATTATTTTTGTGAATTGTATATTGGAATAACTTTTGGACTTTATTCTCTAAAACCGTAAGTTTATTTATGTTCTTTTATGACAATATTTGTACTCAATAAATTGATTGTTAAAGTTTTCACAAGCTTGTTAGTTTTCACTCTTTCTGTGTTGCTGATTATTCGAACCTAAGCACGTAACACTCAGGATGATCTGAGCAGCATTATTATGAACTTTGTGAAGTGTTTTGAGTATATATTGCGATGTACGACACATAATTGAGTTACAGTATTCCAGTCTTCAAGTTACTAATGAAGACACAAGTGTTTTAGTAGCTACACATGATAGATATTTGCGAATGGTGCTGATACATCGCAGCTCAAGGTATGCAGCCTTACATACGTTCATGACACGTTGGTGCAGGGTAAGAGTACTGTCCAGCGTAACACCTTGGTTTCTTACAAGCTGTGTTAATTTAATGTTGGTGTTGTTGATTGTTCCTAGATTGATCGGGTTGATATTGTATTAACCACTTTAGTAAATTAATTATGATGGCGAGACACACAGATACTTTTGCATCCTGTATTACATTAATAATCCAGGCTGTTTGCATATGCATATATTCGGCTATTTATATTTAGAGGGAGCAGCAATTAGCGCAACACTTGTGGCCATGATTGGAGTGACAAAGACTGCGACTGTTGACATTCCACCTCATCACTAATGTGCATCATATGTAAATCCCATTGAGCATTTATCCATGTTACTGTGCGCCATTGCATCTATAATAATTCCTGCTTGCAGAAATACGAGTCCGCCAATACATGAACCAGCCTAGGATATGTCGGACTGAAATAGAGATTGTCGTTTAGACCACAGTTGGAAAGTTTAACATTAGATATAACAATGTCTGAATATCTGCTACACTTATATGTTAGAGATTAATCAGCATATTAAAGTTATAGGGTGGAATAAAATCTTTATATCAGCCTTGAAGGCTTTCAAAATTATATCCATTTCAATTATGAGAAACTATTAATCATAAATAAGGCCACGATGCTTTGTCAGTACCGAAGTTGGACTACTTGCTTATCCCATCCCTTTGTGTTCGTATCGCAGTGATCGTTATCCCATTGCGAATCCAATGTGACTCCATCATGAAACCAGGAATGGTTGCTCACTTGGAAAGATGGCCCAATTGCTAAAGTTCGGTCGCCACTTGAGAAACGTAATCATTGTTGTGAGAGTGCAAGAAAGCGACCATGCACTAATTGGCAAGTTTTGGTCGGGTACTCTGGTAGACTGATTGCTCGAAAAATGTAAAAACGACTACGAATGCCTGAATTAAAATATTTTTCCAGTGGAACATATTTTAAGAATCGAGACCTAGACGACCGAAACGTGAAAGGCTATGAGGTCTAAGCCGTTCTTGTTGACAACAGGTTGTCAATGATAGGAGATTAAAATTTAAAATAAAAAATGTAACAAGACTGTTTTTTGAAGCCTGTGGTATCTAAATCATTGAAATAGACTGCGCACTTTTCACTATGGACATTGTTAGGATATGATTCAAACTCCTATTCCAGGAACGTAACACATTTGATTAATTACGCCTAGGCGGATGACTAACTCTAAAGTGCTGCATTTCAGCTATCAGACCTCTTACCACTGCCTTAGTAGTGGATCCGAAGGTAACTGACTGGGCTGCCATGTTGTCATAGAATCCACAAAAGATCAGAAACTTCTACGTACCGGGAACTGCGATAAGGGTTTGTAGGGGGCCTGTATGGCATGAGATAGGGATGCTTAGGTGTACTTCTAATAAAAACATGCGACCTTCATCTGACACTCATTTGGATGTACATGTTTCACAGTGGCATGCGTTCTATGGTCATCCCTGCGACCTTGTCGTATGTCTTGCATATCATTCCGCTGTTACTGAGAATGAGTGTAGTAGTAGAATGATAAGAATATTGACGTCAACCCCATCATTAAAGAGGAGAATATGTAATGAAGAATACGACTGTATATCAGAGAATGAGAGGCTAGGAAGGCTGAAATAGAAGGAAATGAATGTTTCCACGCTTTGCAAATTAGTAACTGATATTACGATTGTAGGATGACCGGTGTCTGTCATGATGTGAATAAGTATAAACTTTGGCTGCTTGGTTGGTTGGCTGGCTGGTTATGTGTGTGTGTTTGGATGGTTTGTTATGTGTGTTGTTGGTTGGCTGGTAGTGTGTGTGGTTGTTGGTTTGTTGGTTGGTTGTGTGGTTGGTTGGTTGGCTGAAAACTCTAATCTGAAATTTAGTTTAGAAAAGCAGGTTAACACACATAGTTGTTTGTGCAATAAGAGATAATAAATTTCAATATTTATTTAGATCTTATTTCACTACTTAATATGCACTAAAACTATATTTAGGTTGTGTCGCTTCTACTTTCAATATTTGCATAGTAATTTATACATATTAGTTTAATGCATACGTATATAATCCTAGTCTTAAGGCTTACAAAATTATGCCATTCAAATCCTCTTCATCACTCTGTATTTCCCACTAGAATATGCCATAGAAAACTAATTCCGTGCTAACCATATAAAAGCTCAAGAGAAATGGAACGTAATTTAGTCTTTTAATTTTCTTTGTTGGTGCACCTGCTCTTTATGTTATCGTTTAATTAAAATGATCGTATTCTGTCATCACCAGACTATAAAATTCACTTTCTAAAGAACGTTCATAATCAGTTTTCGTTACGATCTTTTAGTGCTTATTCGTAAAGATGTGTGGCAGACGTAGTATTGTGCGGGAGTTGCGCAACTTTCCCATAACAAACTATGCATTTTGTTTAGTTCAGGCTCAATCTGAGGTGAAACATAAGCTCGTATCTATGTTAAGGACCGTTGATTGCTGCAATATGCAATTAAATATCTAATTCATAATATAATCAAGGAACAAGCATTTATGTGTTTTGTGTTCATCATGGATAATGAATTTCCTCACTGGACATGCTATTAATACAATCTATCTTAAGGCAGAATATACTACAATTTCTGTTTTGTGAGACCTTTGATCATGTGTTGTCGACTTAAATGAGTTAGTATACTAAACGGGTTGTATGATTTTTTATTAAGAAGTCAAAGTTTAATTATGTTGCATCATGAATATATAACAGTTGTCTTGTTGTTATTAATGATATTGCAGAAGGTTTGTCTAGTATAACTAACATTTCGCAGCAAACAATGAAAGAAAACAGAATACTTAGAATGAATAAACAATGGCCCGTCGTGAAACATTCATCAACACTGGAAGCCGTATTGATACCAGTAATGTCTTATTTACTCAAATGTCACATCCCACATTATCTTTAGATAATGCACCGATTGCCTTTGAATGTTTTTTTATGAATACTTTGAAGTAACTAAGGTGACTGAACATTGCAAAATCTATAATGAAGAAGTTGCTCAGAAGTCTTCAAAGATGATTTAATGAATGGAAACAATCACTTTTAAAATGAAAGTACATTAACTGACCACACACGCATCTTAAAAATAACAGCATTTGTAGTTTTGGTATAAAGCAAAGTAATGGACCAATACTATTGGCATATAAGATCGTGATCCTCCCATGACGCAAGAATACGAATATATATATATATATATATATATATATATATATATATATATATATATATATATATATATAATTGCAATAGCCATTGACACTAGGCCTTTATGTTAAATTTGTCGGTTACGAGGCGCACAGTGCATTTGAATCTTTTGTTGTTTCTTAAACATATAATGTTCTAAAGATCGATTATTTAAAAAAAATATAAAAAACTGTCCAAATGGTCGTCCCCCCCCCCCCCGTTCTCTTCTCGATGTCTCTTTCTCTCTCTTTTTTTCTTGCCTGTCTATGTCTATGTATATGTCTATGTCTCTGTTTGTCTGTCTGTCTGTCTCTGATATATGGCTTATAGATTCCATGAAAATACGAGTGTTAGGGATCTTCACTTGTGACATACAACGATGCATTTGGACTTGGTAATGACGGTAATGTTATACAAACCGTACATAGGAGAGAGAGAGAGAGAGAGAGAGAGAGAGAGAGAGAGAGATGATATTCTTTTATTCCTCCAATTTCTGAAGATTTTATGACAAAAAAGAAATGCATTTATATACATAGGATCACAAAAAATAGCGGATTCGTTACTTATTGAAATATTGCCAATAGCAAACGAATAAATACATTAAAATCATTACTAAACTAGATAGATACAGATATACGATAGAATATTTGAAAATGTATCCTCACAACAAAAATAGTTAGATTCCTAATAGCTTTGCAGTCCAGTACAATTAGTTCTTTCCTTATAATCACGAGTGAGTTCTCTATTGAATCGAATATATAATATCCTTTATCTTAATGAAATACTTGGCAGATAGTCTGATCATATTGATCCATGCATCAAATTCTAAACGTTTTGATATATCATTTAAACCACCAAGTAGTATAATCAGTATAACATCATTGATCTGATCACAGAAATCACGATAAATAACTGGAGACATATACGAAAATAGACTTTCCATCAAGTGATTTCTGTCGTTTGAGGTTAAGGAACAATTCATCGAAATGTGCAAAATACGGTCATGACTCATTTTGCCACATAGGGGACACAGTCCAGGTCTTGCTTGCATTCCTCCAATACGAATTAAAGTCCCATATTACATTTTTCTGCTTGAGTCAGTGTAAGCTATTTTCCATAAATGATGCATTTTTAGTCCTGGATTAATTTTTAAAAATCTACCAAATCCTTCTGATGGATTTCTGATACTCATTTCATGTTTTCTCTCCTCAAATACCTGTATTCTTGTCCCAATTAAGTTATTACATGTTATTTTGTTTGGAAATGTTCCAGTGAAAATAAAGTCATTGAGATAGTCTTCTAAATCATACTATTTGAGTACAGTATTTACATCATATATAAAAGAGTTGTAGCTATGTTGGGGGTCAAAATCAAATTTCCAACAGCCCAGAGGAAAACCTTTTTCGCAGTTAAGTTTGCTGATGTTCTACACATGCGACCAAGGAATACAAGTTTTTGCTTATCTATGCGAGCTTCCATTGATATCATCCCCAAGCATGATGTCGTAGATCCAATAGGCGATCTTTGAGGAAAACCTTGTACTCTCCGGGCGAAATATCGTTGTATTTTCTCCTTTGATTCAATGTCCCGATATGACATATTTAACCAGATTTTCTGAGCCATACAAAGCGGACGGCAATATAACTCTTTCTCAGACTTTCACAGAAACTATAGGATTCATCCCATTTGCATTTAATCCAATTGAATATAGTGAGTTTGTTACACGTTTAGCTTTATCGTAGGAATAGACTATACGATCATTAGTTTTCATTGATTTGTGAAAAGGTAACTCCTGCATATTTCACTCTTTTTGCTCTAGGAATATTCTGTGCTCCCAGGGTAATTCCATTTGATGAGTACACTTCCTTTTTTATTACTAAATATCATCCAATTACTATTGTTAGAGTTATATTTCAATTTCCACTTCTGTGCATATTGATAAGCTGTATTCACGAGTATTTGCAATCCATTCAGCGTAGAGCTTAGTAGAGTAGTGTCGTCTGCCAAAAGCATGCCAGGTATGTTCATCTGATTCACTGTTATCCCGCAATTAGTCATTACTAACTCATTCAATAGGTCATTTATGTTCACGAGAATTAAAAAAGTCGACATTACACGCCCTTGTCCAACTCCTCTCCTTAATTGAAATGTGTTCGATATACATCCTCTACACACTACACAGGCACTTGACTGTGTGTAGGAATGGGCGATTATTCTCCATATTTTTGCATTAATTCCTAATATTTTTAGTTTTTTAGTAGTCCACAATGCCACAGTCTAACGAATGCCTTTCCGTTATCCAGAAAAACAGCATATACATTAGAGTTATGATTAGTAAAGTACATCAAACATTCTTGAAGAGTAAATGCAGCGGAGATAGCTCCAGCCTCCTTACGAAATCCAAATTGATAAGGATGTGGAAAGCTTATTTTGTCTAAATACTTTTGAATTCTGGTCATCAATATTTTATCAAACAATTTTCCCAGACAAGATGTCAATGTTATACGACGATAATTCATCGGATCTTTGTTATCTTTACCATTTTCTTTGCATATCGGTATAATCATCCCACATCTATATACATTAGGTAAATACTCATACTGAATTATGTAAGTAAAAAGGGTAGATAAATGTCTGATTAAATATTTTCCACCATACTGTAAGTGTTCATTAGATATGCACTCAATGCCTGGTGATTTTTGTGTTTTTAGAGACTTGATATGTTGCAACCCTTCTTCTTCTGTAATATTATTACATTTTATGTTATCAGTCTCTAGTTTGCTATCTTCGTACATATTCTTCATTTTGACACAATCATTATGTTCCTCGTCTGTTGTACCACTATTGTTAGGGATTTTCGCTTGTGACATACAACGATGCATTTGGACTTGGTAATGACGGTAATGTTATAAAAACCGTACATAGGAGAGAGAGAGAGAGAGAGAGAGAGAGAGAGAGAGAGAGAGAGAGAGAGAGAGAGAGAGAGAGAGAGAGAGAAAGAGAGAGAGTTGTATAGTTTTCAGAAATGTCAATTAAAGCAGAACAATGACCTAGATGGACTGTCAAGAGATTACAAAATTTTAATTACCTATTATTTGTTTATCATTCACTTTGCTTCTACTTCACGCTAATTTCTATACGCCGGTAAAGAATGCCGGACAGTAGAGTTTCCCCTGCTATTGATATCTATTTTGTTCTGTCCTTCGACTTAGAATTTACACCCACATACTTAATACACAAACATCATCGCATTAACTTTGATTATTCTTGTACACTTTGTTTCCCACGGGCTGAATATAATTAGCATCCTCAACTATCAATCTCTTAGGCAGATATGTAAACCTTTATTGAAGAAACATTGTTTTAAATCTTTAGCAATGGCATTGATAATTTGTTTGTAAATAGTGATTCCACTACATCCAAAAGTGGCAAACTATTATGTGCATAAACACATTAATGTCAGAAAAAGCGGTGTCTATTCCTAACATAAATGCATGTTTTCGCTTACAAGGTTTGAGAAAACATAGATGATGTAAATTGAAAGAGTTCATTTAAAATGTTGCGACAGGAAAAACGTATTCATTCGTCTTTTGAAGTATATACCACTTTTTTGTTTAGCAGATTAAAATTTTTATGTGACACTTAAAGAAGAATAAATGGTTTTTATAAGTGATTACTTGACGTAAACTCGCGTTTGCCAGAAGCGCCCCGAGTCGAATACATGTATATCCTTTGCGACACTTGACACCAAAGCAGCATGTATTGTTTCAAGATAACTAACTGCATATTTTTCTAATTGTCTGTCTGTCTGTCTGTCCGTCTGTCTATCTCCCTATGTGTGTATGTTTATATATATATATATATATATATATATATATATATATATATATATATATATATATATATATATATATATATATATATATATATATTATATATATATATATATATATATATATATATATATATATATATATATATATATATATATATATATGAGGCATCACATTAGATACATTATAACCTTTGCTATATAATGTAGTTAGCTTTTCTGTTTATAAATGACGATTATAATCAAATTTATTAAGCCCATACAAAATAGGAGACATGCTGGAATGATTTGCAAACAGTTAATAATTTTATTTGTTTGTAGCGGTTACTTTGGGAGGATTTTTTTTATCAATCAATATGATGTTACAAAAACAGTTTCGCCCTTTTTTAGACAAGAGTATACTAATGTTGTTTTGAAATGATTATTTATCAAATGAATAACCATACGAAACATATTACATGTATTTTGTTAAAGCAAACTCCGCTATAAATCGTTTAATGTTCTCATCGATCACACCACATTTTTCGAGAAATTGAATTCTTTTTTTAATTAAAAGAATCCGTGTGATGTGTGAAATGGTTTCACAGTCACTTCCATGTTTCTCTACTTTGCTTTATGTTATAAAGTCAGTACCAATTATTTCAGAACCAGTAATTGTACACACATATTCTCATAAAAGGATCCTGCTGTGATTCATTGCATCGATGGACTGAAAGGAAGGATAATGAAATGTAAAATCAATTAGAGATCTTATAGAAAGATATAAATGTACAAGCATGTCAAAATATAATGAATGAAAACAGTTTTGCGGTTTATATATTTATGGTTAACATGTCACAAAAGAAAAATATAGGTTTAATTATGAACTGATTATGAGTCAGTTAATGCGTTGTGTGTAATATAATTGAAAGCGAGTATGGAACTAATTGTCACAGTCATGTACATTTGCAAAATTATGTTTTACGCATGCACGTACATTTGCTATTTTTGTAAAGGAACTATAATCAGAATGGTAAAATGTGCTTTATAACCAGACAGTAGCAGCTTAGAACTGACTCTTGTTGGCGTCGATACAAAACGTATAGGTGTGAGGCGTTACCACTACTAAGGTAAATGTATGCTGTATTTTAGATGTAACGTGCTCTCAAAGAAACACAACTCTGATACTTGATGTTACAATTCAAATTAGACACACGAACAAAACACCGTAATTAAAAAGATATTTATCTCACCAATGATTAGAAGACAATGAGTTGTATAGTGATGCAAAACATGTTTGTTAAGTAAAATAACTAATGCTCGAAAGCTTTGTCGGGGATTTTCTCATGATTTCTCATTGAAGTTACCATCAAGATTAAGGTTTTATTGATTTGTAGTTGCCCTTCACTATGCGTCCATTCAGCTTTAAACCTACCTAGTTAAATGCGTATACGTTCACGCATCCTATTCAGTTAGATAGTATTTATCTTCTTGACATCTAATATATTGCGCTTAAAATTGAATCTTGGATCCGAAAATTCGATTATAATTTCGCTTAATAATAATATGTGCCATTTATTTGTGATCATATTGTACACATTTGTTTTAACATTCCTAAAAACAATGAGATCTCAGATTTAATGCATGGAGTTGCATTTATTTTCTGCAGAGGTAGCATAGTTGTACCTTTGAAAATGATTGTGTCCGAAACGGATTTATTCGTTCTCATAGTGTAAGAATTTGTATTTCTTTTTCTGAGATTCGATTACTCTCTTGATCTGGTTCAAGCTCCTACACTACACTAAAACCACCACGTCTCAAAACTACACACTTCATGATAATTAGGAGAAGTGATTTTCTAAAGTAAATTTATTATGGGTTGACACGAAAATGTGTAACGGGTGATCAAAGTGGTAATCATAACAAAATATAAACAAACTGGTATAATTGAATTTCAGATTATTCAAACCAAATAACAGATCGCTATAAGACATTATTCAGAATTTATTCCACGCTACATTTGATTCATATGCCACAGCAGAAATCACCCTAATTTTTCAAATGAAGTTTAAAGACGTAAAGCAGACTTTTTCGGAGGATTATAATTACAATGAATTATTATCCGAAATATAACTTCCATGGTCTGTACACATTTCTGGAATCGCTGCCAAATTTAATTGTGTTATATTGAATGGATGGATCTGTCTCGGAATTATTCGATTAAAATGGGCACATTTGTTTTACGTTGATTGCTTTCATTGATTTATGCTGTACTTTGGGAAGACATTACTCTAGGATGGTCTAAGAGTATTAAACATAGTGACTTAAAGGTAAGCGAAAACTTTTAGATGAAAAAGGACATAGTTTGCATTGTATACGTATTGGAGGGATAGTTTTTAGCTATAGCATTCGACATCATGCGACATGATGCTCCAGTGGTAAACATCACTATAAACGGTCACACTGCAGGCAGCGTAGTGGTACGACTAATGAAATATAAAGCTTTTTAAATGTAGGTCGATAATTATTATATGATACGCGTTTTCAAATATATCTATAAACTTTTATTGACAAGTTATGAAAATGAATCAAGAGTGTGTTTTAGAGACATTGCATAGCCTCAGATCATCATGATTTGTTCCAGCAGACTTTAAAAGATACTGTTCTTGTTTGATTAGGATTGTTAACGTAGTTTTAAAACTTTTTAACAATGTTTCAGTCATATCGCTACGATGTCTGCAATAAGGCAGTTTATAGTGATGTCTAGCAATGAGGCATCATATGGCAGACATGTAGCTTGATGTCCTACCCAGTCACATTATCCTGACACCAGGTCAACCAGTCCTAACACTAACCTCTTAATGCTGAGCGGCAGGAGAAGCAGCTGTTGGGTACCATTTTTGTAAAGTCTTTGGTATGACTCGGTCGGGAATCTAATCCACGACCTTCCGCTACCGCGGTGGACGCTCTTGAAAGATACTGGAAGTCCTGTTTACTAGTTATCATTTCCTTTTTTTTCTTTTACATACATACATACATACATACATACATACATACATACATACATACATACATACTCCACAAATTATTTGCTGCGCAACTAGAATAGGTTATGCCACGCCATTAAGGTGTGTTTCGAAAGTAATACAAAGTATGTAGGTTTCATTTACAAAATCTTTTATATGATATTTACCTAAGCCATTGTGTTTATACAGCCATTCTTTAGAGAAAAAAGAGCTTGTTTTCTTTGTTAGAAGTTCATCACTGGCACAGGCATATTATTTGGATGAGCATTGTATTTGTAAATACTTTATCCGCATTTGCTGTACCAAAATGCTTAATACACATGCGGGCATAGTTGCAAGGTTAATATATAAAACGTGTTATTTTAATTCTTATTGAGTCATTGCGCTTACTTTTTCTGAAATATATATCACATGCAGTAAGTAGTTAATATTGACATATGTTAGTTTTATCACTCCGCTCTGCCGTTACATATCATAACATCGTCTGTGCTAAATTCAAATTATTATTTCTGCCAAAATGTTGTCTGCCTCTGGACAGTTTTGCTGGTCTTATATCTCCGTTAGGCATTTATGTTGCGTGTGCTCTGACTGACTTTAATCATTTGGCGTTTTCACAGGTCGGTGTCAAAGGTATATATTTTCCTAATGAGTAAGACATAGTAGGTATGGAATGGTATGACAATGTAAAACATAATGACAATTACAATATATTCTAAACTGAAATTATTAATAAACTAAAACGTAAGAAAATGATTTGTGTTTAATCATGAAAATGAAAAGAAACTATTAACAGCAATCAGTTTTAGGAAATAATGTCGTGACACTGTTTAGGAAAAGGTTTTGAAGGGAGCTAAATCGTGCTTGGATAAGTTTTAAAATAATTAATTATTACATGAGCGATATACTGATTAGGTCAGGACAGTATGGTTTCCCTACTGAACCAGTTATGTAAAGACGAAAATAAGAAGACGCAACATTATCTGACAGGGTATTTTATATTGAAACCCATGGGTCTCAAATTGCTACAAGGTGTCGACCTCGTCACCAAACGTAGAAATTGTCCAGTTTGTAGCAAAAAAACAACTGGCTTTGTTTTTCCCCATTAATCAAGAAATTCTCCAAATAGTAAAAAAACAATATATAAAGTGTAAGAATCGACAAACAAATTTTGCACTTTTGTTGCTAATTGTTCATGTGTTTTTGTTCTTACCATACAGTGTCAACTGAAGAAGCAATACCCTGTTTAAATTGTCCACGCAGACAATATTATTGGTTACAGATATCAATGAACAGCAATTTGTTTTGAATCGATGCCATGTTTTAGTTGTGTGGGTTATTTAGCAGATAAATGTGGTTAGAAATTGCTTCTTTTCTGCTTTTGTTCGAAGGGTCTAAATGATAGCGATAGTAATTTGTGTAATCGTATCATGTGGAATACACGTAAATATTGCTTATAACACCAGATAATAATGTATGGCCATTACATTTATCTTTAGTCATCTAAAACTAGCAATAATACTTATAGAACACGCAGCGATACTTGAAATAATCGAAACCATTGACGAGACACTGCAAGTGGTTATAGTCTTAAGTTCGATGATATCAGGAAATGGTAATCTATATTTGACGTGAGCAGTGCTGTTTAACTGGAAAATCCTCGAACAAGTTGTCATTGATAATGATTTTACTGGATGAACTGTCGAAGCCAAAATAAAAGGAAGCCATCAATCGTCAAATTTATCTCTTAGCTATACGCATCTGCCAAGATCTACTCCCAATACGGAAAGCAAAATTTGGGATGAATGCGTGGTATATCACATCATCTGCGTTAGTCATAAAAAAAAACGTTGGTCTAACTAGCCCAAATTTTCTGTGACAATAGCTTTAGCATTATTAAGAATCTATTATTACTTTGCCAATTTAAAAACTTATCAATAAGGCAAGACTTTGATTACTTGCATCCTCTGTCAAGAACGAAGATAAGTAAATGATTAGATATTTTGTTGTCTGTAACATAATAGAAAATGGCCCTCATACTTATGCTCGATATGTGAGATAGTTACGATCAATCAAACAAAAAAAATTGTGTTGAGCTTAAATTGTGTGCATTATACTGATATCGCTTGTTTATTGCCTACTATATATCTTTATGATTTCTACGGAAGCCGGTTAGTGCCACGTTGAAATCAATTTTTTATCTCGTAATTACGACTTACTATCTCGTAATTACGAGTTACTATCTCGTAATTACGAGTTACTATCTCGTAATTACGACTTACTATCTCGTAATTATGACTTACTATCTCGTAATTACGAGTTACTATCTCGTAATTACGATTTAGATATCTCGTAAGTACGACTTAGCTATCTCGTAATTACGACTTACAGTGTCTTTGAATTGAGTAACCTTTTAGTTATTTTGAATCGATTGTTCAAGGTTATGCAGCTTCTATTTTCACTAAGGATTGATTTACTCAGAAATTCTTTCTTTTCTAGCCCAGATACATGGATTATGCATTAGCATGAGAACTCTGAAACGAATACTACGTAATCTGTGTCTGTTTAGAAGAAGATTTCATTCTGATGTATTAGAGGTAGCCCAGTTTATCGAAGAGAATGTTAGTAATTCCGGTAAATCAACAAGGCTATCGTTGGATGCATTTACGATGTCTTCAACATGGAATGAAAGTATCAAGGTATACCGTGGGGATACTTATGCAGTGACTCGACTCTGCTGGTATACAAATGCGACTAAGGAGACGTCTTAGGAGACGACAATACTTTGGACAAGGACCGGATTACATTTGGCATGTCGATTATTACGATAAACTCAAACAATATGGGCTCTGTATTAACGGATGCATTGATGGTTTTTCAAGGCTGGATATTTGGCTTAATGTTTACATAACAAGCAGTAATCCAAACGTAATGGCTGGTTATTATGTGGAAGCAGTACAGATGCGTCACGGATGTCCGGCCTTAATGAGAGGAGATCGAGGCAAAGAAAACGGTCATGCTGCTCAGATGCAAGATTTTATGACGGGAAAGGAAAGTTTCATTTACGGAAGAAGCACAGCCAATCAGCGAATAGAAATGTTTTGGAATTTTCTGCGGAGGCAATGTTGCCAGTTCTGCATTGACACCTTGGGAATGTTGAAGGAAATCGGTCAGTTCACAGGGGATTTCATAGATATCAGCTTGATTCAGTTTTATTTTATGGGCCTGCTTCAGGTACATATAAAAATAAATTTGTTTAGCCTTAATATTTCTCTAAAACAGGGGTCTCAAAGAAAGATTTGTTGTCTATCTTACTTCAACAGTTTGATGTGCGCTTTGAAGACTTTAAGGTACTGGAGCCGCAATTTCAACTTTTTTTCAACTCCGTTTGCTGTAGAAATCGACAATGTTGCAGAGGAATGGCAAATGGAGCTGGTGGAATAGTATCTTGAAGCAAAAATATGCAGAAGTGGGGATTCCGGAATTCTACACATTTATTTCACGAGAAAGGTTTCCGAGGTTACTCGCTGCTGCTGCTTCAAGGGTTGTTGCAATGTTATGAAGTACATATGTATGTGATCAATTTTTCTTATCCATGAAGATTAACAAGTCTGTGCTAAGGTCACAACTCACTGATGAACATTTGCAAGCAACAATGAGATTGATTTCTTCTCATAAATTCAAACCTAATATTGAGGTCCTTGTTGATGCAAAACGCTGCCAGCTAAGTAGCCAGAACAAAAACTGACCGAAATCTAAACCTAATACGATAATTACATCCACGTTACACATTAGTTTAAAAAAATGGATTAAATAAAATTTGTACAGCACTATGTTCTTATTATATTGGTTTTTTATTGACTTTTTATCATTTTAAAAATACATCCGATGATGCGGCCCTCGGGTTACTTTACAAGTCCTCACCTGGCCCTCAGAGCCATTTGAGTTTGAGACCCCTGCTCTAAAACGTGATTGGAATCTGTCATAAAATAATTTTGCGAGTAGTGATATACCGTAATATTTATAATTAATTTATAATTTGTGTTATCATTATTCTCACACCTACATTCTTTTGACACTTTTCGATAAAGCATTTGTTCTCCTTTTTTAAAAATCAGAAAGTATGCAAACTACAAGTTGAATCCATTTGATCCCATCTTTTAGGAAAACAAGTAGTTTAAAAAAAAACAACTGCAGTTTTGTCCATTGGATGTAATCTTAAAGAGAATGATATAAAACTTCATTCTTTCTGTCTTGTTGAAATTATTTTAAAACAAAAGGACGTAAAATAACGTTCTTCATGTATCTTGGCTTTGCGTGGAAGTCTGGAAGGATTAGAAACGTCAGATTATAATCTGAAGATCTAGGAGTGTATCATGCTGACAAACAGATGAACGGGTTAAAGAGGGAGATGGAATTGTCCTTTTATATTCTTTGTTTTATGTGTGACAATAAATGGTGAAGGTTTTATGAATGCACCTATTGGCAATTGTGAAGAATTGGATTCATATTTATAGGAATGGGTATTCCAAATTTGAAATACATTAATTACAACGGCTCCTGAAACATTAATCTAAATAAATTAATACAATGAATAATGAAAGGTTAAATATGGAGGAAATCTTTTCAGTTTTGGTGTTGAAAGTTATGTAAGACTTAAAATCCGTTTGAATAGGTTCTACTGTTTTTCTTCCGATGTAGTCCTGATGCAAGTGATCAAATCAATCTGAACGTTGAAAAGGTTTTCGACGAATCATTCAGGCAACCATTAGAGAAAGGCAAACAGAGAGAGAGAGAGAGAGACAGAGAGAGAGAGAGAGAGAGAGAGAGAGAGAGAGAGAGAGAGAGAGAGACAGAGAGAGAGAGAGACAGAGAGAGAGAGAGAGAGAACTTCTTTATTTAATTAATTCTTTGCAGATTGACATCGATAGTATGGTCCAGGTTTGGAATGTGCATCGTATAAGACCGACCAAAAACCATAATTGTCCAAATGGCCGACCTGTTGTGATGTACAAATTACCAATGATTTTTGGAACCCGAAGCTACCTCCAGTCAGTGGACGAAGACAAAATAGAAATATGTCCAGATGAATGTGTATTTCGAGATGAATATCCATGTGACAGAGATGTATTTAATAGCTGTACTCTCTACATGGAAGAAAAGGGATGGACATCGCCTACAAATATCGACGATGCTTTGCAATTATATTGTGATGTACGAAACATGTTACTTGTGGATTTGTGACGATAAAAGCTTTACTATAGTACTGTGATTCTATGATGAGAAATATTATTTTTCTTCAGCTGAATAACTCTAAATGATCTCCAAACGAGACTTCACTATATCTTAACTTATCCAAGTGTACTTTGTTCATATACTTCTTTATTCTAATTTAAAAAAATGTCTAAGTTTTCCATTTCTTGCTTCCGTTTTATACAAACAGAGAAAAATGACAAAGTGTGTTTAGAACGACAGCTACAAACGTTTTAATAGAACGTGAAGTAAAGTTTGGTAACGAACGTGATAAATGACATTTAGCAGCAGAGAGGGTGAACAGACCAACTTTTCAAGGCGTCAATTTAGCAAACTGAGGCTTCCTCGAAATTGCTTAATTAGCATCAATTTAGCAAACTGAGGCTTCCTTGAAAATACTTATTTAAATTTTTCAGTAAAAAATAAAATTAAAAAAAGACGACGCCATTTTTTGTTTTTTATTGTCACCGTCTTTCCTGCATAGATTTTTCACGATGGAGTGAAAACGTGGACTGCGTAACATTGTGAAATCGTGAAATTATTTTCGTCTGAGGCTTCCCAAGGGTATAAAAAAGACGCCATTGTCGTTGGCGTTCACCCTCTCTGCTGCTATACGTTAACTAAATATTTGATCAAGTCCGACACGATATCTCGTCCGAGGGTCTGATAAATTTATCGTCACAAATCCGTGTGGGATTAACTGAGCGCGGCTAAAGGAATTTCTAAATTGATTATGATCCATATCACCTCAGCACCAAGTTTGCCAAATATTTCTAAGAGTATGTGTATAAACTCCGTTAAACACGCATTGAATATTGCAGTTATCTCTGATCACTTTTGGTATTTGAGTGTAATGTTGAGTGACATATATCACGTCAGTGTTTTTATGTCTGCCTCTGGAAAATATCCTAGCAGGATTCTTTTGATTATCTAACATGATATCATCATATACGACCAAATTGTTAATATTTCCGTCGATGGAGTCAATGTTAGGCGCCTCTTCGATATCGGTTATAAACTCAATAACATCATCACCGTTAATTTCTCGCGCGGTTTCGTTAAAATCTTTTAACACTTCATAGCATCGTTGATCGTCTACACTCGGAGCAATCAAATACAACTTATCCCACATCATCCATCTCGTTATCAAATTAAGTAGCAATTGTGTCTTGCCACTTCCAGATGGTCCGATGATAATCGCGCGAATAGAATTTGGTAACATTGCATGGTGTTTAATAAGTTCCCGTCGTCTCGTAGCTAAATAATCAATTACATTCATGCTGTTATATATAAATTATGGATCTATATTGTGTAAAATGTAAGACGCGTACTGGCAAAAATGACTTGACGACGATTACAACGAAAAATAATCGATCAGCGCTTTCTGGTAAGTGTGTACAATGTAGTACAAAGAAATTTAGATTTATTTCCACGAAACCTTTAAAAAAAAACGAGGAGGTGATATTGCAGCCAAGTTAGTGAAACTCCCAGGAACACCGTGGGCAAAATACTCAGGAGAAAAGCACCTTCCAGGGTATAGTTATTGTGGACCGGGAACACGATTAGATATCAGACTCGATGACCAAAACCAACCTCGACCCGGCGAGTATCCAATAAACGCTATTGATAAGGCGTGTCATGTTCATGATGTTGCTTATAAAAGCAGCAATCTTCAACATAGACATCTCGCGGATGTGAAATTAATTCATGCGTTTAATGCTATTCCTGATAAATCCTTCAATGAAAAATTAGCTTCGTGGTTGATAAAATCCGCTATGAAAGGAAAATTGATGTTAGGTGCTGGTAATTAATAATATAGAATCTATTTATTATTCTCCGAGAGGATACTTGAGAGGCAAGGCAGCAATCAGTAAACTCGCTAGCGCATCAAAGGTGAAGAAAACCACTGCGGCTAATTGGTTATCTAAACAGGCTATATGGCAAATTTATCTACCATCGCCTAAACGAATTAACTACTCGCATTTTGATGTTACCGGACCCAATGAAGTTCATCAAGCTGATATACTATTTTTACCACATGACAACGGTTACAAATACGCGTTAACGTTAGTTGATGTTGCGAGTCGATACAAACAAGCAGAACCACTGAAGACAAAATCATCACCTGAAGTAGCTTCTGCATTTGAAAGGATTTATCGACGAGGTCCACTACGCTGGCCAAATCTGTTACAAGTTGATCCTGGTAAGGAATTTCAAGGGGCTGTTTTATCAGTGATGAAACATCATAATGTCACCAACAGACGGGGGTATACTGCACTACATCGCGATCAGGCAATTGTGGAACGATTTAATCGGACTCTTGCAGAGCGGTTATTTGGATATCAATACGCGAAGGAGTTTATTCAGGATAAAAGATCCCGTGAATGGGTCAAGAGATTACCAGGTGTAGTTACCGCGCTGAATAATGAGATTACTAGAACAATCAACATGAAACCTAACAACGCTATTAAAAGGAAGTATATACCCGTACAACCACAAAAAGATTTCAAAGAATCAATTCTTGGTAGTAACGTCACTGTTATGTATTTATATGAACCAGGAGAGCTTGAAGGTGGTAAAAGAAGAGCTACCGATCCTATTTGGAGCGTCACGACGTATAAGATATCTGGTATAACACGATCTACGGGTAGACCAGCGATCTATAGACTAGATTCAACTGCTCCTCAGCGAGGATTTACTCGACAACAACTACAAGTGATCCCCGAGGATACTCAATTACCACCGAGTGGTATTAACTAGCGCCGTTGCGTCTGTTGCACTCAAGACAAGTCAACATTACATTGTCGTTGGTATGACCGAGATTGTTATTTTTTCTGTCTACGGTAAATTGGCGAGGATCTTTATCCGAATACTGCCAACGCATTATACAATTGCAACTCGCGCAGTGATTATTCTTTTGTTGCTTCAGCTTCATTATTAATTCAGCATCAATGTCAAATTCTCGTTGTTTTTTTGTCTTGTTGTTTATAAGCATAGAGTTTTTTTCTGATTATATCCTTGACGCTGTCGGTGTTGATAATATAACTTATTGCATTGTCTGTAGAATTTTTAAGGACAATTCTTCGAAATTGATTTATTTGCCTTACTCTGGACACTGCAAGATAATCTAAACTCGACCACTCAATGCGATTATCTACCATCCAAAAAATTGTGTCTGTGATAGTTAATCCCTGTGAAGAGTGTATTGTTGCTGCGTATCCTAACGTCCACGGGGATTTATCAGCGCGTAATGCATCTTCAATGACGCTGATATCAACCAGCACAATATCATTTAACACTAAATTCTGCTTTTCACGCTGTCCTGGAATATCAACTTCTATATTTTGTCGCCGTGTATACGAGGGTCTATAACACAACGGTACTGGAAGTGTTGCAAATTTACACTTATGCAATTCAAATAACTTCATCTGAAGTGCGTCTATGACTATTTTTCTACTCGCGATTATCAAATCATCTGGCTTCCATGTTTCCCAAAAATCATTCATGAGAGTTTTTGAAATTATTTCACGCGCTATTTCACATTGGATTCTATCCGGTTGTAATCTAATTAGCGCTTTGAACTCTCGTAATTGTTCATCACGTGGTAATTTCTTCGTAATAATCTACAAAACCCTTTAGCCATTCATGTGGAGATCCACCAACAAATGGCGGTGGTTGGCCGTGATCCCCGCACATGACGACTTTTGTGTTTTTGTTTAACAGCCATTCAAGAAATATCTGTAATACACTCAACGATACAGTGCATATTTCATCCCAGATCATGATTTCAGGAATGAATTTATCGCCCATTCGATCAGGAGTCCATGTATTGCCTTTCCATCGAAAGAAGCTGTGATAAGTATAGGCTTTTACTCCCCGCGTTATCATCTGTCTGGCGAGTCTGTGAGTTGGTGTTAACACAATCATGGTTGACCGACAAAATAATACAATTGCACGAGTTGTCTTTCCTGACCCACCACAACCGTTTAAATAAACTGTCTTGTATCTACATACGGGATCAGATACGGGTGGTGCATTAGAAAATTCTGATTGAATTTCAATACGGTTACAACAAAGATATTTATCTTCCATGGCAACGTCTGCGGATTCACAATACTCATGTAGTGTTTCCTTTTTAAATCACCAACGTCCCCAATTTTCCTCGGGATCTGTGAATGCCGCTACATCCGATTTGTATTTATTGTGTATATACATCAAATCAGTAGCTACTCTAACCGCGGTATTAGGAAATCTATTTATCATCGAAAATAGATTAATACAAGCATAGGCTAGCATAGAACTTCTCAAATGTGTGTACTGGGAATTATATCCATCACAGTAGGTAACAACTGTACCTAATTTCTCACCATTGGGTAGAAAAACATCCTTACGGGATACAAGTTTTCCCTGTTTCGTTAAATCCGCTACAATAAAATCGTATTATGCGTCGTCTATGATCAACCTCGAAGAGTATTTTGCATTGTCATATCTTCCACCTTGAGTGAATTTACCAATTATTTTTCGTCCGAAATCTTTGGCTTCTTTGTTTTTAATTTCAAATAACTTCTTAGATGATTTCATGATTTCTTCCTCGGTGAAATCTGGAAAATGCTCTCGCTGTTCGCTAATTATACGATTTAAATCGGGTTGTGGTTACCAAACATCCTTCTGCACGCGATAGCATATAATAGCTTCACCGACAATCAACGATTGTAACATCTCACAATCAATCATATACCGCAATAACACAATTGGCATCCAATCTTTCACAGATAGGTGTCTACCAAGCCAAACATAACTACACGGATGTAACCCTGTAGCTAATTCGAATGATATCACACGAGCGAATCCGGTTAAATCAAACTCGGGTAATGGCCCATTAATCGCAACACGAGTCATTTCATGTGTGGGGTGTCCAAATCGTTTAAAATACTCAGAGCATTCTCCATACCCGAGAGAACTTCCAGGATAACACGCGGATATATCAATTGAAATCATACCATCACGTGAGTATTTTATATTCCACAGTCCTCCATGACCAAATTTGACGCAACTCAATTTAACGTCCTCGAGAAAATCACTTCGTGTTGGACGCCATGAGTTTTTTTCTCTTGCGAAGTGAGCTAACACTGATGGAATTGTGAAGCTTTCCGCGAGTAGTTTTTCATTGAATGAAATCTCTTTTGAAAATGGAAATTGCAAAGCAAATTCATTAGCGATTTTTCTCATTCTGTTATCTAATTCTTCAACGCGATATAATTCACCATCTTGTCTTACAAATTGGTCAAATCCTATTTCGGGATCTTCATTACTTCTAAGTAACCACACTGACACAGGATCATCCTTACACAACGCATGAATAACATCAAATAATTTCTCTTCATAGAAAAGATCCCCGGAAAATTCCTCGGGGATATATCTCACGATTCGTTCTCGAGGAAATATTGTTACTGCAGCCGTCCACGCGTGTTTGTTATGATCAATAATTTCAATTGGAGCTCCTCGCGATTGATATTTCGGTTCGTATAATACTTCTCCGGTTATTGTCGTTACTGATATTGGGAATTTTAATGATGCTTCTAAGTTAGCTATATCAGAAATCTTTGCACCGTGCTGTTTCACTGTCAGTTCCCATTCGGTTATTTTCCTACGTCGCAGATCAGTTAGTTTATTTCCTCGGGATGCATTTGTGAAGTGTTCCATTACCCGTGTTGATACACAATTCAGTGAACTAGAATATTTCATAGGAGCTAGTTTTGCAATATCTGGTTTATCATTTAACGGATATATTCCATAAACGATTGCTGCTACAGGATAAGATCTCTCGTAGTATTGTTTGTCAATTCCAGTTAGAATTCCTGGTTTGGAATCTCTACTCACAATGACAGTTTTTTATCCTTGAGAATTGGATCAAATTTATCCCTGATAACCCATTCACCTTCGACTTCGATAATGAATTTTATTGTTAAAAAATACCTCTGTTGGGAATTGCTTTGTTGAAAATCTTTGATTTTCCATGAAAATCCTTTTGATTTTACATCCTTGGATTTCCATGAAAATCCTTTGGATTTCCCGCCAAGGTGTGAAATTATTACAGCTGCTCTTTTGTCGTTCATGGTAGCATCAATGTTGGGTACATTGACATCATCATTGAAAATTCGAAATGTCGACCACGTATGAGATGCTCCATTGCGCTTAAATTCATTAAAACAATCTCTGATTTTACTCAACATGGTTCTATCGTCTATTAGATTTTTTGGTATATCAGAGATTTTTTCGAGATTAAATCTAGCATTTTCCCAAGGCTTAATTTTCGATAATCTCTCGAACTCCTTCATATCGAGATTAAATCTAGCATTTTCCCAAGGCTTAATTTTCGATCATCTCTTGAACTCCTTCATGTGTTCGTCTATTAGACGTTTTGGTTTAACAGATACTCTATCGAGATTAAATCGAGGATTAATTTTCGATAATCTCTTGAACTCCTTCATGCTATCGTCGGTTAGACGTTTTGGTTTAGCATTTTTCAAAGGTTTAATTTTCGATAATCTCTTTAACCCTTTCATATTATAATTAAAACAAGTATTGAAATAGAAAAGTATTATATAATGAATCATTGTAAATGGCTTATGATTGGATCAAAGACTCCATGTAACAAATCATGCAGAAATGAATTCTGTGGGTATCATATGCAAAGCGTGAGAAACGGTTCAAAAGGTCCTCTCCCATGCATCCATTGTGGGGTAGGTGTTAGAGGCAATTCAGAATTATGTATCAATTGTGGGGGTAGGCGTTATAGAGAGTTGAAGCGTTATTATGACAAAAAAAAGAATCAACAATCCTGACTCTGTCAATGTAATGTCAACGGAAAAATCATAAAAACTCCCTTGGACTACATAGAAAGATTTCCCAGTGTTATAATTCAGCCAATTAACGAATTAGACAAATAAGTATTGTATACAAATGAGCCAAGAATTTCAACGACATCCTGTTATTGCAAACTATGAAGCCTCTCGTGATGGTGTTGTTAGACACTGTAGACTCAAGAATCCGCTTGGGTGGGATAATGGTATGGGATATTTGATGTTTACTGCTGGAGGGGGAAAATATCTTAATCACCGTTTCGTCTATGAAGTATTTAACGGATTGATCAAGGATGGTTTTGTTATTGATCCCATTGATTCTGATCCCAGGAATAACAAATTGAACAACCTTCAAGCTATTTCACAACGCAATAATTCAAAACGAAGTGGGACTGGAAAATACTCGAAAAATCCTAGACGGATAATATCAATTAATACTGACAACGAGAAAATAATATTTCCGTCTATGAAAAAGGCTGGAGAGTATTTCGATATTTGTTCGACTTCAGTACGATTTGTTGCAGAGAATAAAACCAAGACCGCTTTTTCAAAACGTTTCAATGGTAGGATTAAGTTTTCATATATCTTATAGCGATAACGGAGATAACTCGCTGGTATATGGCGTGTGACAAATCACCAATGACAGAGTTATCGTTGAAACACTGTTGTTGGTGATTGGTTGTTATAATTATCATGAATCTCAACACGGTATAATCAATTTTCTTTTTTCATAGGAAACTAATTACAACTGTTTTCGTATTTCGTATTTGATTTGTTGTTTTTTAGTGTCTTTTGCAAGTATTGTGTCTTACTTCAACGTTGTCAATGATCACTATTAAAACAACAAGGAATAAAATCACCACACCGCGCTATGCTGTTAGTCAACAACAGCGACTTATATTCCATACTAATGCGTTATACTATTGGAGGTTTTCGCGTTCGAAAATCATACAATGTGATCATTACAATCTATACACTTTCGGGTGTATGGATGCCTTTTGGTATTCATACAACCTAGGATTTTGTCTAGGTTAAAATAGATCACGTCATCCATTGTCATTATTCATTGTAAATACCATTGTCATTGTTCACCTATAATCTATTGTTGTACCGTCTTCATCCATTGCATTGTAAATACCATTGTCATTTGTATATAACCATAATCACCTATAATCTATTGTTGTGCCGTCCTTATTTAAGTATTCATCCATTGCATTGTATATAACCATAATCACCTATAATCTATTGTTGTGCTGTCCGTGCGTCCACATTCACCAAACGTATCCTCCTGTAGGACAAACCCGTTATTTGACGACTTAGACTTACTCACAGGGGAATACGCTTCGTGATTATATGTAACCTATTGGCGCCGCTTGATGTTTATACACCAAGGAGTTCCAAACGGGTGATGTGTAATGTGCCGTCGTCATACATTGTATATAACCATCATCACCTATAATCGCATCACGCTTCTGGACGTGCTAAGATGGCCAACACCTTAGCGGAACCAGAATTCATTTTGTGGATTTTCAAATCAATTTCACTCAAAGATTTTCAAAGCAATTTAACAAATATATTTTTATATAATATGAATTCTGAAAATATCGGATGTATTATTTCTGAACTTAGTAAATTACAGAATAAAAATATTCAACTATGTTCAGGGTTAAATTGTGATCAAATAATGACTGATTTCGAGGATATGGAATTTGCACAGCATAATGGAAAATATGTCCTCTCGAAGCAGTATTATTTTATCAAGCGCATTCAAAACCTTATCCGTGAGAGTTTAGTTTATCATGAAGATGTTAGTGTGTTTGTACCATTATGCACGGTTGTAGAAGATGTTAGGAGGCAATTAGGTGCTGAATATGAGCAAAGGAAACTTATAAATTCCAAGGTGAAACAGATAAAAACTCTAATCGAGCAAGCTGAGTCCCACGCGTAGAGAGCCCCCTTGTTGTATATAACTTCCGTGTACACAGGTAACAATGAATGGGCCCATTCATGTGAGTTTAGTCAACAATGACAGTCACACGGTGTTGTAAAAATACCGTAGTATTTTTTTTTTACTTAGTGAATTGCTTTGAAAATCTTTGAGTGAAATTGTCTGCAATTTAACAATTTTGATACTCTTTCAATAATGATTGGACAATCACTGACCACACGAAATACAAAACAGCGACTGAATGCTATTAAAAAACTACTACCACTTCGTGACAGTGTACGGGAAAAGTTACTGCAACGACAACTCCTCCAGGAAGATTTTTCTACTGATACACGACAGCTCTTTTAACCGATTATCAGTGCAACTGAGGGTGTAATATCAGCAATTTCTAAACAAGAAAAAAAAACAAGAAGAATCATTTCTCCCTGTGTTAGAAAAAATAGCAAAAAGATCTAAACAAACAAAAAAGTCTTTAAAATCACTTCCTGGTGATATAATAACTGCTGCAAGACAACAAGAACAACAACAACGAGAACTTCAGGAAGAAATTGAACGATTAGTTGATATTGATATTTCCTCACCAGCACCTGAACCACTTGAAGAATTTCAAGAACAACAAGGCGCTGTTTCAAAAGAGGACTATTCTCCTGAATTTTTTTTACAGTTGATGCGTTAAATAAAATCAGAGGAATCGAAACAGACTCTGAATTAGTTAAATTTACCAAAGACAGCTTTAAAAAAGCAAAAAGAGATAAATATTTAAAAGACGACACGTCTAAAGATTTTGTAAAAACTCTAGACGTTTGGGCAAATAAGGTGTTTTTAGCAAAACGGGGGAAAACTAAAATCACAAGAGAAACGAGTAATGATTATAATCAATTTCTAGCCACGGTAAAAGGTGTCACACAACCACCACCAGTATACACAGCTGACCCAATCCCAAGTGAAATACAAATAATGGCAGAGGCTGATTCTGAGAAGGGTGCAACTGGTACAACTAAAAAAAAGGGTAGTGGCTTAGTTGGAAAATCTTCGAATGAAAATCTAAGGATTTCATGTCCTGGCAATATTCTTGGTGAAATAGCACGATTAGAAATACTTGTAGGGGGAAATCGGGCTGGAAATAACTCACCAGAAATAATCAATGAAGCTGCTGATATCTGTATGCGATTATTTCAAGGTGGTATCATGGATATCAGCACATATCGAGATTTTATTGAAGAGTTAGTGGAAAATTCTACGAATTTTCATCACGGTTATCATAGCGATTAAACTCGAAGAGTTTCACCATTAGATTAATAGCAATTGAATAGAGAATGATCATACACTACAACCATGATAAACCAACTAACGTCTACGTGGTAAACTCACGATTGCCACAATACCGAGCATACTATGGAGATGGTTAGAATGGCTCCAAAAATAGCGCCGCTAGCAAAACAACTATCAGTGAAAGCCATTGATGTTAGCGCTGTTGGTGATCTTGCCGGGAAGGCGTTTTCGGCCGCGAAGGATAAAATAACATCATTAGTTCGACGGCGAAATTCGAAGAATTTCCAATCTAGATTTTCAAAACTACAAATGACTTCACTGCCATCTACTGCGGTTATGCCTGCAAGTGTTAGTAAAATAATAAATAACGCAGTAGATGAAAAACCACAGTCAATGATTTCATCATTGATGATTAACGCCCAGGATAATATAACAGCAAATATGATAACGGGAAGTGGCTTAAACAAACGTCAAAGACGTCGGTGAATATTGCTTGGATTGGAAATTCTTCGAATTTCTCTGATAAAAAACAATAATTGGAAATCATTGTTGAAATTCGAAGAATTTTCACGATTTCACCTCCAATTTAGACCAGCGGATATATAATAAAAAATGTTCAAACAGAACCCTGATAGTGCATTTGACATGGACGCCCCAGTACTCAAGGATGATTCTGTACGCGATTATCACTTTTTTGTCTATCACGCAGTACAACATGATCTTAGAGCACGAATTGAACTTCAAGTTCATGATACCAGTAAATACTTTTTGCCTTGTGAAGCCTATATTGAAGTCGAAGGTGAACTTTTACAAGCGGATGATACGCTTTATGCTGATAACCCAACTATCCGAGTTGGTTCTGTTAACAATGGCATCATGGCGTTATTTGAAAGTGCTAGATATCTCATTGAAGGAAGAGAAATCGAATCTATTGAACGTGAGGTTGATATTGCTACGGAAATAATCGGGTTAGCGAGATATTCTGATGACTATACAAGATCGGCAGGTCCGTCTATGATGTTTGCGAAGGATATTACTGATGCCGCTGAACACGTCCAATATTCTAGAGTAAAAGCTGTACGAGCTACAGCAGTTGATCCAGCACCAGCCGGATATACAAGACCAGCTGCTGAATTTGATGTCATCAATAATATTCCCGGTTACAATCTAGGATTTGCAACACGAGTAGCAGCGTTACAGGGACAGCGTCGATATTTTTCATGCGCGATTCCGTTGCATCACATATTTGGATTTTGTAGAAACGTCAGAAAAGTTATCTATGGAACAAAGCATACGGTAGCATTAGTGAGAAAGGGTACTGATGCTGATGCAATCTGGCGAGATGCTGTCGTTGCCCCTGGTAAAGTCGTTTTATCAAAACTAACACTGTGGAAGAACGATTACTTTCATTTATGGATCGGGGCGGAAAGAGATTATTAAGTTGGATGATAACGTCCACAGATACCATGGATTATAATATGGATGGTACAATTACATGGCATCTAGCATCAAAACAGGGTATTTCAGCTCCACGTCACATATTTGTTGCGCTACAGAATACTGCGCGATTAAATAATCAAGAACGTTCCCATATGATATTTAATCAAATTGGGTGTAATGAAGTCTCGCTGAAAATAAACGGACAGCAAGAACTATCAGAGGATATACAACTAAATTACACAGAAAATCATATTGCACGAGCGTATCATCGGTTGTTGTCTTTTATGGGACGTGATCAAAATTTTGATACTGGTTTGCAAATATCACAGTTGGATTTCAAAAATCTATATCCGATTTATTACTTTTCGCTAGATACTCTTGACTTGATGAGACAGTCCGTCATTGATATACACTTCCGAGCTCGTGTAACCCGTCCTAGTGGAATTGCTAATTTTAGAGCAGTTGCTGTCATTCTCAGTGATAAATCAATGCTACTCGAAGGTTTTGGTGGACGAATGAGATAGGTAGATGCACCGGTGGAAAATCTGTGATTGATTACTTCGTAATTGATTACTTCTCTATTGATTACTCCGTAATTGATTACTTCGTAATTGATTTTCCATTGAATCGCTTACGATTTAGAATCAATCTGTTTTTGTATAATGTCGTATAGTAATATCAATGTCACGTTGACACCTGGTCAGCTAAAAAAATTACAATCCAAATCAGCTAAGCAATGTGGAACCACAATAACGCTGAAACCTAATCAAATGAATGGCGGAGCGAATAAACTATCGCTGACGAAAACTCAGGTTAATCATTTTAAAAAAACGCTTTCAGAAAAAAGGGAGTTCAAGTTACTCTTTCTGCGAGTGCGATTAAAAACATGGAAAAAACCGGTGGTATATTCCCGTTGTTAGGGTTGATTCCAGGGTTGATTGCCGCAGCGGCCCCAGCGGTAGCTAAAGCGGCAGCGTTAGGAGCCGTTGGTACCGCGGCAGGAATGGCACTAAAGAAGGAATCAGCTGGACCCGTCCGTGGATCTGGTAAAAAAAAAGGAAAGGGTCTAAGACTACCAGAAACTCCGTATTCATGGTACAGCGGAAAAGGCCTGAGACTAGGACCGGATTACTAGTGAAAAATCTTCCAATGTCCAATTTTGATTTAATTGATGCCGCTGAAAAACTCGCGATTAAAAACTTCAGAGGTGTTTTTATGAAAGATCAGTTATCGGCACAACCTAATGACGTTGAAACGGGTATTATTAATGTAGATAACAGCGATGGACCTGGAACCAAATGGGTTGCATATGCGATTGATCTACGTGGGATTATTTATTTTGACTCATATGGACTAGCGCCTCCGAAGGAATTTAACCGCTATATAAGTAAATTAAAAATACCCCGTTGGTATTCCACGCAACACAAACAATGCTTGACCCACCCATATGTGGCAATGAAGTATTAAACGTACTTGATGCTATTTCACGAGAATCTCTGATTCCTCAATCAAAACCACCCCATGTAGTAGTGAATGAGTATACTAGCAGTCGTTGGATTGAAAATCTTTGATTTTAACAGAGAAAAGATTTCTATGATAATATAGATTGATATTTGGGGACGACCTTTATCAACGTTGAAGAAACCGGATACTGATGAAGTTGAAATCAAAGATGTTAAAAAACTAATCGAAGATGAAATGGCCGAAACGTTGAACCTAGCAAGTGTTGATCCTGATGCAATAGTTGTATTTCAAGATCGTCAGGGTAAATTGAAAACTAGTAATATCTCCCTCGATGATATTTTAGTTAAACGACGAGACGCAGCAGAGAATACTATCGCGTTATTTCCGATCAGGGTAAACTCAAACTAGGTGTACTTGTTTCAACGATCACAGATATATTAGCAACACTCGATAACACGCCAATTCATTGAAATCGCTCAATGATAAGTATGACGATCATATAATTGTATTTGATCAGTTTACTGCAACACAAAAAAATATAATTGACAAAATTGATAAACCCATACTAGAATTTTTTTGAAATCCACCAGTGACCACACCAAAACTCACCTCGATAAAAGATTCTATGTTAGAACTAGCAACTCTTCAATCCGAATATGAAAAACACGTGAAACAGTTTTCAATATTTCGTAAAAACATCATTGATAAATTTATTGGAACCCCATTTGATAAAATTGAAATAACCCTTCCTGATATTAAAAAAGCCATCGATGATCTAAAAACATTCAACAACGCAATGAAGGATGATACGAGGATGATAGGTGTTATTGAAAAAATAAAAATTCCTCATAAGAAAATAAATAATATCGTATACACGATTCAACAGGATTCATTTGCGTGGACCCCCACAAACAACATTTTACACGTAACCGCAGCGGTCAAGGGTATTTATCGATTAACAATAGTATCACCGACTCCATTCAATATATCATCAAGTAGTTCTTCTGGAGTCAATAATACAATATCAATGATCATCGACAATGCTGTTTCTGAACAGTTCACGATAACGACCACATATAGAAATCTAGCCAGGGTTTCAGTAACGTGGTACGTAGAATTCGTAGTGGATTTAAGTAAATAATTAAACTGAAAACGCTAGCAATTTGAAATTAATTGAAAACACTAACGCTGCTAAAATAAGATGACAATCCCTTCAGTGTATCAGTATTTCTATGATCAGGTCAGAGAATTTCAAACTAAACTCAGCTCGCGCTGTGAGGAGTATCAAAGAAAAAAAAAATACCAACGAAGAATAACCGCGGTTGATATCACCGTGTATTCGGTGTCGGGCGTAATCACTGCTGCTGGAATAATACTATCTTCGGTTACAATGATTGCTCCGGTCGTAGTTCCAATCGTTATTTCTGCGGTGGCTACAATCGCGGGTATATTAACGGGGATCACCAAAAAACTATCATCGTGTAGCCAGAGTAAACTACACGATTACGCAATTATATTTCACGTTGCATCTACCGGTTACTCGCAATTGTCCTCGTTGATATCATCGTCACTCGATGACACAACAATATCAGATAGCGAATTCTCAGCGATGGCTCAATTGTATAAATCGACAATGCTGAAATTAGAGCGGAATAATAATAATAACAATGACACCACAAGAACTACTTCAACAAATAGTAGAAAATACAACACCAGTGAAAACAAGCATGATATCAATAAACTCAACGCGTCTTGAATTCAGTGTGAATTTCGCGATCCCCGTTCCCGTGAAAGAGATAGCGCTAGCAAAACTACGAGTGTATCATAGCTGGCCCAATATCAGATCGGTAGCATTTGGTGGTCAACAACCAAATAATTCCTTGGTGTTCGCGTGGAAAAATCGTGAAGACGGAACTCCAGACTGGAACGTTGTCTCGTTGCCAACGGGGTCATATCAAATCGAACAAATTAATGTTGAATTACAACAAAGAATAAAATCTATCACTGGGAAAGAATCAAAAATCGCTATAACGGTTCACGAGCCGACGTTATCATCTGCGATCGAGATCAAATCTCCCGGATATGTCGTTGGTATTTATCAAAGTTCGATCAGATCAGTGTTAGGATGGCCTGAACTACCACCTAGACGAGAAATTGTTATACCAGATGAACCCGTAAAGGGTGATTATATCACCGACAGGATAAAACCTAATAATCCAATAAAAAGTTATGAAAACGATAATGAGTTAAGAGTAAGGGTGAGATTAATAATTACGTCCGGATATGACGACTATGGTAATCCTAATGAAATGATAGCAGCACATGATGAATATACAAAATTATATATAATTCGAAATTTTAAAAAGATGAATAATGATTTTTCACTATTGTTTATCTCTCTTAAATCTGGTTCTCTTACCAGAGATGAATTTATCAACGTCGTAGAGACGTGTAATAAAATCATCGATGATATGTATATATTAAATAAAAAAATTATTCGAGGAGTATTAGATTTTTTTCTCCCCCAAACAAAAATTGAATTTACAACTCATTTTAAAATCCTCGTTGAAGATATTCCCACGTTTAAACTACCCGGATATAACTTACCATAACTAAAAAAAACTTCTCAGTGATGCCATCGATATTGGTTTTAAAAAAATTCATGATACATGGAAAAAAAATCACCGGAAATAAAAACCCTTAAACACAATAATGACCCAGAAGACGGCGGTAAACACATCGCTCCGAATAATGTAAATATATCCTCGGTGATTGCACTAAATTTAGTGTGTGACGATATCGAAGGAAGCTATCAAATAAATCTTGAGCAATCAAATCAAGCTCAGCATGGATATATTCTATATTCATTTGCACCAACAGTTCCTCCAGGATGGTTAATAATTGAAGACCCAACTAATCCAGTCTTTATGCGATGTCATAATAATTCTTTAACGAGAATTAATTTGAAACTCACTGACCAATCTAATAATTTGATTGATCTGCAAGATGAAGTTTTGCAAATTAGTCTGTTTGTGAAATCGTGAAAATTCTTCGAATTTCAACAATGATTTTCATCGTAAAAAAACTTGTTAACGTATATCAGCAGAGAGGGTGAACGCCAACGACAATGGCGTCTTTGTTTGTACCCTTGGGAAGCCTCAGACGGAAATAATTTCAGGATTTCACAATCAGACGCAGTCCACGCTCTCACCTCATCGTGAAAAATCTATGCAGCGGGGAGATGGTGACAAAAAAATGGCGTCGTTTTTTTAATCTTATTTTTTACTGAAAAATTTAAATAAGTATTTTCAAGGAAGCCTCAGTTTGCTAAATTGACGCTTATTAAGCAATTTCGAGGAAGCCTCAGTTTGCTATATTGACGCCTTGAAAAGTTGGTCTGTTCACCCTCTCTGCTGCTCATTTGGATACTTTCGCAGCCAAAAAGTTTGGAATTTTCATTATATAATGGGACACAAAATTCGACTGAGTTGTTGACCCTGTGACTTTAAAAGTTTGCAATTGCAAAGATAAATTTCGTTCTCGCTCTTTAAGTTTAAAAGAACAGCATTCAACTGAAACATATTGTTACATTTACAGGGGTATCACTTGACCGAGCGGTATCAAACCCTGGCGCGAATCTCGCTAGAAGTCATTTGTTTTCCACACATTTCCAACGACTTCCATTCAAATTGAGGTGCAAATTGGAAGGTCAGACGTGTCTGTCTTTATATACTAAATTTTACTCTAATCTATTCGAGACCACAGATAAAACAACTTGCCAAAAGTCCATCAAACGCACATTCGCATGGTTTTTCCTCATCATCATCAGATTTCCGTACCGCGAGCTGGTTATGCCATAGAAAATACACTAGTATCTTCTTTCTCACTGGGAACTATTTAACTTCTTGACCCTAGGCCAGTCAATATACGCTTTTACTGGCGTATTACGCTATTATAACTGCGCATTTTGTCCACTATGGACACATAAACGGTATCTGCCAAGTCCTTACTTATTGATTCAATTGTGTAATATACCGATTTCCTACCGTAAATACTGCCACCTCGGTCACAACATTATTATACATCACTAGATTTTAATATGGACTATGTTGCAGGGACAGTCATTCGGTTTGGACCTAAATTTACTACTAGCGAAAAATGGCATCGTTCATACTCGTTAACTCTTGACTCCGTGATGTTTGCTTCAAGAAATTGGCTAATTATTTCGGGCTAGGAATATTTCCATGGCACAGAATCCCAATACTCACACAAATCTAAGAATTGCTTAAAACAGGGCGCTATCAAATGCGCATCCTCCAAATTTATTACAATACTATTGGCCTCTCTCTCTTTCTCTTTCTCTCTCTCTCATATATATATGAGATATGATATATATATATATATATATATATATATATATATATACATATATATATATATATATATATATATATATATATATATATATATATATATATATATATATATATATATATATATATATATATATATATATATATATATATAAACCTAAATACGATTTATTTTTAATCTTCTTTTCAACAAATAAAATGTTAAACTACTGTTCTGTCTGACATAAAAATAAATAAAAAAAATAAAATATGAACGTTGACAAAGATGGGCCAATAAAACTTGACCTGCCTCTTTATATCCTTTGTTCATGGCTTGACCTTCGACCTAGCATTCATCCAATCAATGGGCTGCTGACTCTAGCCATGGTTAAAAGAAGTTTAAGGTTTAAACAAAACCCAACAACACAAAAACAACAGTAAATTCAAGTATTGTTGTGGACACACACTGTCTATCGATGAACAGACATGATAATCTATATAATCTATTCAAACTTTTTAGAAAAGTGGAATTTATGCGTCTTTAACGAACAGTCGAGAGATCTGTGTGCATGTATTCTCATGATTCTTTTGCATTGTGTTTGATATTACAGCTTTAAGCAATTTTCACATTATTTAAACCCATCACTTTGTGCATTAGTTTGTCCCGGATTTTGTCATGTGGGTACAAGCAAATGGTTAAAAGTGGCCTAACCATGAATTCTGATTCTCATTTTCCTGTTAACCAGACAAAGTAGAACACGTCAATCCTCAAGCCTTGTCAGTAGTAGTTTAAAGCTATTGTATTTAAACGTGTGTTACTTTGAAGTGTCGAATGTTGAATTGTATTGAACCTTAAAGTTGAATGCAATGAGCATTAGAGTGTTACCGCATTTAAGCCAGAAAAGTCTTTGTGAAGGGTTGTGAAGGGTAACTTCCACCTTTCTGCTTTTCTCCTGTCCATGTGAAGCGAGGATAATGTTATATCGTACTAAGTCAGAATTTACGCAGTGTTTGGATAGCTAATATGCTTCTGAGTAACAACGTGATGGAATTGTACAAGTAATTTTGTTTTTTTAAGGAACAGCTTTCTGGGAGAGATACAGGACTGTACAAAGACGGAAGTCCGAGAACAAAAAAGACGAGGTCATAATAAAGGACTAGTAAGTCCAGTAAGGGATGAAGTGTAGAGAATAGGAAGTTCACGAAAATGGAAGATGCTGATACACGCACGGTCGAGGGAGGAAGGTTATGAAAATTGGTCGTGGACATTAAGCTGTTTTCACCACTCGTTATTTTAATGGAATAAATCCGAATAGAACACTATTAATAATTATGTTGACATAATTTAGATTGAATTGGAATTGCCACATTTAATATTTTTTTATTAAATGTGTTATTTTTCTTGTCTAAGGGAGCTCGGATTGCTTTATTTCCTGGGCAATGTTACAGTTTACAATCACCATCAAGGTATACTTTGAACAAAATAAACAAAATAACATGTAACCAAGGTATGTCCATGCATAATAATTAAACAAAATCACAATATGATTTGAATATCTTTTATTTACTTATTCGTCCTCTCAAAGAAATATTCTCAGTGCATCATCATTGCAACAACTATCACAACTACATGTTATCAAAACTTTAAACCTTTTAACCAAAATCTCATGTTCTAGATCACTGACAGAATCCATGATTAGTATATAATTATTTCCTAAACTAGTTCTCAGCAGTACATGTGTGAATGATACAAACGCACTGCCAATGTATTTCTTCATCTTCTTGCACATAAATGTCATAATGTCCACGATATGTTTTGTGTACGCATGAAGCTTGCAGGATATAAAGAGCAGAGATAAAAATAAATATTAAACAAAATGAAAAATTAGCTCTCTCTTGAGCTTACTGTCACCCCAATACTTTGTTGACACTGATGATTTCAAAACAGAATTGGCAAAATAATCACTTGAATTGAGAAACTGACAGTAGTCAATAGCAACAATTAAAATACATAATATCTGTCTTGATATTTCTAGCAGTGAAAACTGTAACAGTATGTTGCATGCTGAATGGTAATTGCATTTACCAAGGTTTAATACTCTCCGTTATAAATGTTAATTATCTGGTGGAAAATTAATTCAAACTGAAGTAATCGTGATTATAAAATATTGGTTACGTTTCTATTGATTTTCTGTTTAGTATTGTGCTGATATGCCCATAAACCATAGATCTGCCTACATAACTACTGGGCATACAAGACACAAGAACCAAAAAAAGAAAGAAATCAAAATAACATAATTGTGTATATGAAAATATAAGTACTATAATGAGTATATGACAACCTGAGAGTAATTCCACTTTGTTTTTGTTTGCCTGTTTTATTTTTCAATTACTGTTTACTACCCACCCATAGAGTCCAGACTTTACTGGGTGAAAGTCAGGTGCTTTGGGTTACTGCTGAACTACAAACATTATTCCTGTATCTGCAATCACCTTGAAATGAAAACTGCTGTTGAGACCTTACTTAGAAAGCATGCTAAATGCATGCAGTCTTGTCATCTAATTGATATATTCATAAGCATTACACAGTTAACCTGTTGAACCTAACCCATCATAAAACATACATTTTAATCAGACAAATAGATGGTTTACCAATGAATAAAAATATTTATCACTAATTTCAAGTGCATGATCAGAAAGGGCCTTCTATGCAGGCTATGATGTACATAGCATAGAAAAAGCTCATGTATTCATAACCAAGATATAAATATTTAACACATCACTAAAGCATAACATGAAGGTCAGAGTGATCTTTGATGATAAAGGTGAATGTCTAACAGAGAAGCATGCAATTATAATGTTTCGTGATTTTGTCATAAACAACATCCAATAAATGAACTTAAGGCACCAAATTTCACAAAATGAACTTGAAACACAAAATGAACTTGAAACACAAAATGAACTAGAAACACAAAATGAACTTGAAACACAAAATGAACTTAAAACACAAAATGAACTTGAAACACAAAATGAACTAGAAACACAAAATGAACTTGAAACACAAAATGAACTTGAAATACAAAATTTCAAAACAACCAGTAAAGCATGAATTTTTTGTTACAGAATTCTGTTTGCAACAAGTATGTATTATTTATTTAACAAGATGCATCCAGTCAACAACTGTATTGAATTTGGATAGAACACTATGTATGTAGCATGTAGAAAGACAAAAACCAATCCAATAATGAGCTCAACATACAAACTTCAATTTTAAACCAGTTAAATGGGAAAACTGAACCAAAGTCTGTGAAGCATTCAATATGGATTGCAGTGACCTATCTTATGTTATGAGGGTATAATTCTCATCAAGATGCATCATCTCAAAATGTTTCATTTTTAAAGGTGTGACCATATGAATACAGAAGATAAAAAGCTATGTGATCACGAGTTGACTTTAAATGCAACTTAAAAACTATGCAAGTAACATGTGAAATAAAGGACACATTGGCCTTCTTAAGCAGTTTGGGTTTGGTATTATCAGAAATGCATACTATCATATTGTCGGATGATTCTAACATTAGCTGAAAATTAAAAATAAACTTGCAACAATACTTTGGACCAAAATCTGTGAAATGTTATATGTGACACAAAGTGTATTTATTTTGAAAGGTAGATGTAGTGCTTGTTACGATGGATCCACCCTTACACCCTTCAAGTTACATGACTCCATAACACCACCTGATGCGGGCAAAGGCTATGAAACCCAATCGTAGTGTGATAAGACTGGTCAGCATGACAAATGAAATATCCTGATCATTGATTGTAACAAAACTTAAATTATGTCCATTATCCAGATGTTGCTTTCTAGGGCACTGTCAAATTCAGATCTAAATTCCATAAAAGTGTCATAATAATCACCAGTTTGAAGGACACAACTGCAAGTATGCCCTATTGGCCTTTTTGATAAGCCAGTCAGATTGACAAATTCTACAGCTATGTTGGGCATTGTAATAAGGTCAGACCCTGTGCGGAAGCAAAGGAAAAGACACAAAGCCTTCAAATCAAGTTCTCTGACGTATCTCTTCAGATATTTTGAAACTTCATTAGTTTGGGCATTCAGAGATTCTGGAATCTGAAGCATCTGTACAACTTTTCTGTTACTCGGAATCCGAGTCGAGTAAACATCATTGAGATTTTCAGTGCTGATGCAGAGTCCCTTCAGGATATCTCGCCAGCAGTCAGATACATACATAGGAATTTGAATCATCTCCTTATGCGCTATTTCCAGAAGGACAGCCTAGAATTTTCCCCACTGACCCTAGTCCGGCATTCATGGGCACCCAGAGCATCCAACAAGTCCTCGAGACCAACTGAAGAGAAGTCAGTGAATCCATTCTCGAACACATCTCTATCTGGCAGTGAAATAAACTGATAAAAATCCTCTAAATGCACATTATTGGTAACATCAGTATCCGGAAAGAGACAGTGCTTCATGAATGTCTTTGTAAGTTTTATCGGCCAGTATCCATCATTTTGCCATCCATATGCAAGCAAACGCCCAATTGCCTTCCATTCTTCCATGCCGAAATCATGGCGCAGACTTGGAACCTTCACATCTCTGCCAACGGTACACTTACAATAAAACTCTGTCCAAAATTCAGTAAACAAATCCCTCAAAACACCCCCTGTATCTTCTGCACTCAGACTTTTTTCTCTCCATTTGTCAAAATGCGGGTGATGATAAGATGTCTATTTAAAATACTGGGATCTTTAAAGCAATTACACAGTTCTTGAAATGCAAAGACACCTCTGTGAATGTATATTTGTAAGGATTCAGCAGGAATGAGTGGAGGAATATATGGCAGAGTATCATCAATATCACGAGCAATATTTGGTGAACTGGATTCTTAAAGAAACTCTCAGTTTCTGAATCATCTAGAAAAGAAGGTAGAGAAAGGCCAAAATGATCATCTGAAATACTTGACAAGGGTTCAGTCTCATTCTTTTCTTGCATTCTGAGTCTTTGTGTTTTGTCAAACTCTGTGTGTGGTTTATCTACAGGTTCAGCCAGAGTTGGAATTTGTCTCATCTCTTTGATGCTTGTATATTGTGGTGGAGGATTCTTTTGCTTTGATGCAAGATATAACCTAAGTATATTCATCCCTCTCCTGTCATACATCTCACCGATAGTTTTTTTGCACTCTGTCCTTTCCTCAGAAAATCTCTGATTTCAAAATCAGAGTCCTCTATCGATTCGTTTGGGGAAGTTCCATTGTGGAAAAATAATGATTTTGCCACTTCTTCAACTTTTGTAATAGTGGACTCTTTACATATGTCTACTCTACGGGTGCTTCCCAACGTTTCTTTCGCACCTATCGGTACATCTGCTTAGTGGTATCAAAATGCAACCATCCTATGTATATCTTCCTGCTTCCTTTCTTTGCATTTTTATTACCATCTAAAATACCTCTCCTGACTTTAGTGATTAATGAGTTTTCCACATCTGAATCTGACCCTTCGGAAGTATGTGTTGCTCTCCTGAATAGTAGTTTTTTTCCTCAAGGACTTGAGTATTTGTTTTTTTTCTTATTTCTTTAGCAAACAAGTCTCCTTTGGATGCTGTCATTGATTTGCAAAATTCTTTAACAGCAACCCTGTCATCTAAATGGGGCAGATATTTGGCCAGTGTCGTGTCATCTGCAACCTCAATCACGTATCTGTCAAGCTGAAAGACAAAAGTTCTGTAAGTGAAGCTATAACTCTATGGTTTTGAGAAAGAAGCAACAAATAAAAATCAAGAGAAAAAATTATGTCTCTAAGTTACCAACAGATAAATCTATTTCTCTAAGTTACAAAGTGTAAATTCAAGAGGAACTGACATTATTGTGAATTAAATATCAAATAATTCTAAAAGTTCTAAGTCCAATAGTATAGAGTGCTCTGAATGAAATCCAATACTGAATATGCTGATGTACCAGAAGTCCTGAATAGGCTTATGAACTAGGTCTTAATGATATAATCCAGACTGTCTTTCAATGAAATGTTGTGTATATTTAATTTGTATTGTGTGCTAACATTTCTCCATGATTAACATGCTATGTATATATGTGATGGGAATCACTTTGCTTGATCTTTGGTTAATATTCCTCATGAAGTTTTGACAATGCAAAAAATTGTAATTCCTAAAAATTTGAAAGTTTCGCAATACAGTAAAACCTTTCTTGAAAGACCACTACTATGTGAGACCACCTGTCATGAGAGACTACATTCTCAGTGCACAAATTTTCTGATTATAAAGCATTGTGACCTGTTAAGAGAGACCGCCTGTTTTGAAAGACCATGATTTTTTGGCAAAAACGGGGGTATTTCAAGACAGGTTGTACTGTAAAAGGAAAGAAAATAATTCACAGATTGGTAACAGTCCCAAAATCTTATCACATCATTAAATATACTAGTTGGATTTAATCGGATATAGCCTAAGATTTTCACACAACCTTGCTAAAATGTTTAGCTTCTTTGGAAAACAAATGAAAGCAAGAACAGACTGGACAAATGAAGATGCCATCATTGCAAGTAGTGATGACAGAACAACACAAAGAGTGACAGCCTGAAAATCTAAACACCTCATCTACATATGGATACAAATTATCAAGCTATGTTTTGGTTTTTGAACAATCTTACTGACAAACTCCTCGGGATGGACAGACAGAACTGCAGACAGATATTCAGATGCACAGTCCAATATTCAAATTGACATGAAAATTAACATGCTCTTGCTGTCACAAGTGGGGTGTAAAGACAATAAAGAAAATAATTTGCACCAACCTCACTAAGTTTGCATCACCTGGTGAAAATATATGTTAACAGATGTCACCTTGCTAATACAACTGTATGTATATTTGGACATTTGCAAACATATACACAATCTGCAAAATTTTGTGCATGAGAATGGGATACATCTGTAGAAACTCTGCATCAAATGTGTTGCTGCTCTGAATTCTTCATATTATTTTCTTCTCCTTCATTTATGATAGGATATAAAAAATGACTAACCTTATCCTCACCCATTTTCGTCACAGTTTCTTCACGGTTGCCCCTGTTGCACAGAAACTGCTTCGGTTCTTCATCCATAATATCTGGAAGGAAAGGCAAGACATGTATGGGAGGTGGGAGAGCAAAACTTGATGGGCTTGTTAATTTTATTATACAGGCTACAGCAATTTTACAGCACATGTAAATTCAGGGGGAGGGGAGGGGTATGACCCCATCCGACATCCTGCTTGTATGTGGTCTGACATTTAAGAGGATGCATTGACAAAAGTCTAGAGTCAATAGTTAATAGCTTTATTATACATGAACACTGATAGATTCCTTCTTATATAGTTCTTTCTAGACACCGTAAAAACATATCTCTTCCCATGAATTGATGCTGCCTTCTACACATGTGTCAACAGTTTGAAAAAAGTGCAAATTGTCAATGGTTATACAGGTGTTCTGTTTATACCATATAATAGTTATTTACAATTGATCTGTCATACATGTACCATATAATAGTTATTTACAATTGGTCTGTCATACATGTACTATATAATAGTTATTTACAATTGATCTGTCATACATGTACTATATAATAGTTATTTACAATTGATTTGTCATACATGTACTATATTAGTTATTTACAATTGATCTGTCATACATATACTATATAATAGTTATTTACAATTGATTTGTCATACATGTACTATATAATAGTTATTTACAATTGATCTGTCATACATGTACTATACATATTACATGTTTGACAGGTCAATTGTAAGAAACAATATGAGCCCCAGTGCTGTGGTCTAAGCAATGTGTCAAATCAAACTTAGCTGTAGTAACATCTTGAATTCAATTTTAAAATTTAGCAGCAGAGAGGGTGAACAGACCAACTTTTACAAGCTTCATTTTAGCACATTGAGGCTTCCTCAATTTCTGATTTATAAGCCTCAATTTAGCAAACTGAGACTTTCTCGAAATTGCTTAATAAGCTTCAATTTTAGCGAACTGAGGCTTCCTAAGGGTAAAAAAAATGACGCCGACATCTTCGATGTTGTCGTTGGCGTTCACCCTCGTTGCTGCGTTGAAAATGCTTTCAGGATTTCACTAATAAATTTTTTACGATGAAAGTCCTTAGGACTTCACAAACAGACTAATTTGCAAAACTTCACCTCGCAGATCAATCAAATTATTAGATTGGTCAGTGAGTTAGAAATTAATTCTCGTTAAAGAATTATTATGACATCGCATAAAGACTGGATTAACTGGGTTTTTAATAATTAAAAATCCTGGAGGAGCCGTTGGTGCAAATGAATATAGAATATATCCCTGCTGAGCTTGATTTGATTGCTCGAGATTTATTTGATCGCTTCCTTCGATAACGTCACATACTAAATTTAGCGCTATCACCGAGGATATATTCACATTTTGAGGAGCGATATGACTACCACCACCATCTGGGTTATTATCGTGTTTGAGGATTGTTATTTGTTGTCGTGATATTTTTTTTCATTCATCGTGAATTTTCTTAAACCCGATATCGATGGCATAACTGAGAAGTTTTTTTAATTCGTCGGGTTTATACCCAGGAATTTTAATTTTTTGGATATCTTCTACGCTGTCTCCGGGTTTTCCCCATATTGGCAATAATTTCAAACCGCCTTCTTGAATAATTTGCGCATGAAATGTTTCCATATCGTTGATGATTTTGTTACCTGTTTGTACTACACTAATAAATTCATCTTGGGTGAGAGAGCCGGATTTAAGGGATATTAACAATAATGAAAAATCATTATTCATTGCGCTGAAATTTTCTTCGATTAAACCAGGGTAAATAGAAAATTCACCATCATCGTGAGATTCCATAAACTTAGGGGAATAATCGTGATAACTTTTCACTTCATTGATGGGTTTTATCCTGTCGGTGATATAATCGCCCTTTACGGGTTCATCTGGTATAATGGTTTCTTTCTGTCTAGGTGGTAATTCAGGCCATCCTAACACTGATCTTATAAAACTCTGATAAATATCCACAGCATACGCAAGGGAATTAATCTCGATCGTAGATGATAACGTCGGCTCTTGAACCGTTATAGCGATTTTTGATTCTTTTCCAGTGATTGATTTTATTCTTCGTTGTAATTCGTTATTGATTTGTTCGATTTGATATGACCCAGTTGGTAACGAGACAACGTTCCAGTCTGGGGTTCCGTCTTCACGATTTTTCCACGCGAACACCAAGGAATTATTTGGTTGTTGACCACCAAATGCTACAGATCTGATATTGGGCCAGCTATGATACACTCGTAGTTTTGCTAGCGCTATCTCTTTCACGGGAACGGGAATCGGGAAATTCACACTGAATTCAGGACGCATTGAGGTTATTGATATCATGCTTGTTTTCACCGGTGTTGTATTTTCTGCTATTCGCTGAAGTAGTTCTTGTGACGATGACGTTGTCATTGTTGTTATTATTATTATTCCGCTCTAATTTCAGCATTGTCGATTTATACAATTGAGCCATCGCTGAAAACTCGCTATCTGATATTGTTGTGTCATCAAGTGATGATGATATCAACGAGGACAATTGCGAGTAACCGGTAGATGCAACGTGAAATTTAATTACATAGTCGTGTAGTTTACTCTGGCTACACGATGATAGTTTTTTTTGTGATCCCGGTTAATATACCCGCGATTGTAGCCACCGCGGAAATAGCGATTGGAACTACGACCGAAGCAATCACTGTAACCGAAGATAGTATTATTCCAGCAGCAGTGATTACACCCGACACCGAATACACGGTGATATCAACCGCGGTTATTCTTCGTTGGTATTTTTTTATTTTTATTTGATACTCCTCACAGCGTGAGCTGAGTTTAGTTTGAAATTCTCTGACCTGATCATAGCGATACTGATACACTGAAGGGATTGTCATCTTATTTTAGTAGCGTTAGTGTTTTCAATTAATTTCAAATTGCTAGCGTTTTCAATTTAATTGCTTACTTAAATCCACTACGAATTCTACGTACCACGTTACTGAAACCCTGACTAAATTTCTATCTGTGGTCGTTATCGTGAACTGTTCAGATACATCCTTGTCGATGATCGTTGATATTGTATTATTGACTCCAGATGAACTACTTGATGATATTTTGAATTGAGTCGGTGATACTATTGTTAATCGATAAATACCCTTGACGGCTGCGGTTACGTGTAAAATGTTGGTTGTGGGAGTCCACGCAAATGAATCGAGTTGATTCGTGTATACGATATTGTTGGTGCTCTTATGAGGAATTTTTATTTTTCCAACAACGCCTATCATCCTCGTTGTATCATCTTTCATTGCGTCGTTGAATGTTTTTAGATCATCGATGGATTTTTTAATATCAGGAAGGGTTCTTTCAATTTTATCAAATGGAGTTCCAATAAACTTATCAATGATGTTTTTACGAAATATTGAAAACTGTTTCGCGTGTTTTTCATATTCTAATTGAAGAGTTGCTAGTTCAAACATAGAATCTTTTATCGAGGTGAGTTTTGGTGTGGTCACTGGTGGACTTCCAAAAAATTCTAGTAGGGGTTTATCAATTTTGTCAATTATATCTCTTTGTATTGTAGTAAGCTGATCAAATACAATATATGATCGTCATACTTATCATTGAGCGATTTCAATGAATTCACCGTGTTATCGAATGTTGCTAATTTATCCGTGATCGTTGAGGCAAGTACACCTGGTTTGAGTTTACCCTGATCGGAAAATAACGCGATAGTATCCTCTGCTGCGTCTCGTCGTTTAACTAAAATATCATCGAGGGAGACATTACTAGTTTTCAATTTACCCTGACGATCGCCAAATACAACTATTTCACCAGGATCAACATCTACTAGGTTCAACGTTTCGGCTATTTCATCTTCGATTAGTTTTTTAACCTCTTTGATTTCAACTCAATCACTATCCGGTTTTTTCAGCGCTGATAAAGGTCGTCCCCAAATATCAATCATTGTTATCATAGAAATCTTTTCTCTGTTAAAATCAAAGATTTTCAATCTAAAAGATTTTCAATCTAAAAGATTTTCAATCCAACGACTGCTAGTATACTCATTTACTACTATATGGGGTGGTTTTGATTGTAAATTACTCTGCAATTTCATCAAAGATTCTCGTGAAATAGCATTAAGTACCTTTAATACTTCATTGCCACATATGGGTGGGTCAATCATCGTTTGTGTTGGTAACGTGGAATATCAACGGGGTATTTTTAAGCGCGTTGATAAATCAAGGATATAGCGGTTAAATTCCTTCGGAGGCGCTAGTCCATATGAGTCAAAATAAATGATCCCTCGTGGATCAATCGCGTATCCCCAGTCTTTTCCATGTTTTTAATTGCGCTCGTAGAAAGAGTAATCTGAACTCCCTTTTTTATCTTTAAGCTTGCTATTAAAATGATTTACCTGAGTCTTCGTCAACGATAGTTTATTCGCTCCGCCATTCATTTCATTAGGTTTCAGCGTTATTGTGGTTCCACATTGCTTAGCTGATTTGGATTGTAATTTTTTTAGCTGACCAGGTGTCAACGTGACATTGATATTACTATACGACATTATACAAAACAGATTGATTCTAAATCGCAGAGAGAGAGATGGAAAATCAATCACAGATTTTCCACTGGTGCATCTACCACTCTCATTCGTCCACCAACACCTTCGAGTTTCATTGATTTATCACTGAGAATGACAGCAACCGCTCTATAATTTGCAATACCACCAGGACGGGTTACACGAGCTCGGAAATGTATATCAACGACGGATTGTCTCATTAGGTCAAGATGTTCCAACGAAAAGTAGTAAATCGGATACAGACTTTTAAAATCCAACTGTGATATTTGTAGACCAGTATCAACATTTTGATCGCGTCCCATATACGACAACAGGTTATGATAAACTCGTGCAATATGATTGTTTTCATAGTTAAGTTGTACATCCTCTGATGGTTCTTGCTGTCCGTTTATTCTCAGCGAGACTTCATTACACCCAATTTGATCAAATATCATATGGGAACGTTCTTGATTATCTAATCGCGCAGTATTCTGTAGCGCAACAAATATGTGACGTGGAGCTGAAATACCCTGTTTTGATGCTAGATGCCATGAAATTGTACCATCAATACCATACTCTATGGTATCTTTGGATGTTGTCAACCAGCTCAACAATGTTTTTCCCCCCTGATCCATAAATGATAGTAACCGTGGTTCTGTTGACAACGACGGAGTCAACACCGGCATCCACAGTATTAGTTTTGATACAATGACTTTACCAGCGGCAACGCCAGCACCGCGCCAGATTGCATTATCATCATCACCCTTTCTCACTAACGCTATAGTATGCTTCGCTCCATAGATAACTTTTCTGACGTTTCTACAAAATCCGAATATGTGATGCAACGGAATCGCACATGAAGACCGTCGACGCTGTCCCTGTAACGTTGCTACTCGTGTTGCAAATCCTAGTTGTAACCGGGAATATTATTTATGACATCAAATTCAGCAGCTGGTCTCACATATCCGGCTGGTGCTGGATCAACTGCTGTAGCTCGTGTTGCTTTTACTCTAGAATATTGGACGTGCTCAGCGTTATCAGTAATATCCTTCCCGAACATCATAGACGGACCTGCCGATCTAGTATAGTCATCAGAATATCTCGCTAACCCGATTATTCCGGTTGCAATATCAACCTCACGTTCAATAGATTCGATTTCTCTTCCATCAATGAGATATCTAGCACTTTCAAATAACGCCATGATGCCATTGTTAACAAAACCAACTCGGATAGTTGGGTAATCATCATATGGTGTATTAGCTGGAACATTTGTTACGAGTTCACCTTCGACTTCAATAAAGGCTTCACAAGGCAAAAAGTATTTACTGGTATCATGAACTTGAAGTTCAATTCGTGCTCTAAGATCAGGTTGTACTGCGTGATAGGCAAAAAATTGATAATCACGTAGAGAATCATCCTTGAGTACTGGGGCGTCCATGTCAAATGCACTATCAGGGTTCTGTTTGAACATTTTTTATTATATATCCGCTGGTCTAAATTGGAGGTGAAATCGTGAAAAATTCTTTGAAATTGCAAAGCAATTTACGATTTCAACAATGATTTTCATCGTGAAAATTCTCATCAATTTTCACCGACGTCTTTGACTTTTGTAGAAATTTTTTGAATTTCCAAGACCACTTCCCGCTATCATATTTGCTATGTTATTATCCTGGGCGGTCATCGATGATGAAATCATTGACTGTAGTTTTTCATCTACTGCGTTATTTATTATTTTACTAACACTTGCAGGCATAACCGCAGTAGATGGCAGTGAAGTCATTTGTGATTTTGAAAATCCTTTGGACTGGAAATTCTTCGAATTTCGCCGTCAAACCAGCGCTGTTAGTTTATCCTTCGCGGCTGAAAACGCCTTCCCGGCAAGATCACCAACAGCGCTAATACCCTTATCCCTGATAATATCAATAGCTTTCATTGATAGTTGTTTTGCTAGCGGCGCTACTTTTGGAGCCATTCTTGAAAATAATCCCATTATAGTATTACCGAGACCATCTCCATAGTATGCTCGGTATTTTGGAAATCGTGAGTTTACCACGTAGACGTTGGTTGGTTTATCATGGTTGTAGTGTATGATCATTCTCTATTCAATTGCTATTTATCTAATCGTGGTGATCATCAACGTGTTCCACTAACTCTTCAATAAAATCTAGATATGTTGCAATATCCATGATGCCAGCTTGAAATAATCGCCTACAGAGATCAGCTGCTTCATTGATTATTTCTGGTGAGTTATTTCCAGCCCGTTTCCCCCCTACAAGTACTTCTAATCGTGCTATATCACCGAGAATATTGCCAGGACATGAAATCACAGGCAATTTCGCTGATATCCCACTCCCAAACGTCTCAACGGGGGGAGATTCCTCATCTTCACCAATTGCACCTTGTGTATCTATGCTTGGATTGGGTTTTGATTTTTTAGGTGAGTAGGATATTTTCTTCGAAGATTGTTTTCGCCGCTGCAATTTTTGTGGTTTTTGTTGTTGTCGCAGTTCTTCATATTTATTGTATACGTCACCCACTTTTTATGTATTCAATGTATGATGTATTTATTGGATCAATTTGTCTCTTTTTAGTTTTAATTTTGTAAATCACATCAGCCCAATGTTGTATATTTTTAATATATCCATGTTGCCCTGGTTTCAACATTTTTTTTCTGTTTTCATAATTCGTAACAACAAACACAGGAATTTCTAGTGGATCAGTTTTATGAATTGTTGCTATCACCTCCTCGTTAAATCTCCCCCGTAAACCCTCTAATGTTTTTCTTGATTCAGGGGAATCTCTTCGAGGTTCAACATCAATACCACTTTGTCGTTGTATTTCCATCTGAGTTTCCATATCACCTGAAAGTTTTTGTATAGCCTGTTTTGTTTGTCCAGTTTCGATTGCTATTTTTTCAAGTTCACCAAGAAGAGGTCTCTCTACTCGTTCCCCCTTCTTAGGGATATCTCCGTTTATATCTTGTTCAGTAGCTGTTTTCACATCTGTAGTTGCAGCAACAATCGGCTTAAAGAGTTGTTCAGAACCCTCTGTAAAATCAGTCTGAAGTAATTGTCGCTGTTGAAGTTTTTCACGTATACGATCACGAAGGGGTAATAGTTTATTAATATCGCTCAGTCGCTGTTTTGTGTTCCGTGTGGTCAGTGATTGTCCTACCATATTGAACGAATATCACTATTGTTAAATTGCAAGCAATTTCCAATTCATCGAGTAAAAAAAAATACTACGTTGAAAATTAATATGAATTTTTAATTGAAATTGCTTTGAAATCCAAAAGGATTTTTCATTAAACTTCGATGAAAACTCTTTGAGTGAAAATCTTCGATGGAAATTGCAGGCAATTTGACAAAATGAATTCTGGACCCGCTAAGGTGTTGGTCATCTTAGCATGTCCAGAAGCTTAATGCGATTACCATGATGATGGTTATATACAATGGATGACGACGGCACATTCACCCCATGATCTAGTTTGTATGGCGGTTGTATTATACATATACGACGGCACATCAACCCCATGATCTTGTATGGCGATTGTATTATACATATACGACGGCACATCAACCCCATGATCTAGTTTGTATGGCGGTTGTATAAATAACACCAAGGGCGTATACATATCACGAAGCGTATTCCCCTAGGAGTAAGTCTAACTCGGATAGCGGGTTTGACCTACAAGAGGATACGTTTGGTGCGTGGACACACACGGACAGCACACAACAATAAATTATAGGTGATTATGATAATAATGGTTATATACAGCAATGAATGACGGCGGTATAATAATAGATGTTATTATGGTATTTACAATGTGAATGGTTATGAATGACGACGGCACAACAATAGATTCACAACAATAGATGTTATTATGGTATAATACAATGTCAATGGTATAATACAATGAATTGATTCAATGACAATGGATGACGCGGGCTATTCTACATTCAAGTGCAAAAACCAAACCACAAAATCCAACCCGGTTTGACTACCACGTGTGACGGTGTGATTTGAGTTTGCACTTGAACTTCGGCTAAAGCCCAAACATATAACAGACCAGGTTGTATATAACCACTCATTACAACGAAGTTAGATAGAACGATGTCTGCTTGTAATTCCTTGTTGTTTTTAATAGTGATCATTCACAACGATGAAGTAACACATAATACTTGAAGCAGACACTAAATAAAATAATATGATTATTTGTAAACTTCATGATGATTTTGTTTCCTTGAATGGAAATTGCTTTGCAATTTCACTCACGATTTCAGAAACGGATAATTGATTATAGGTGAATTATAACAACCAATCAAAAACTACCAAACAAACAGTGTTTCAACGATAACTCTGTCATTGGTGATTTGTCACACGCGCGTTACCAGCGAGTTATCTCCGTTAATTCACATAAACAAATCGATTTTTTTTTACAAAAACGTTTTGAAAGCGCGGTTTGATAAATTCCATCTGCTACTCTTTGTACCGAGGAGGGGAAAATATCAAAATACACTACAGCGCTATTTGTAGACGGAAATATTATTTCCTCGTTGTCAATATTAATTGATTTTACTGGTCTCTTTCCAATTGATTTATAATTACCAGTCCCACCTCGTTTTGTGTTTTCACGTTGTGAAATAGCTTGTAAATTCGATAAAGAATTATTATATATGTATGTGTGTGTGTGTGTGTGTGTGTGTGTGTGTGTGTGTGTGTGTGTGTTCTTTTAACTGAGTTAATATTGATGTTTGGCATCTATATTGTGACGTCATGAATAAATTAAATCACATCCATGAGGGTGTGTACGCTACAAAATGTAGTTCTGTGCCTTTTGTAGCTGTTCACAATCACGTTTGCATGTTGGAAAATGTATTGTTTTCTTTTTTTAGTTTCGTTCCTTATTCATATCGATTAAATCAATATAAGACACACATATTATTTAAAAATGAAATATGGTATTACTAAAGAAAGAACACTACGAACACTGAACGCTCAGCCATTCAGGTTCCCGCACATGGCAACAAGTGTGGCGTGGAAACTAGGCAAAATTACCAACCAACAAGAGGTGGTTAAAAGATTCAATAAATGTACAATTGGTCTATATCATTATTATGATTTAATTAATATTAATACCGACTCAAAACAATATGTTTACCTGTCTAGGTCTCCCTCGCTGTCTAACTAATATTGGTAATATTAGCCAATAATGGCAACTGCATTCCAGTATATTTATCATTATTCTTATCTCTGTCTGTCTGTATGTCTGTCTGTCTCGGTCTCTCTCTCTCTCACTATTTTTGTCTTTCTCTCAGTGAGAGAGAGACACAGAGAGAGAGAGAGAGAGAGAGAGAGAGAGAGAGAGAGAGAGAAAGGGCGTAGTGTTTCGAAATTTGCATATTTAATTAAAAATATTAGTTTTAGAACATTATAATTGGGTTACGAAAGAACGAAAAACAAAGCAGTATGTAGGTTACATTATTTTTGCTTTGTATTCGAGAAATGTACTCAAGACTATTGCAACTTTGTATCATTGATGATATCAACACTGTAGATAAATCCCAAGGAATGTATACACATACCGTTAGGATGAACCAAAAATGCTGGTAGGTTATTTAGTGCATATTCAGTTTTAAGGCTTTTATCCAGCTCTTGTTATTTTTCTCTCTCACTCCCCATTTATGTTTGCTTTGTCCGTTGTGCATTAGAGGGGATATTCATCGTTGATCAATGTCCCTAAATCAATGATACAGACTTTCAAGACTGTTTATACATGCGTATTATTGCGCCATTGTAGGATCACAATTTGATATATTAAATGTATTGAGAAAGTTAAAGTTTATATACCTGTTTGGGGATCATGGACAAGTCACTATACTGCAGTGACTTCGATAATACAAAGCAATAATTCAGGTAAAAGACTAAACGAAGCACATCTTGTAATTTGAAAGTTTAAAGTGCCAAAGTTTTCGTCAAAAAAATCCATTAATTAATTCTTATTCTAGCCAACAATTAACTGTTATCTTGTGGTAGATTTTTGCACTTAGAAATGTTTTTCTAACTCGGGTCACATCGTTAGTATGTTTATAGTAAAAACGAACTAGTTATATGACAGGCTAGAAATGTGAAATTCACACGAAAAACTGTCAAAAGTGATTTGAGAGAAACGACAGGGTGTTAAATACAATCCCAGGTGGCATTGTTGGCACTTTGATAAGCAGTTTTCCAAATGTCTGTAGGAATAGCATTTATTCCGTTTTGTCAAATGTGGAATGAGGGGTGGGTCGATCCCTGAATCTTGGAGGGAATATACTCTTCGATTTAGTGAATTTTCGTCAGTGTTGACGTTCTCTGAGAGAGAGAGAGAGAGAGAGAGAGAGAGAGAGAGAGAGAGAGAGAGAGAGAGAGAGAGAGAGAGAGAGAGAGAGAGAGAGAGAGAGAGAGAACAGAAGTAAAAGTACATAGAAGAGACTCCGGACGGTATTTTAGGAAAAGACGTCCGTAAAATCGTGGTTCCAGGGAAAATTGATAATTTAGGAACAATTGTAAGACGCCAAAAACACAAGAAAAATAGTTTGTTTGGAGAGAGAGAAATAGCGAGGAGGAAAAAAGAAAAACAATTTAGAAGTCAGAGTTATGAGAACCCCACGTTCATCCAGAGGGCAAGTTAAAGTCGAGACGCAAGCAGAAAAACAGTCGACGAGCAGGTCATGAGAATTTACCAAGTGGTCAAATGCTAATGAACACTCGATTTCGTGATGAAATTTGCTATCAGCCATTAACGGCTAAATTTGACTATTTTATTAGTGTTTGAAATTTAGTTAATGTATCAATTATTTTAAACTTCGAATTTAGAGTGCTTCTGAACTAAGTGTATTCAGAAGGAAAGAAAATTGTAATTTACTGTGTCTTTTTTTCTCTTGATTCTTTTGATTAAATTCTTTATTTATCTTTACGGGGCCTCGTGTTTTGTCTTTGTTCAAGATATTGTCTCAGATTGCCATATCCATTCTATAACCGGGCAAATCACACCGTGGAGGTCATTCCTTAGATAACGAGTATTAGCGGGAGACGGTTTCGGGTGTTGTTTTCCAAGTTGCGAAATACCTCTGACCAGTGGGCTTGTGCAATATGGTACCAATAACGCTTGGGACCGAACGACACTTTACAGAAAGCAGCAAAAACTATTACGGTTCGATGATCATATCAGCTTTAATGTTTCACTAGTGTGTGTGTGTGTGTGTGTGTGTGTAGATATCAGTGTGGATATTTGCAATAGATGCACTTTTTAGTTTTAGTAGTATTACTTATCTTGCTATTTATTACGATGATTATGACGATGATGGTGTTTATATTATCATCATCATCATCATCATTATTTTTAAAGCATTATTATCATTATTATTATTCATACTACTACTACTACTACTACTACTACTACTACTACTAATACTACTGTTGGTCTTGTAATATGCGCACATAAACAGCATCCCTGTCATAACTTATTTTGAATGAGACTATACGCAACGATTAGCTAGTGTCTTCAAATTAGTTTCATACGATTTTGTTTACCACAGTTCACATATTCATAACATATTGGGCAACTCTCTTAAAACTCCAGTAAAGTCAATATTACTTGCGCAACCAATACATTCCTTGATTACAGTTACCTGTAGTACACTTACCAATTATGTTTCTAATATTAATAATCTTTGATAAATATATGAAAATTATTTATTACAAAACATAGACTGTAAAACTGGAAAAAGAACTTACAGTTCTAGGAATCAGATCCAACCATAATCCAAGAATATTCCATGAAATGAAACTACAAAAGTCCTAGCAACGAGTTGTTCTAATAGATTCAAGCCCTGTTGGAAAGTCCAAGATCGAGGACGCGCAAACAACATTTTACACTCCGGTGTGAGAATCCGAATAAATGTTTGATAAATTGTCCATGAATTATGCATGATGACATCAAATATTTTCAGATATACGGATTAATTCTTCGAAATGCAAACTAATTGAAGAAAATACATGGATTAAAAACCAGGCTAAACCAAAAGAAACTGACCTACCTCAGATGGAAAAGCACAAAACTAACTATATTTCGCTAAAGCAAAGATATATCGGGTTCGAAAAATTCAAATCCCAAATTGCAAAATCAGAAAAAAGGAGAGTCCCGTGATTGTTTATATCACGTACTCCTAACAAGATCCAGAAAAAGACACAATCATATTGCTTCGAGATTGAAGGATATTTGCTTCTTAATTCACTAGTATGATCTTGACCTAGGCAACAACCAATCATTTCAAAATATAATGAGAACATCTTCACGTGGATAGCAATAACAATACATCAATATCAGGATCTAGGTCAACATTACTTGTTCATCAAAGGAAAATTCAGGCAAATAGACTGTCCCAAAAACATCTCTAGTGAATAAATTCACCTTACAATGTAATGTAATGGAAAAAAAATAGAAGTTAAATCTGATAAAGAAACAATTAATTATATATGAAATCAGATATACATAACAACTAGTCTTGTAACAAGATCATAAGAAATTAGATTGACCCAATTATCTAGCTCTACGCTCTTATATACAAACACAAGGGTTTAAAATGCATTCTGCTGCTACTAGCTACATCACATTTTGCCAATATCCCACACTGCAACCGTACCCACCTGACATAACCTATCCAAGAGCAAATAGCATAATCTTTTCAAAGAACCCACCTGACCTTACTTGATACTTATAAATTACAATAAAGTTGTCACACAGTTTAAAAAAAATAATATTATTAGCGACTATACTATAAACACCCACGTCAACAACAATTTAAAGCTATCCATACATTTAATATCTTTAACTAGAATTTAACACCGTGATACAATTGTTAGCTATCGAATTTCATATATATATATATATATATATATATATATATTTATATATATATATATATATATATAGTTAGTTAGTTAGTTAATTAGTAAGTTAGTTAGTTAGTTAGTAAAATGGTATGTAAAATATAATTCAGTGTCGATTCTAGCAATGTTTGCACGATCATAGTGTGAAAAATCCAATACAGGATTCCTTTTCAATCAAAGCCTATTCTAATCGACGAGAGAGTATTGGCTGTATTATATACTTTTCATAGCCGTTATCCATATTTTTAATGTAGGCCATTCTAGAATAATAAAAGACTGTAATTAGAAGAATACATTGAGATTTAATCTTAAAATAACGTGCCTGAATTGAAAAAGGATCTTTCTAAATATAATTCAATTAAAATATTTAATTAAAATAAAGATCTTCTTCAAAATATTGTTACATTCGTTTGAAATAGAATATAGGAGAGTGATTTAATCTCTGGTTCTTGAAATGTTAAACAAAATTCTGTAGGAAAACTTAATTGCTTTGTACGATACATATATATCACAGTACTAATGTTCTGACCTAAATAGTCCACGGAGAGTTGCATTATGATCATATGTAAGGTAATAGACTGAAACATTGAATGCCTATATAAATGGAAGCTTTTTGAAATAGTTCTACTATTTCGTTCGCAAGAAACGCGAAGAACTTGAAAAGGAAAAAAGAAGCTCTTTTAATTGATATGACATATTTCATGAGATTAGATCCATTTCTAGATATTTTATAGGGCTATACTTTCTAGCAAAAGCAAATAACATTGCTTGTGTTACCGCATGTATTAAGCGCTTAGAGATTCTATGGATTGGGCGCTTTACAAAGTCCTCATTAATATTAGTATAACTAGAATTGTACAATCAGTCAACTAAACCGGTTTGGGTATGAAACTATCACGTACTTATACACAATGTTAGAGCAGGCTATGACAATAATAGAGCTGAAGTTTCTGATTTTGTTACCCTACAATCGAATGAATTGCTTCGATTGTTTATTGGTGACTTGATAATATTATAGATTAAACACTACAAATTAGCACCGTATTAGTGCCCCTATAAACTTGAAAACTTACAGTCACAACATCTCTTGTCCTCTGATATCACATTTGCGGTTCTAAATAAAGTTAACTTTCTTAAGCCTACACGTTTTCTTTTCAATAAATCTCCGAATTTGTTTTAGTCACCCAGCAGTCTATAAATACAATTATAAAAATGAAATATTGGAGATGATTTGCGCGTACACCAATTAATTAACATAAAATAAGAGATGTCGCTATGGCTCATCGATTTTTTGGTCAACATAAAATAGCTTCCAGCATTCGCAGCAAGTTATAGCCATGTAAAATGTTGCACACACAACGGTTATGTTTTTATTACTGTGTATATCGTGTCTATGTTTTGTTCTTCCCTTTGAAAAAAGATTCATTAAGAGTCGAAAGAATTTCGGCTAGTTAGATACTAGTTTTGCACTGTTCGTAGTCAGTGTATTTCATCTATCGGAATCAATTGCCGAAAAGCGTGAGAGTTTTCTGGATCCAAGGAACTTAAAATAACTGTTATTTGCGATATGATTTTGATTTGCTTATTTATTAGTGACTTGATAATATTGATCACCCGCCATATATATATATATATATATATATATATATATATATATATATATATATATATATATATATATATATATATATAAATTATCTTTCCTTGCCAGTAAGTAACGAACGTTGAGGTAGCTTTTTTTCTATCCTTTTAATATTTCATACCATCTTTCTTCCTGAATGTATTTTTGACAGTATCCTATTCCGCTGCATTAACGTTTAGTATATCACACTGCAAACGCCGCAAGCGAAGTCACAAACATGGGAAAAGAAATTCCATGTCCACTGCGTTTTCGGAATCGGCGATGATAGGTAAAGAGTTTAAGTGCCTCGAAGTAATTTCTTTTAAATCCATAAAAGGGTAATTTTATCAAATTTCGGAACAAAATAGTTACTTCGTTTGCTTGTATTTGACTTTTATAAACAGATTCACATTCTATACAATAAAGTGTCATTTATACGTTGTGTTGCATATGTTTAGCAATGGAAAACAACGTTTTCTATACTTCTATAGTCGAACTGTCAGCTTTACACAAGATCAGGATCTCTTATAAGACAAAAACTTAAAAAATAATAATTTCGTTTTAAGTAGATTGAAGTAGCGAACTTTCTGGTCCTAGATGTGTTGACCAAAATATGATAATTAAGGTTACAATAAATGAACATTAGGATTAATAATCATAATCAAGGGATAGTTAGTATGAAATAATGTATGAGGTTATTAATGAAATAATCAGTGCTCATATACTTGCAAGTCGTTTCATCTCTAAAATAATTTCTCTTGAAAGAAAAAGGAAACAAACAGAAGACGAAAGTGATGCTAACATCATTGAAATAGCAATTGTAAAGATATTTGTTCCACTTCTATATTTAGTTAGGCATATAATTTTGTTATGAAATCAAATATAATTTTACTTAATATTTTAAAGCTATAAATGTACGATTATTGTGCTTAGCCTAACCTGTTTTGGCAGGGATAGTTACATTTCAGACGAACTGCTAAAGAATGCAACATGCGATAATAGATCGGTATTTCTACTTTGAGAACTCAATATCGGAATGTAATGGCTCTATGTTTATCAGTGATATTATGGTAAACTAAATTCTGCAAATTGGCTCTGACTCAGACGGACGATGATACCATATTAAAGTTGTTATTTCTATCCTTGGATAATAACACTTCCAATGCCGTGGAAATATTGACAAAAGGCCAATAAATGAATGCTAAACCTGCTTCATCACCACACATAATTTGAGTTGAATGCCTACTGGTGATAAGACGGACGTTCATGCACTTCGTGTCATTCGATACATGTGTTATCTGTTTGATAAGGAATACTGCACAAGCTGACTCTACCAAATGATATACTGTCAATATATAAAGTTATTAATTTATCTATATTACTCTTCCTAATTTTACCATATGTATCTAATTAATAATATTTATCTTATCGAAATTCACATGTAAACTAAATCTGCATCGTCAATTACACAAAGGTTTATTTTCATTGAATTGTAAATTTTGTATAGTGTTTTCGTTTAAATTCGAACGTTTTGGCATGTTCTTGTCAGTATTAAATTATATTTTCAATTTATACTTTAGCTTAATTCGATTCATTATGAATAGCTTGAAGCACGAATTTCGACCCTCCCTCTCAGTGCTTTTTTTATCCAAGGCAAGGTTATGCCCAGTTATTGATATTATAAGTACTTTATTTTGGAACTGCTTAATAATATACCATTCAACATTATACAAAATTGTCATCATTTCTCAAGTTTTACCTGCAACATATTACATGAAATACATTTAGATTAGTTTTGCTCTAACCTTTATACCAGTTAGCAGAACCAATAACGCTATTTACAATCGTTTCGCTTCAGCAAATGTTCAAGTCTTTGTATAATGCCAAAACAGCATTACACTATGACTGGCTGCAAAATGTTGTCCTCTGCTGTTCCATAGTGGGCGATGTTTAGTAGAAATTCATTGGTAATTTCATTTATTGATTCCATTTGACGAATACCTCTTTGATACACAATATATTTTATTATTCGGTTTGTTTTTTAAGGTACCTGAATGTCCTCCTCTTGCAGCTGTAGAGTAGTTAAAGCAGATAGTACCATAATGGCTAGGATCACCCACATTAGCAAAGCTTTCCCTTCTCTGTTAGTATATAATGCACAGGGTTTGATTTGTGAAATAAAGCATATGTCATGGATGCACGCTCCATAACAGTTATTGGAACATTTATCCAATGAATCAAGAAAACATTAATTTGTTATCAAACAAATGAGCATGTACACTATTTGAGTATGTACAGTTTAGTCTTGCATTCAATGAATGTTCGATCCATCAGCAATACGTGTATCATTTATTATCCACTGACTGTGAATGAACAAGAATAAATGTGATTGCCTGTTTGAGTTCAGCACTTCCATGAGTTGTCAGCTTGCATGTATATATCTAATGTGTTGATAAAACAAAAAGAAAACTGATGAAACTAAACCTGTTCGTTACTTAACATATCCAAATTAAGTATTATTGTACATCTCTACATTAAGATTGATCATGGTCTTCATCTGTTGTTTCTGAATACTGCTTCCCAATTCACATTCTTATATACATCGTTTCTATGTATTGGATTTTGGCAAAGATGTAGAAAAAGGATATTATAATTATGATGAAGGACTATTCAATTTAGTCATAATCCCTTGACCATTTCCTTAATTGTAAATGATTAAATGTGTATTAACCTTTAAGTTCTCCGTTTAGATATGTACATATAAATACATTAATATAAGCCAAATGTTTTATGAATATGTTCATAGTATATCTATAACATATTATGTACGAAACAATAAAGGCAAGACGGAATAAGAGCAGTATAACCGGAAGAAAGCCTTGAAATATTAGTGTCGAATGTAGTGATGCTACGTGATTGAGGAGCTTGACCGATATAACATAATTGTCTTGAATTACCGGATAGGTAGGAAGAAGACAACAAATAACATTATGACCTATTCTTTCCTTGCTGAATCCTTTATTTACTTTTATTGGTAAGTTTCATTTTACATTTGCATTAGTCTTTAGAGATAGAACATGCTGAACAGGATATGTCCCACTTTAATAAAACACATTCTAGTCTTTCTTTGATGTTTTCATTGTGATTTTAAAAAAGTTTTTTAAGACAATGGCAAAATGTGTGATTTGACTTTCCATTACAAACATTTTGCAAATGTGCCTGATGAAATAAATAGTCTTCCAAGTATTATATTGTTCTGTCTTTTTTTGGTATAGAAGGAACAAACAAGTTCCATATTGAGACATTAATTCAGCTGTGTTTCAGTTACAGATCGATTGCAGGTAATATTAGAGACAACTCAGAATTTGATTACAAAACGTAAAGCAGCAGGAACCCATTAATTTCCTTTGTTGTATTATTTTGTTAGGGATGCTGAATACTTGCACGTCCATTCACTAGATGGTTTGTTTCATCTAAGGATTCAACTGTACTTTGTACATACCATTTACTTATTAATGGCGTTTTAAGTAGGCTTCGAATTTAAACAAGTGTCAGTGAAATTTGTTATAATTACGATGGCGCATTGCCAAAATAAGTTTGCCGTGCTCAAATGTTTTCGACTGGCATATCTTTTCACTATTTTAACACAGCCGGTGTGTCTAACGCAAGCAAGAAGAGCTGTCAGTAATATAAGTGATTCACCTGTTTTGGGTAGGACCTGTGTGAACCATTGTAAATGTCACATAGTATATATGTATGTGTGTGTGTATGTTGTGACCGTATAGGTTTTGCGTACATTGTACTGCACCATTCAATAAACGTTATTTTAATATTTATATGCCAGAGAGACTATAGAATAAATAATTTAAACGTATCTTCATCAGACATCATCTGTTCAGACTGGAGTATTGTCATCAGACATCATCTGTTCAGACTGGAGTCTTGTCATCAGACATCATCTGTTCAGACTGGAGTATTGTCATCAGCCAGTATCATCTGTTCAGACTGGAGTATTGTCATCTGGTCTGTAATGTGTACTCCTACTAATAAACTCGTTCATGGATTATTCTCATATTATTTATCATCAATCGTGAAAAGATGCAAAAATGCGTGTTCTTCTTTATATCCACTGGTTCTCGTTGTAATCTAAAATGCTACCACGCAGATAGATGGTAGCGAATATATTTTGGTTAAAAGTTTGCTAGATGAGTAGATAACAAAGAACGATTTGAAGAACACATGCACTCCCCAGATGAAGATGGGATGAAAGTTACATTCTTAAAATTCATATGAATTCTTCTTTCACCTTGAATATACTCTATACCAATAGAGGAGGGTTGAACAGAGTATTCATAATGTTTATAATCTTGAATTCATCCGTTGCAAAACTTTAATATTTTTGGTGGTTGCAATCTATTGTTTTGGTTGTATAACCGATATATTTAGGACTAAGTTGAAAGCTATTATTAATTAATAATTTACGTAATAGAAAACATATTCTCCCACGAATACAAAAGATAATAATAGGCACAAAAATGTTAATAATGTAAAGGGTACAAAAGGATACAAATCAAACAGGGCCGTATTATACATGAGGCTGACTAGGCTGAAGCCTAGGGGCCCACCAAGAGCAGGTGCCCATGCAACCTTTAGCCATTCTATGGCAATGCTGCGTAATCGAGAATTCCACATTAAAAAATTCGTAATATTATTGTAATAATATATTTCTTTATTAAATACTTCATATGTATGATAAGTGTAATAAATTGCGGGAAAGGAGAGCGCGAAATTCGTGAGTGGATGTCGAGGGCCCCAAAGAAGCTCGAAGCCTAGGCACCTTGCCATGTGTTAATACGGCACTGAAAACATATCATGGTATTTTGGTTTTTGAGACGAAAATCAAACGTAATTGTAATGGTAGTAGCAGTTGTAGCAATATTAGTAGTTTTAACAGTTATTGTTCGTTCAGCACCATTTCATACCACAATGTAGGTATACATTGCTAAAAGCAGAAGAGGACACAAACGGGATTGTAGTAGCTGTACCACTGGTAACATTAAACCAGCTTGTTATGGCAACATTTAAAACTATAGAAATGCACGACTACCAATACAAATAATTAATATATTTGTAGGTTGTTAATATACTGCGTTTTTATTATTGCATTCAATAATTCGTCTGTCCATCCGTTTTCCATATATAATTTGAACGAACTCATGGAAGGTGATTATGTCCGATACATATATGACATTTTACTAGGATGAAGTAGATGATGAGAAAGGATTCGAATTCTGAGTACATCTAGCAGGTGCAGAGTGGTTGAAGTTAAAAGTTTTCATACATGGAATGGGCACCTGGGCATTTCACGATCCTTTAGTGGTCTTGATTGTAAAACACGTCGTGCGTTAATATGCGGTCAAATACCAAACTATTATAAATATTATTATTATTATTATTATTATTATTATTATTATTATTATTATTATTGTTGTTGTTGTTGTTGTTGTTGTACACATAACACCATTATAGCATCCCATTATAATTTGGAATGAGACTATACTAAAACTTTCATTAGTGTCTTAAAGTTTATTTCGCTACAGATTTGTAAATCAGATGATTTCGTAATGTATTGTTCTTTTCTCATGAGAGCTGTATAAAGTCAATATTACTAGAAAAATGAAACGCGGTGATTGCAAGTATTCGCAATCTTTTTGAGAAATGTTATCTCTGCTTTTTTACAACAATCATCAATTATTGAATTTAAAGATATAACAGTCTATATTAGAAAGTAATGTTCAGGAGTGACGATCTTGATTGGATATCATCTGGACTTTCTTTTTCGGCAGCATTAATTTACCAAGAATATATATATATATATATATATATATATATATATATATTAAAGACATCCTGAATGAGTTTCACGTCATTATAAATATTATTGAAGACACCCGATTCTTTGTTTTGAGTCATTTGGCTTTGTACAGCTTCACTTAAAAGAAATTAATTGAATTTAACGTAAATTTGTAATGGAGCATTGTGGTCTAGTAACCAAGTAATGAGCTTCATTTCTAGCTCTTTGCAATATCTTTCACAGGAGAGATGGTGTCCGATTGTCATTCTTCATCAAATTGGTTACATCAGAATAACCTTGCGAAAGAAGTGTTGGTTTTTAACCAAATGCCATACACATTTATAATCTTTAGACGTCGAACGAAATGGATTTCCAGCAGTACACGTCACCATTTAAAAGGGATTTTGTCCTGAAACCCCATTAAACTAACTTCAGTTACTCAAAACAAGATCCTCTTTCCAACGTTACGTCGAGAAGATCGTAGTAAGTTGGGCGCATTCTTATCACTATTAACTCATGTCCTGTATGTACCTGCAAAATATTATGTTTAAAAGTCTTGGAATGACCTTATATCACAGAAATTTCTTTGTGATCGTGGATATAAGGAGTTACATCATGAAAGCACTGACATAAAATGTCCTTGTCACTGCTAAGCCTGCTTCACAGTGTCTAATAATTTTAGCTTAATGTCTGTCAATCGGGAAGCCGAAATTTGAATCCGTTTAGTGACTGCATGGGCTGAAATGTATGCTCGCACTAATTTTAATGTACTTTATATATGGCAGCTGCGGCGTCCTTGCGGTTGGAAAGTCTGCCTTGGATGCGGAAGGTTGTGCGTCCGATCCCTGGGCGAGTCATACCTAAGACTAATAAGACGGTACTAACAGCTGTCTCGCTTGTCGCTCAGCCTTAAAAGGATAGTGTTAGAACTGGTCAGACTGGTGTCAGGATAATGTGACTGTAGCGACATCATGCTACATGTATGCGGCATGTCTGTTAAACATCACTATAATCTGTGACACTGCAGACATCGTAGTGATAATACAGAAAAGTCCAGTTCATCATCATCATCATCGTCTCTCTCTCTCTCTCTTTCTCTCTCTCTCTCTCTCTCTCTCTCTCTCTCTCTCTCTCTCTCTCTCTCTCTCTCTCTCACACACACACACACACACACACATTATCGCTTAGTTTCTAGCTAAGGTATATGAACAGTTATGGGCCATTGAAGCTCGTGAATTTTAACATTTAATTTATGACATGTATCTGATCAACACGATACGTTTCCTTGGTCATTTAACATTCCATGCATCAAATCAAACACAATCCAATCATTATTTAACATGAACTTTAATTTCACGTGTTAAGGGGCGATGAGCATATTTGGAATACTTATTCAGCAGATACCAATATAATGCTTGTTGCTTTGGCAGTCTCCAAATGCATATGCTAAATATGATAAACTTTTGTTGTAAACACAATCTTGTTTGGGCCCGCATATATCATTTTACGTTGTTTAAACATTGTTTTTAAATTTGAATGTAAAGTTAAATTTTAGAAGTATATTAACTGTTACAAAATTCGTCTATTGATCAGGCTAGTGTTACGTTCTAGCTATCAAATAAATGTTTTGTTTTGAAACTAATACTGGCAAATTGACTTTTCATTGCTAAACAGCGAATGTAAAAATGACGAATAAGTGCTCGTCATTTATGCTGCCTGTATGATGGTATTATTTTGCCTGTGTCTAATAGCATGCAAGGAAGGAAGAAATAACATCCGTCTTGAAACGTTAATTGAAGTGGAAGTTGCAGTTTTACATCGAGGTTGATAAATTAGAGGCTGCTTTGAAGTTGTCAAACAAACTTAATAGCTGCAGGAACCTCTTAGCTTACTAGCATGATGTTTTTAAACTTTGTCAGACAGTGCATAGAACATATGCGAACCATCAAATATGTCATGTATTAAATCTCTATATGGCTTTTTGCAACGTATACAATTTGTTAATGCGCTATCACAAATATATGATAATGTCCCTAAGGGTATCTAATAGAGAAAAGCACTGAATATTGTTGCACGAAGTTGATATTCTTCGTTCCAGTTAGTACTCTGCGTGTTTTGAGCTTATCTCTATTAAGAAATTGTCAGAAGGTTCATACTGATACACGTATTCTTTAATTACAGATCACAACAGTTGTAATTATGCAATGATATCAACTGCTTGCTGAAAAATAAGTAAACATTCAGTGAAAGCTATAAAACTTTTACCATCATTGTTATGTAACTTATATACCGTCTCTATTTACAACAGCCGTTTATCTGTCGTTATTAAAATATGCCATTTATATTCTCTGTTGATCGGAAAGCTTCATGTATTACCCTTACCATCTCATTGTTTTACATTCAACGACTTGGTTTTGATATACCTGGTCGATATGAAAACTTGTATCATTTGTGAAATATAATGTCTCGAACCTTTTGTATGGCGCTAAATAGCATGACGATTAATGTGACATGATTGTGCATAGCATCAATATGGTGTATAGAACCATATACATCTTCATTGTATTGGTTACAATCAGCGAAGAAACAAGACTTAATAAAAACTAAACATTGTGGAATTTCTGATCATATTCTCCTTAAAAGAGAGGTCGTCATGTAATGATGGGATTAATAGTGAGGGATTAAGATACATAATTATTTACTTGATCTATTAGACTTTCTGTCATTGTTGAACACGAGGTGATTGTTTACGTTTGTTATTATTTTTAATTAAGATTAAACCTAGTTTGTAGTGCTGCTGTTCTTGCACATTTGAGAATTGCAAGCCTTGCCAAATAGCTTAAGGAATCTTTTGAAATTTAAAGAAGATTGATATGTGCATATCAAGCTAGGATACAAATTTTGTATGTTAATTATTGATAACTTCACTTTCATATTCATGGAAACGTTATTTTATATCCCAAAATTAACTGAGCTATCTCTTTACCAGCTGTACGTGGCGAAAATACTTTGGCTTAATCTTTTAGTGTGATAGAAATAAGAGTGCATGTTTGACATAGTCAAATATCCTAAGAAAGATCTGGGTTTATGACTCACTAAACGTAGAAACTGCAAGTGTATAAATAAACGTTTCCGAGAAATCCAAATGCAATTAATATTAAACAATTATTTGTAACCGGTGATTCCGAACCATAATCCTTTTCCAACAAGATATATATTAATATTTGCAGACCGGTACAAGTGAACTGGAGCTAAAGTCATTTTAGGCTGTTTTCTCTTGTGTCCATTGCCAACAAATTATTGCTATTTATTTTCCTTTCACAATACGGGCACAATCTCATATTAGCTTGCACTCGTTTACATATTAAATTAATGTAACTCTACACACGAAAGTATTTGCCTACATTCAAATAGAGTCTCATAAGCTTCTAATCCGATACCTTTAGAGAATCGCCACATGTCAGTCTAGACAGATTTTTCTGCCATGTCTGGTTTGAAAACAATCACTTTTTGTTGCTTTTTATTCTCTGATCAGTCTCTGAACAAAAATATGGTATCTGATGGAGTTTACCCAAAACATAACACCAAAATTGATTCGAAAGGCAGCTAAAAGTTAATCTACTTCATGATATATATTATTTTGATTCTTAAACATTTTGGAAAAAATTTACTAAATGATCTACTATCATGACTGTGCATATACCATGTATTCTTTGTCTCTCATTATTCACATGTCTCACTACCACTGTATTGTATGTAAAACGTATGTGGCATTGAAAAGGAACAAAATAATATTCGAGCCAGAATATTGGAACAATTTTGCTTACACAAAACACTTGTAAAATGATTTTTGTAATCATGTGCACTATGAATATATATATATCTATATATATATATATATATATATATATATATATATATATATATATATATATATATATAATCAATATAAAGACTAATTCAAAATGTTTATTTTTTAGAATTAACACCATACATGTTTTCAGTCCAAAATATGAAGATTAATCTCAACTGCTTTGAATAATTAAGTGGTTTCAAAACTACTAACGAAACAACATTCTGTGAAACAACAGTTAACCTCCATTTGCCTTTGCAATATATATCCACCCAATTGCTTCAGGGTATTTTCTAATTTAAGTGATCATGACTATACGTTCCTAAATGCCATCTAAAGCACAATGTATTATTCAACAGACTGGTAAAATAAGATTCGAACATCTATTCTGGGATTCATGTAGGAAGCATACTCGAGAAACGTTTTTGATTACATGCCACACATGATTCAAATAAATAATAATAATAATAATAATAATAATAATAATAATAATAATAATAATAATAATGATGATGATGACTTTGTATAGCGTCTATAACGATATGACTACTAAAAACAATACACCGTGAAATTAAAAGCATAAAAAATTGTGAAACGTTTTAAGGTAGTAAACATTATTAGGTCATTAAGTTTGTTATTGCAGTCAAAATAGGTAAGCTTTAGTAGCACTCATGAGAGGGATCACTGTGTCTGTGTGTCTAATTATAATGGGCATTTCAATCCACATAGCTGGGCCCTGGTATGCAAAAGAACGTTATCCATATGAATTTGTTTTCGTTGTGGGAATAATGAGTATACGATTGTCCGAAGAGGAGAATAAGTATCTTGCTTGTGCATACACATGGGTTAGGCCAAGTAGGTATGTTGGACTGGAGTCCGTCAGTGCAACGTAGCACAGCGATACAATTTTGTGTTTCATTCTGATCCAGCCCGTGTAGGGTACAGAGCAGCGGGAAGGTGTGCTCTGATCATGGTATTCTAATGTTACGTATATTTGATTTAAATAATTTATTTTTAATTGTCAGATCCAAATTTGTCATTTTGGATTTCGAATTCATTAATTGGGAGATTATTCTGGAAGGTCTCTATGACCTTTGCTTTTCTTGTAAACAAAAAGTGTTGGCCTCAATTTCTGACCTTGCTTCAGAGTGATAAACAGGTCTTGGAAATAATTGGTTGTTTTCCAAGGACATCTTTTTATTTTTAGTTCTGAGGGGTGAGAGGTGGCTGATTCTTATCTGGATCTTTCCTTGCGTACGTGTTTAAATGATCGTACGTTTGTTCTATGACCTTCTATGACCTTCCAAAAAATCACGTGATCCCTAGTTGACGTAAAAAACAGATATATAAACCATGTTTTAGGAGTGAATTCAGTAGATGTTGGGCTTTCATAATATTACGTTGTGTCTTCTTTTTGAGTCAATTTTAATTACCGTGTACGGGAAATTGTGTCGTTGGAGCAAGAGGAATTATTTTATTTTTTTCTGAAAAAGAATATGTGCTTATAGATTTTCAATTTGGATTATTATAAAAAAAACAAGAACTAACTAAATCACGTGGCATCGTCGTCCATATTGGATTACATCGTCAAGATTCGAACTGGGATTTATTAGGATATTTATTTATCAGGACTCTTGCAATTCCATTAGTGGATTATTTTTGTGAATTGTATATTGGAATAATTTTTGGACTTTATTCTCTAAAACCGTAAGTTTATTTATGTTCTTTTATGACAATATTTGTACTCAATAAATTGATTGTTAAAGTTTTCACAAGCTTGTTAGTTTTCACTCTTTCTGTGTTGCTGATTATTAGAACCTAAGCACGTAACACTAAGGATGATCTGAGCAGCATTATTATGAACTTTGTGAAGTGTTTTGAGTATATATTGCGATGTACGACACATAATTGAGTTACAGTATTCCAGTCTTCAAGTTACTAATGAAGACACAAGTGTTTTAGTAGCTACACATGATAGATATTTGCGAATGGTGCTGATGCATCGCAGCTCAAGGTATGCAGCCTTGCATACGTTCATGACACGTTGGTGCAGGGTAAGAGTACTGTCCAGCGTAACACCTTGGTTTCTTACAAGCTGTGTTAATTTAATGTTGGTGTTGTTGATTGTTCCTAGATTGATCGGGTTGATATTGTATTAACCACTTTAGTAAATTAATTATGATGGCGAGACACACAGATACTTTTGCATCCTGTATTACATTAATAATCCAGGCTGTTTGCATATGCATATATTCGGCTATTTATATTTAGAGGGAGCAGCAATTAGCGCAACACTTGTGGCCATGATTGGAGTGACAAAGACTGCGACTGTTGACATTCCACCTCATCACTAATGTGCATCATATGTAAATCCCATTGAGCATGTATCCATGGTACTGTGCGCCATTGCATCTATAATAATTCCTGCTTGCAGAAATACGAGTCCGCCAATACATGAACCAGCCTAGGATATGTCGGACTGAAATAGAGATTGTCGTTTAGACCACAGTTGGAAAGTTTAACATTAGATATAACAATGTCTGAATATCTGCTACACTTATATGTTAGAGATTAATCAGCATATTAAAGTTATAGGGTGGAATAAAATCTTTATATCAGCCTTGAAGGCTTTCAAAATTATATCCATTTCAATTATGAGAAACTATTAATCATAAATAAGGCCACGATGCTTTGTCAGTACCGAAGTTGGACTACTTGCTTATCCCATCCCTTTGTGTTCGCATCGCAGTGATCGTTATCCCTTTGCGAATCCAATGTGACTCCATGGTGAAACCAGGAATGGTTGCTCACTTTGAAAGATGGCCCAATTGCTAAAGTTCGGTCGCCACTTGAGAAACGTAATCATTGTTGTGAGAGTGCAAGAAAGCGACCATGCACTAATATATTGCTGTCGTAATTGGCAAGTTTTGGTCGGGTAATCTGGTAGACTGATTGCTCGAAAAAATGTAAAAACGACTACGAATGCCTGAATTAAAATCTTTTTCCAGTGGAACATATTCTAAGAATCGAGACCTAGACGACCGAAACGTGAAAGGCTATGAGGTCTAAGCCGTTCTGGTTGACAACAGGTTGCCAATGATAGGAGATTAAAATTTAAAATAAAAAATGTAACAAGACTGTTTTTGAAGCCTGTGGTATCTAAATCATTGAAATAGACTGCGCACTTTTCACTATGGACATTGTTAGGATATGATTCAAACTCCTATTCCAGGAGCGTAACACATTTGAATAATTGCGCCTAGGCGGATGACTAACTCTAAAGTGCTGCATTTCAGCTATCAGACCTCTTACCACTGGCTTAGTAGTGAATCCGAAGGTAACTGACTGGGCTGCCATGTTGTCATAGAATCCAGAAAAGATCAGAAACTTCTACGTACCGGGAACTGCGATAAGGGTTTGTAGGGGGCCTGTATGTCATGAGATAGGGATGCTTAGGTGTACTTCTAACAAAAACATGCGACCTTCATCTGACACTCATTTGGATGTACATGTTTCACAGTGGCATGCGTTCTACGGTCATCCCTGCGACCTTGTCGTATGTCTTGCATATCATTCCGCTGTTACTGAGAATGAGTGTAGTAGTAGAATGATAAGAATATTGACGTCAACCCCATCATTAAAGAGGCGAATATGTAATGAAGAATACGACTGTATATCAGAGAATGAGAGGCTAGTAAGGCTGAAATAGAAGGAAATGAATGTTTCCACGCTTTGCAAATTAGTAACTGATATTACGAATGTAGGATGACCGGTGTCTGTCATGATGTGAATAAGTATAAACTTTGGTTGCTTGGATGGTTGGTTGGTTGATTATGTGTGTGTGGTTGGATGGTTTGTTAGATGTGTTGTTGGTTGGCTGGTAGTGTGTGTGGTTGTTGGTTTGTTGGTTGGTTGTGTGGTTGGTTGGTTGGCTGAAAACTCTAATCTGAAATTTAGTTTAGAAAAGCAGGTTAACACACATATTTGTTTGTGCAATAAGAGATAATAAATTTCAATATTTATTTAGATCTTGTTTCACTACTTAATATGCACTAAAACTATATTTAGGTTGTGTCGCTTCTACTTTCAATATTTGCATAGTAATTTATACATATTAGTTTAATGCATACATATATAATCCTAGTCTTAAGGCTTACAAAATTATGCCATTCAAATCCGCTTCATTACTCTGTATTTCCCACTAGAATATGCCATAGAAAACTAATTCCGTGGTAACCATATAAAAGCTCAAGAGAAATGGAACGTAATTTAGTCTTTTAATTTTCTTTGTTGGTGCACCTGCTCTTTATGTTATCGTTTAATTAAAATGATCGTATTCTGTCATCACCAGACTATAAAATTCACTTTCTAAAGAACGTTCATAATCAGTTTTCGTTACGATCTTTTAGTGCTTATTCGTAAAGTTGTGTGGCAGACGTAGTATTTTGCGGGAGTTGCGCAACTTTCCCATAACAAACTATGCATTTTGTTTAGTTTAGGCTCAATCTGAGGTGAAACATAAGCTCGTATCTATGTTAAGGACCGTTGATTGCTGCAATATGCAATTAAATATCTAATTCATAATATAATCAAGGAACAAGCATTTATGTGTTTTGTGTTCATCATGGATAATGAATTTCCTCACTGGACATGCTATTAATACAATCTATCTTAAGGCAGAATATACTACAATTTCTGTTTTGTGAGACCTTTGATCATGTGTTGTCGACATAAATGAGTTAGTATACTAAACGGGTTGTATGATTTTTTATTAAGAAGTCAAAGTTTAATTCTGTTTCATCGTGAATATATAACAGTTGTCTTGTTGTTATTAATGATATTGCAGAAGGTTTGTCTAGTATAACTAACATTTCGCAGCAAACAATGAAAGAAAACCGAATACTTAGAATGAATAAACAATGGCCCGTCGTGAAACATTCATCAACACTGGAAGCCGTATTGATACCAGCAATGTCTTATTAACTCAAATGTCACATCCCACATTATCTTTAGATAATGCACCGATTGCCTTTGTATGTTTTTTTATGAATACTTTGAAGTAACTAAAGGTCACTGAACATTGCAAAGTCTATAATGAAGAAGTTGCTCAAAAGTCTTCAAAGATGATTTAATAAATGGAAACAATCACTTTTAAAATGAAAGTACATTAACTGACCACACACGCATCTTAAAAATAACAGCATTTTTAGTTTTGGTATAAAGCAAAGTAATGGACCAATACTATTGGCATATAAGATCGTGATCCTCCCATGACGCAAGAATACGAATATATATATATATATATATATATATATATATATATATATATATATATATATATATATATATATATAATTGCAATAGCCATTGACACTAGGCCTTTATGTTAAATTTGTCAGTTACGAGGCGCACAGTGCGTTTGAATCTTTTGTTGTTTCTTAAACATATAATGTTCTAAAGATCGGTTTTTAAAAAAAAATATTATAAAAAACTGTCCAAATGAACCCCTCGTTCCCTTCTCGATGTCTCTTTCTCTCTCTTTTTTTCTTGCCTGTCTATGTCTATGTATATGTCTATGTCTCTGTTTGTCTGTCTGTCTGTCTCTGATATATGGCCGGTAGATTCCATGAAAATACGAGTGTTAGGGATTTTCGCTTGTGACATACAACGATGCATTTGGACTTGGTAATGACGGTAATGTTATACAAACCGTACATGAGAGAGAGAGAGAGAGAGAGAGAGAGAGAGAGAGAGAGAGAGAGAGAGAGAGAGAGAGAGAGAGATGATATTCTTTTATTCCTCCAATTTCTGAAGATTTTATGACAAAAAAGAAATGCATTTATATACATAGGATTACAAAAAATAGCGGATTCGTTACTTATTGAATTATTGCCAATAGCAAACGAATAAATACATTAAAATCATTACTAAACTAGATAGATATAGATATACGATAGAATATTTGAAAATGTATTAGAGACCGACCGAATTTCGGTTTCGGTTTCGGCTTCGGGGCCGAAAGTTCCCATATGACCACTTTCGGCGTAGTTTCGGTTTCGGCCGAAAGTGATTTAAGCTTTCGGTCGACTACCAGAACGTCAAGAGACAAACTGTCACTCTGCTTATGCAGCGGCACATGTAGGACACACGGTACTAATTCAACTCCAATGGTAAACATATGGAAACACTGTCATATTCAAAATTCAATAACTTAACATTTCTGGATGCTGATGTTCAGACCTATATTTTTCCATGCACAACTAACCTTGATGTAAGTTCTTAAATGTAGAAAAACATAGGACCCGCGGCATGTTGTTGACATAAATTGGCAGGAAGCACATGTAATTGATTCTGCACCAAATGAATCAGGTGCTACTTTCATTATTGACTACTAATAGGTGAAGCCTCTAAATTTACTTCAATTGCATCAATAGAATTTTGTCTATATTTTTTTAAAATTACAGATAGGATCAGCTCTCAAAAAATATTTTTAGTAAAATTTTCATTTTCATTATTAACCAATTATGGACCACCAAAGCCGTATATACTCTCACCCATTTTTAGACTGGTTCACAGCTCTTCCGTATAATTAGTACCGTGTGTCCTGTAAGGCTGTTAGTCTGTAAACGTATATAACACGTAATCCGTATAAAAATTGTAAATCATCGTTAAAGAATGTCGAAGAATGCGGTGTGGAAGTATTTCACAAAAGCTGAGGCAGATGCAAGTAAGGCAAAGTGCAAAGAATGTAGCAAACTGTTTTCATTAGGCAGCGATAAACCAAAACTTCAAACAGTTTCAGGCTTGAAAGGACATCTGGCCAGCTGCCACAAGGAGCTTCATGGCACGTACTTGAAGATGGCCATAAATGACGAAACAGAGCGTGCCGCAAAAAAAAAGAAGATAGAGGAGACAGTGATGAAACATGCACTACCGAATTTTGTCCAGCCCTCGTTGACGTCAATGATTGAGAACAGAATTATCTGGCCTGAAGACCATGTATCTGTTCAGCGAATTGATAAGTGCATCGTGGACATAATCATTGTTGACATGTTGCCCTATTCAATTGTTGAAGGTGATGGATTCAAAAGATTGAACATTGGTGATCCACTGAGCACTCGTCGTTATAACGTCAAAAGCGAGAAATATTACAGAACAACGCTTATGCCTGCCACATATGACAAAGTCGTGAAACACGTCGCAAATCTACTGCAAGAGGCTACATGGATTTCGTTTACAACAGATGGATGGAGCAATCCAACGAAATCATGCTCATTGCTGAGCTTCACGGCTCATTTCTTTCATGCAGATGTGCGGCGTAAAGTTATCTTGAGTGCGATGGTGCTGGAACAAGACCATGATGGAAATTATCTTGCATCGAAACTTCTGGAAGCCATTGCGAAATGGGGGATAGCCGAGAAGATTCACATTGGAGTAAGAGACAATGCCGCGAACATGAAAAGTGCAATGAGACTCGCAGGCGTCACTGATATTGGCTGCGTGTCCCATACTTTACAGTTGGTTCTGCATGATGCACTGTTTACGCAAACATCAGTACAAGTTGTCATCAAAAAAGCTCGTAAGATTGTTGCCCACTTTAAGCATAGTGAGCAGGCTTGCCGTCATCTCATGGAACATCAATTCACGATGAAAGTCCCATAACACTCGTTACTGCAGGACGTTGAGACGAGATGGAATAGCACCTATCTTATGCTGGAGCGTCTGGTCGAACAGAGCAAGGCAATTAATCTGTTTAGCGTAGAGCGAGGCGGAATTGACAGCCTCTCGATCGCAGAATGGGAACTGGCTGGAAGAATTGTGAAACTTCTAAAACCATTCTACACAGCAACGTTGGACATTTGTGCTGACGAATCATGCATTTCATTGGTTTTCCCGCTCGTCTTTAATCTGAATAACATGCTAAAAACTACTACAGAAGCAGATCAGGGCCTGAAGCAGATGAAAGCGTCGCTGCGTGATGCAATGTATCGTCGATTCTCTTATATTGGTTCCTCAGCACTCTTTCTTGCTGCCACGCTGATTGATCCACGCTTCAAGGATACTTACTTCAGCGAGCAAGAGAAAACGGTAGCAACGAAAGTAGTTCTGGATTTTTTACGTTCGGTTCAAGAATATGCTACGAGTAATGTCAGTACGCCAGCCGCAGCTTCATCAACTGACAGCGTTGAGTCCAAACCTGAGAACAGCGAGGCGTCCAATGCCGAAGAGGAGGTGGATCTGTAGGCTGCGCATGACAGTCAGTCTTCTAATATCGATCTATCAGAAACTAATGACAGTCGAAGTCAAAACAATGACATGCCGCTGTACGAACAACAGTTAAATAGTTACCTCAAGGAGCCACGTCTGCCTCGAATGACGGATATATATGCGTATTGGCATTGCAGTCAATACCCACTTCTGGAATCCGCTGCTCGCAAGTACTTGTCTGCACCACCCACCAGCGTGGCAAGTGAGCAGTTGTTCAGTGCAGCAGGGCAGCTGTATGCCGACCGACGCAGCAAACTACTGGGCTAAAATGCAGAAAAACTTTTGTTTCTGAACTACAACATTCGTTTGTTTGGATTCAACTACTAACCAATGAACGCTGAACGAACAGCTATTTAACAACTGTTACTGCAAGACTGCAAGTGTAGGCTCGTATTGATTATTTCTGGATTACAAAATACTTGAGTATTAAAGTTTTATTGATAAAGTTTATTTTTTTTATTGCATCTTTGACTTAGTTTCACAAGATAGCTTTTAAATCTTTTGCTGGGTTATACATCTTTCGGTTTCGGCTTCGGTTTCGGCCGAAAGCTCATCTTTAACTTTCGGTTTGGTTTCGGTTTCGGCCGAAGCCAGAAAATCACATTCGGTCGGCCTCTAAAATGTATCCTGAAAACAAAAATAGTTAGATTCCTAATAGCTTTGCAATCCAGTACAATTAGTTCTTTCCTGATAATCACGAGTGAGTTCTCTATTGAAACGAATATATAATATCCTTCATCTTAATGAAATACTTGGCAGATAGTCTGATCATATTGATCCATGCATCAAATTCTAAACGTTCTGATATATCATTTAAACCACCAAGTAGTATAATCAGTATAACATCATCGATCTGATCAAAGAAATCACGATAAATCACTGGAGACATATACGAAAATAGACTTTCCATCAAGTGATTTCTGTCGTTTGAGGTTAAGGAACAATTCATCGAAATGTGCAAAATACGGTCATGACTCATTTTGCCACATAGGGGACACAGTCCAGGTCTTGCTTGCATTCCTCCAATACGAATTAAAGTCCCATATTCCATTTTTCTGCTTGAGTCAGTGTAAGCTATTTTCCATAAATGATGCATTTTTAGTCCTGGATTAATTTTTAAAAATCTACCAAATCCCTCTGATGGATTTCTGATACTCATTTCATGTTTTCTCTCCTCAAATATCTGTATTCTTGTCCCAATTAAGTTATTACATGTTGTTTTGTTTGGAAATGTTCCAGTGAAAATAAAGTCATTGAGATAGTCTTCTAAATCATACTATTTGAGTACAGTATTTACATCATATATAAAAGAGTTGTAGCTATGTTGGGGGTCAAAATCAAATTTCCAACAGCCCAGAGGAAAACCTTTTTAGCAGTTAAGTTTGCTGATGTTCTACACATGCGACCAAGGAATACAAGTTTTTGCTTATCTATGCGAGCTTCCATTGATATCATCCCCAAGCATGATGTCGTAGATCCAATAGGCGATCTTTGAGGGAAACCTTGTACTCTCTGGGCGAAATATCGTTGTATTTTCTCCTTTGATTCAATGTCCCGATATGACATATTTAACCAGATTTTCTGAGCCATACAAAGCGGACGGCAATATAACTCTTTCTCAGACTTTCACAGAAACTATAGGATTCATCCCATTTGCATTTAATCCAATTGAATATAGTGAGTTTGTTACACGTTTAGCTTTATCGTAGGAATAGACTATACGATCATTAGTTTTCATTGATTTGTGAAAAGGTAACTCCTGCATATTTCACTCTTTTTGCTCTAGGAATATTCTGTGATCCCAGAGTAATTCCATTTGATGAATACACTTCCTTTTTTATTACTAAATATCATCCAATTACTATTTTTAGAGTTATATTTCAATTTCCACTTATGTGCATATTGATAAGCTGTATTCACGAGTATTTGCAATCCATTCAGCGTAGAGCTTAGTAGAGTAGTGTCGTCTGCCAAAAGCATGCCAGGTATGTTCATCTGATTCACTGTTATCCCGCAATTAGTCAACTAACTCATTCAATAGATCATTTATGTTCACGAGAATTAAAAAAGTCGACATTACACGCCCTTGTCCAACTCCTCTCCTTAATTGAAATGTGTTCGATATACATCCTCTACACGCTACACAGGCACTTGACTGTGTGTAGGAATGGGCGATTATTCTCCATATTTTTGCATCAATTCCTAATATTTTTAGTTTTTTAGTAGTCCACAATGCCACAGTCTAACGAATGCCTTTTCGTTATCCAGAAAAACAGCATATACATTAGAGTTATGATTAGTAAAGTACATCAAACATTCTTGAAGAGTAAATGCAGCGGAGATAGCTCCAGCCTCCTTACGAAATCCAAATTGATAAGGATGTGGAAAGCTTATTTTGTCTAAATACTTTTGAATTCTGGTCATCAATATTTTATCAAACAATTTTCCCAGACAAGATGTCAATGTTATACGACGATAATTCATCGGATCTTTGTTATCTTTACCATTTTCTTTGCATATCGGTATAATCATCCCACATCTATATACATTAGGTAAATACTCATACTGGATCATGAAAGTAAAAATGGTAGATAAATGTCTGATTAAATATTTTCCACCATACTGTAAGTGTTCATTAGATATGCACTCAATGCCTGGTGATTTTTGTGTTTTTAGAGACTTGATATGTTGCAACCCTTCTTCTTCTGTAATATTATTACATTTTATGTTATCAGTCTCTAGTTTGCTATCTTCGTACATATTCTTCATTTTGACACAATCATTATGTTCCTCGTCTGTTGTACCACTAGTGTTAGGGATTTTCGCTTGTGACATACAACGATGCATTTGGACTTGGTAAGGACGGTAATGTTATAAAAACCGTACATAGGAGAGAGAGAGAGAGAGAGAGAGAGAGAGAGAGAGACAGAGACAGAGAGAGACAGAGAGAGAGAGAGAGAGAGAGAGAGAGAGAGAGAGAGAGAGAGAGAGAGTTGTATAGTCTTCAGAAATGTCAATTAAAGCAGAACAATGACCTAGATGGACTGTCAAGAGATTACAAAATTTTCATTACCTATTATTGGTTTATCATTCACTTTGCTTCTACTTCACGCTAATTACTATACGCCGGTAAAGAATGCCGGACAGTAGAGTTTCCCCTGCTATTGATATCTATTTTGTTCTGTCCTTCGACTTAGAATTTACACCCACATACTTAATACACAAACATCATCGCATTAACTTTGTTTCGTAGGATTATTCATTTGACAAATAATCATTTCAAAACAAGATTAGTATACTCTTGTCTTAAAAAGGGCGAAAAATATAGGTTTAATTATGAACTGATTATGAGTCAGTTAATGCGTTGTGTGTAATATAATTGAAAGTGAGTATGGAACTAATTGTCACAGTCATGTACATTTGCAAAATTATGTTTTACGCATGCACGTACATTTGCTATTTTCGTAAAGGAACTATAATCAGAATGGTAAAATGTGCTTTTAACCACACAGTAGCAGCTTAGAACTGACTCTTGTTGGCGTCGATACAAAACGTATAGGTGTGAGGCGTTACCACTACTAAGGTAAATGTATGCTGTATTATAGATGTAACGTGCTCTCAAAGAAACACAACTCTGATATTTGATGTTACAATGCAAATTAGACACACGAACAAACACCGTAATTAAAAACATATTTATCTCACCAATGATTAGAAGACAACGAGTTATATAGTGATGGAAAACATGTTTGTTAAGTAAAATAACTAATGCTCGAAAGCTTTGTCGGGGATTTTCTCATGATTTCTCATGATTTTCTCACTGAAGTTACCATCAAGCTTAAGGTTTTATTGATTTGTAGTTGCCCTTCACTATGCGTCCATTCAGCTTTAAACCTACCTAGTTAAATGTGTATACGTTCACGCATCCTATTCAGTTAGATAGTATTTATCTTCTTGACATCTAATATATTGCGCTTAAAATTGAATCTTGGATCCGAAAATTCGATTATAATTTCGCTTAATAATATGTGCCATTTATTTGTGATCATATTGTACACATTTGTTTTAACATTCCTAAAAACAATGAGATCTCAGATTTAATGCATGGAGTTGCATTTATTTTCTGCAGAGGTAGCATAGTTGTACCTTTGAAAATGATTGTGTCCGAAACGGATTTATTCGTTCTCATAGTGTAAGAATTTGTATTTCTTTTTCTGAGATTCGATCACTCTCTTGATCTGGTTCAAGCTCCTACACTACACTAAAACCACCACGCCTCAAAACTACACCCTTCATGATAATTAGGAGAAGTGATTTTCTAAAGTAAATTTATTATGGGTTGACACGAAAATGTGTAACGGGTGATCAAAGTGGTAATCATAACAAAATATAAACAAACTGGTATAATTGAATTTCAGATTATTCAGACCAAATAACAGATCGCTATAAGACATTATTCAGAATTTATTCCACGCTACATTTGATTCATATGCCACAGCAGAAATCACCCTAATTTCTCAAATGAAGTTTAAAGACGTAAAGCAGACTTTTTCGGAGGAGTATAATTACAATGAATTATTATCCGAAATGTAACTTCCATGGTCTTTACACATTTCTGGAATCGCTGCCAAATTTAATTGTGTTATATTGAATGGATGGATCTGTCTCGGAATTATTCGATTAAAATGGGCACATTTGTTTTACGTTGATTGCTTTCATTGATTTATGCTGTACTTTGGGAAGACATTACTCTAGGATGGTCTAAGAGTATTAAACATAGTGACTTAATGGTAAGCGAAAACTTTTAGATGAAAAAGGACATAGTTTGCATTGTATACGTATTGGAGGGATAGTTTTTAGCTATAGCATTCGACATCATGCGACATGATGCTCCAGTGGTAAACATCACTATAAACGGTCACACTGCAGGCAGCGTAGCGGTACGACTAATGAAATATAAAGCTTTTTAAATGTAGGTCGATAATTATTATATGATACGCGTTTTCAAATATATCTATAAACTTTTATTGACAAGTTATGAAAATGAATCAAGAGTGTGTTTTAGAGACATTGCATAGCCTCAGATCATCATGATTTGTTCCAGCAGACTTTAAAAGATACTGTTTTTATTTGATTAGGATTGATAACGTAGTTTTAAAACTTTTTAACAATGTTTCAGTCATATCGCTACGATGTCTGCAATGAGGCAGTTTATAGTGATGTCTAGCAATGAGGCATCATATGGCGGACATGTAGCTTGATGTCCTACCCAGTCACATTATCCTGACACCAGGTCAACCAGTCCTAACACTAACCTCTTAATGCTGAGCGGCAGGAGAAGCAGCTGTTGGGTACCATTTTTGTAAAGTCTTTGGTATGACTCGGTCGGGAATCTAATCCACGACCTTCCGCTACCGCGGCGGACGCTCTTGAAAGATACTGGAAGTCCTGTTTACTAGTTATCATTTCCTTTTTTTTTCTTCTACATACATACATACATACATACATACATACATACATACATACATACATACATACATACATACATACATACATACATACATACATACATTCATACATACTCCACAAATTATTTGCTGCGCAACTAGAATAGGTTATGCCACGCCATAAAGGTGTGTTTCGAAAGTAATACAAAGTATGTAGGTTTTATTTACAAAATCTTTTATATGATATTTACCTAAGCCATTGTGTTTATACAGCCATTCTTTAGAGAAAAAAGAGCTTGTTTTCTTTGTTAGAAGTTCATCACTGGCACAGGCATATTATTTGGATGAGCATTGTATTTGTAAATACTTTATCCGCATTTGCTGTACCAAAATGCTTAATACACATGCGGGCATAGTTGCAAGGTTAATATATAAAACGTGTTATTTTAATTTTTATTGAGTCATTGCGCTTACTTTTTCTGAAATATATATCACATGCAGTAAGTAGTTAATATTGACATATGTTAGTTTTATCACTCCGCTCTGCCGTTACATATCATAACATCGTCTGTGCTAAATTCAAATTATTATTTCTGCCAAAATGTTGTCTGCCTCTGGACATTTTTGCTGGTCTTATATCTCCGTTAGGCATTTATGTTGCGTGTGCTCTGACTGACTTTAATCATTTGGCGTTTTCACAGGTCGGTGTCAAAGGTATATATTTTCCTAAAGAGTAGGACATAGTAGGTATGGAATGGTATGACAATGTAAAACATAATGACAATTACAATATATTCTAAACTGAAATTATTAATAAACTAAAACGTAAGAAAATGATTTGTGTTTAATCATGAAAATAAAAAGAAACTATTAACAGCAATCTGTTTTAGGAAATAATGTCGTGACACTGTTGAGAGAAAGGTTTTGAAAGGAGCAAATCGTGCTTGGATAAGTTTTAAAATAATTAATTATTACATGAGCGATATACTGATTAGGTCAGGACAGTATGGTTTCCCTACTGAACCAGTTATGTAAAGACGAAAATAAGAAGACGCAACATTATCTGACAGGGTATTTTATATTGAAACCCATGGGTCTCAAATTGCTACAAGGTGTCAACCTCGTCACCAAACGTAGAAATTGTCCAGTTTGTAGCAAAAAAAACAACTGGCTTTGTTTTTCCCCATTAATCAAGAAATTCTCCAAATAGTAAAAAAAACACTATATAAAGTGTAAGAATCGACAAACTAATACTTTTATTGCTAATTGTTCATGTGTTTTTGTTCTTACCATACAGTGTCAACTGAAGAAGCAAGACCCTGTTTAAATTGTTCACGCAGACAATATTATTGGTTACAGATATCAATGAACAGCAATTTGTTTTGAATCGATGCCATGTTTTAGTTGTGTGGGTTATTTAGCAGATAAATGTGGTTAGAAATTGCTTCTTTTCTGCTTTTGTTCGAAGGGTCTAAATGATAGCGATAGTAATTTGTGTAATCGTATCATGTGGAATACACGTACATATTGCTTATAACACCAGATAATAATGTTTGGCCATTACAGTTATCTTAAGTCATCTAAAACTAGCAATAATACTTATAGAACACGCAGCGATACTTGAAATAATCGAAACCATTGACGAGACACTGCAAGTGGTTATAGTCTTAAGTTCGATGATATCAGGAAATGGTAATCTATATTTGACGTGAGCAGTGCTGTTTGACTGGAAAATCCTCGAAAAAGTTGTCATTGATAATGATTTTACTGGATGAACTGTCGAAGCCAAAATAAAAGGAAGCCATCAATCGTCAAATTTATCTCTTAGCGATACGCATCTGCCAAGATCTACTCCCAATACGGAAAGCAAAATTTGGGATGAATGCGTGGTATATCACATCATCTGCGTTAGTCATAAAAAAAAACGTTGGTCTAACTAGCCCAAATTTTCTGTGAAAATAACTTTAGCATTATTAAGAATCTATTATTACTTTGCCGATTTAAAAACTTATCAATAAGGCAAGACTTTGATTACTTGCTTCCTCTGTTAAGAACGAAGATAAGTAAATGATTAGATATTTTGTTGTCTGTAACATAATAGAAAATGGCTCTCATACGTATGCTCGATATGTGAGATAGTTACGATCAATCAAACAAATAAAATTGTGTTGAGCTTAAATTGTGTGCATTATACTGAAATCGCTTGTTTATTGCCTACTATATATCTTTATGATTTCTACGGAAGCCGGTTAGTGCCACGTTGAAATCAATTTTTTTATCTCGTAATTACGACTTACTATCTTGTAATTACGAGTTACTATCTCGTAATTACGAGTTAGATATCTCGTAAGTACGACTTAGCTATCTCGTAATTACGACTTACAGTGTCTTTGAATTGAGGAACCTTTTTGTTATTTTGAATCGATCGTTCAAGGTTATGCAGCTTCTATTTTCACTAAGGATTGAGTTACTCAGAAATTCTTTCTTTTCTAGCCCAGATACATGGATTATGTATTAGCATGAGAACTCTGAAACGAATACTACGTAATCTGTGTCTGTTTAGAAGAAGATTTCATTCTGATGTATTAGAGGTAGCCCAGTTTATCGAAGAGAATGTTAGTAATTCCGGTAAATCAACAAGGCTATCGTTGGATGCATTTACGATGTCTTCAACATGGAATGAAAGTATCAAGGGATAACGTGGGGATACTTATGCAGTGACTCGACTCGACAAATGCGACTAAGGAGAAGTCTTATGAGACGACAATACTTTGGACAAGGACCGGATTACATTTGGCATGTCGATTATTACGATAAACTCAAACAATATGGGCTCTGTATTAACGGATGCATTGATGGTTTTTCAAGGCTGGATATTTGGCTTAATGTTTACATAACAAGCAGTAATCCAAAAGTAATGGCTGGTTATTATGTGGAAGCAGTGCAGATGCGTCACGGATGTCCGGCCTTAATGAGAGGAGATCGTGGCAAAGAAAACGGTCATGTTGCTCAGATGCAAGATTTTATGACGGGAAAGGAAAGTTTCATTTATGGAAGAAGCACAGCCAATCAGCGAATAGAAATGTTTTGGGATTTTCTGCGGAGGCAATGTTGTCAGTTCTGAATTGACACCTTGGGAAAGTTGAAGGAAATCGGCCAGTTCACAGGGGATTTCATAGATATCAGCTTGATTCAGTTTTATTTTATTGGCCTGCTTCAGGTACATATACAAATAAATTTGTTTAGCCTTAACATTCCTCTAAAACAGGGGTTTCAAAGAAAGATTTGTTGTCTATCTTACTTCAACAGTTTGATGTGCGCTTTGAAGACTTTAAGGTACTGGAGCCGCAATTTCAACTTTTTTCAACGCCGTTTGCTGTAGAAATCGACAATGTTGCAGAGGAATTGCAAATGGAGCTGGTGGAATAGTATCTTGAAGCAAAAATATGCAGAAGTGGGGATTCCGGAATTCTACACATTTATTTCACGAGAAAGGGTTCCGAGGTTACTCGCTGCTGCTGATTCAAGGGTTGTTGCAATGTTAGGAAGTACATATGTATGTGATCAATTTTTCTTATCCATGAAGATTAACAAGTCTGTGCTAAGGTCACGACTCACTGATGAACATTTGCAAGCAACAATGATATTGATTTCTTCTCATAAATTCAAGCCTAATATTGAGGTCCTTGTTGATGCAAAACGCTGCCAGCTTAGTAGCCAGAACAAAAATTGACCGAAATCTAAACCTAATACGATAATTACATCCACGTTACACATTAGTTTTAAAAAATGGATTAAATAAAATTTGTACAGCACTATGTTTTTATTATATTGGTTTTTATTGACTTTTTATCATTTTAAAAATACATCCGATGATGCGGCCCTCGGGTTACTTTACAAGTCCTCACCTGGCCATCAGAGCCATTTGAGTTTGAGACCCCTGCTCTAAAACGTGATTGGAATCTGTCATAAAATAATTTTGCGAGTATTGATATACCCTAATATTTATAATTAATTTATAATTTGTGTTATCATTATTCTCACACCTACATTCTTTTGACACTTTTCGATAAAGCATTTGTTCCCCTTTTTTAAAAAGCAGAAAGTATGCAAACTACAAGTTGAATCCATTTGATCCGATCTTTTAGGAAAACAAGTAGTTTAAGAAAAACAACTGCGGTTTTGTCCATTGGATGTAATCTTAAAGAGAATGATATAAAACTTCATTCTTTCTGTCTCGTTAAAATTATTTTAAAACAAACGGACGTAAAATAACGTTCTTCATGTATCTTGGCTTTGAGTGGAAGTCTGGAAGGATTAGAAACGTCAGATTATAATTTGAAGATCTAGGAGTGTATCATGCTGACAAACAGATGAACGGGTTAAAGAGGGAGATGGAATTGTCCTTTTATATTCTTTGTTTTATGTGTGACAATAAATGGTGAAGGTTTTATGAATGCACCTATTGGCAATTGTGAAGAATTTGATTCATATTTATAGGAATGGGTATTCCAAATTTGAAATACATTAATTACAACGGCTCCTGAAACATTAATCTAAATAAATTAATACAATGAATAATGAAAGGTTAAATATGGAGGAAATCTTTTCAGTTTTGGTGTTGAAAGTTATGTAAGACTTAAAATCCGTTTGAATAGGTTCTACTGTTTTTCTTCCGATGTAGTCCTGATGCAAGTGATCAAATCAATCTGAACGTTGAAAAGGTTTTCGACGAATCATTCAGGCAACCATTAGAGAAAGGCAAACAGAGAGAGAGAGAGAGAGACAGAGAGAGAGAGAGAGAGAGAGAGAGAGAGAGAGAGAGAGAGAGAGAGACAGAGAGAGAGAGAGAGAGAGAGAGAGAGAGAGAGAGAGAGAGAGAGAGAGAACATCTTTATTTAATTAATTCTTTGCAGATTGACATCGATAGTATGGTCCAGGTTTGGAATGTGCATCGTATAAGACCGACCAAAAACCATAATTGTCCAAATGGCCGACCTGTTGTGATGTACAAATTACCAATGATTTTTGGAACCCGAAGCTACCTCCAGTCAGTGGACGAAGACAAAATAGAAATATGTCCAGATGAATGTGTATTTCGAGATGAATATCCATGTGACAGAGATGAATTTAATAGCTGTACTCTCTACATGGAAGAAAAGGGATGGACATCGCCTACAAATATCGAAGATGCTTTGCAATTATATTGTGATGTACGAAACATGTTACTTGTGGATTTGTGACGATAAAAGCTCTACTATACTACTGTGATTCTATGATGAGAAATATTATTTTTCTTCAGCTGAATAACTCTAAATGATCTCCAAACGAGACTTCACTATATCTTAACTTATCCAAGTGTACTTTGCTCATATACTTCTTTATTCAAATTTAAAAAAATGTCTAAGTTTTCCATTTCTTGCTTCCGTTTTATACAAACAGAAAAAAAATGACAAAGTGTGTTTAGAACGACAGCTACAAACATTTTAATAGAACGTGAAGTAAAGTTTGGTAACGAACGTGATAAATGACATTTAGCAGCAGAGAGGGTGGACAGACCAACTTTTCAAGGCGTCAATTTAGCAAACTGAGGCTTCCTCGAAATTGCTTAATAAGCGTCAATTTAACAAACTGAGGCTTCCTTGAAAATACTTATTTAAATTTTTCAGTAAAAAATAAAATTAAAAAATGACGACGCCATTTTTTGTTTTTTATTGTCACCGTCTTTCCTGCATAGATTTTTCACGATGGAGTGAGAACGTGGACTGCGTCTGATTGTGAAATCGTGAAAGGATTTTCGTCTGAGGCTTCCCAAGGGTAAAAAAAGACGCCATTGTCGTTGGCGTTCACCCTCTCTGCTGCTATACGTTAACTAAATATTTGATCAAGTCCGACACGATATCTCGTCCGAGGGTCTGATAAATTTATCGTCACAAATCCGTGTGGGATTAACTGAGCGCGGCTAAAGAAATTTCTAAATTGATTATGATCCATATCACCGCAGCACAAAGTTTGCCAAATATTTCTAAGAGTATGTGTATCAACTCCGTTAAACACGCATAGCATATTGCAGTTATCTCTGATCACTTTTGATATTTGAGTGTAACGTTGAGTGACATATATCACGTCAGTGTTTTTATGTCTGCCTCTGGAAAATATCCTAGCAGGATTCTTTTGATTATCTAACATGATATCATCATATACGACTAAATTGTTAATACTTCCGTCGATGGAGTCAATGTTAGGCGCCTCTTCGATATCGGTTATAAACTCAATAACATCATCGCCGTTAATTTCTCGCGCGGTTTCGTTAAAATCTTTTAACACTTCATAGCATCGTTGATCGTCTACACTCGGAGCAATCATATACAACTTATCCCACATCATCCATCTCGTTATCAAATTAAGTAGCAATTGTGTCTTGCCACTTCCAGATGGTCCGATGATAATCGCGCGAATAGAATTTGGTAACATTGCATAGTGTTTAATAGGTTCCCGTCGTCTCGTAGCTGAATAATCAATTACATTCATGCTGTTATATATAAATTATGGATCTATATTGTGTTAAATGTAAGACGCGTACTGGAAAATAATGACTTGACGATTACAACGAAAAATAATCAATCAGCGCTTTCTGGTAAATGCGTACAATGTAGTACAAAGAAATTTAGATTTATTTCCACGAAACCTTTAAAAAAAAATGAGGAGGTGATATTGCAGCCAAGTTAATGAAACTCCCAGGAACACCGTGGGCAAAATACTCAGGAGAAAAGCACCTTCCAGGGTTTAATCATTGTGGACCGGGAACACGATTAGATATCAGACTCGATGACCAAAACCAACCTCGACCCGGCGAGTATCCAATAAAGGCTATTGATAAGGCGTGTCATGTTCATGATGCTGCTTATAAAAACAGCAATCTTCAACATAGACATCTCGCGGATGTGAAATTAATTCATGCGTTTAATGCTATTCCTGATAAATCCTTCAAAGAAAAATTAGCTTCGTGGTTGATAAAATCCGCTATGAAAGGAAAATTGATGTTAGGTGCTGGTAATTAATAATATGGAATCTATTTATTACTCTCCGAGAGGATACTGGAGAGGCAAGGCAGCAATCAGTAAACTCGCTAGCGCATCAAAGGTGATACAAACCATTGCGGCTAATTGGTTATCTAAACAGGCTATATGGCAAATTTATCTACCAGCGCCTAAACGAATTATCTACTCGCATTTTGATGTTACCGGACCCAATGAAGTTCATCAAGCTGATATACTATTTTTACCACATGACAACGGTTACAAATACGTTAGTTAGTTAGTTGATGTTGCGAGTCGATACAAACAAGCAGAACCACTGAAGACAAAATCATCACCTGAAGTAGCTTCTGCATTTGAAAGGATTTATCGACGAGGTCCACTACGCTGGCCAAATCTGTTACAAGTTGATCCTGGTAAGGAATTTCAAGGGGCTGTTTTATCAGTGATGAAACATCATAATGTCACCATCAGACGGGGGTATACTGCACTACATCGCGATCAGGCAATTGTGGAACGATTTAATCGGACTCTTGCAGAGCGGTTATTTGGATATCAATACGCGAAGGAGTTTATTCAGGATAAAAGATCCCGTGAATGGGTCAAGAGATTACCAGGTGTAGTTACCGCGCTGAATAATGAGATTACTAGAACAATCAACATGAAACCTAACAACGTTATTAAAAGGAAGTATATACCCGTACAACCACAAAAAGATTTCAAAGAATCAATTCTTGGTAGTAATGTCACTGTTAGGTATTTATATGAACCAGGAGAGCTTGAAGGTGGTAAAAAAAGAGCTACCAATCCTATTTGGAGCGTCAAGACGCATAAGATATCTGGTATAACACGATCTATGGGTAGACCAGTGATCTATAGACTAGATTCAACTGCTCCTTAGCGAGGATTTACTCGACAACAACTACAAGTGATCCCCGAGGATACTCAATTACCACCGAGTGGTCTTAACTAGCGCCGTTGCGTCTGTTTTACTCAAGACAAGTCAACATCACATTGTCGTTGGTATGACCGAGATTGTTATTTTTTCTGTCTACGGTAAATTGGCGAGGATCTTTATCCAAATACTGCCAACGCATTATACAATTGCAACTCGCGCAGTGATTATTCTGTTGTAGCTTCAGCTTAATTATTAATTCAGCATCAATGTCAAATTGTCGTTGTTTTTTTTTTTGTCTTGTTATTTATAACCATATAGTTTTTTTCTGATTATATCCTTGACGCTGTCGGTGTTGATAACATCACTTATTGCATTGTCTGTAGAATTTTCAAGGACAATTCTTCTAAGTTGATTTATTCGCCGTACTCTGGACACTGCAAGATAAACTAAATTCGACCACTCAATGCGATTATCTACCATCCAAAAAATTGTGTCTGTGATAGTTAATCCCTGTGAAGAGTGTATTGTTGCTGCGTATCCTAACGTCCACGGGGATTTATCAGCGCGTAATGCATCTTCAACGACGCTGATATCAACCAGCACAATATCATTTAACACTAAATTCTGCTTTTCACGCTGCCCTGGAATATCAACTTCTATATTTTGTCGCCGTGTATCCGAGGGTCTATAACACAACGGTACTGGAAGTGTTGCAAATTTACACTTATGCAATTCAAATAACTTCAACTGAAGTGCGTCTCTGACTATTTTTCTACTCGCGATTATCAAATCATCTGGCTTCCATGTTTCCCAAAAATCATTCATGGGAGTTTCTGAAATTATTTTACGCGCTATTTCACATTGGATTCTATCCGGTTGTAATCTAATTAGCGCTTTGAACTCTCGTAATTGTTCATCACGTGATCTATAATCAGTGGTAATTTCTTCGTAATAATCTACAAAACCCTTTAGCCATTCATGCGGAGATCCACCAACAAATGGCGGTGGTTGGCCGTGATCCCCGCACATGACGACTTTTGTGTTTTTGTTTAACAACCATTCAAGAAATGTCTGTAATACACTCAACGATACAGTGCATATTTCATCCCAGATCATGATTTCAGGAATACATTTATCGCCCATTCAATCAGGAGTCCATGTATCACCTTTCCATCGAAAGAAGCTGTGATAAGTACAGGCTTTTACTCCCCACGTTATCATCTCTCTGGCGAGTCTGTGAGTTGGTGTTCACACAATCATGGTTGACCGACAAAATAATTCAATTGCACGAGTTGTCTTTCCTGACCCACCACAACCGTTTAAATAAACTGTCTTGTATCTACATACGGGATCAGATTCGGGTGGTGCATTAGAAAATTCTGATTGAGTTTCAATACTTTTACAACAAAGATATTTATCTTCCATGGCAACGTCTGCGATTCACAATACTCATGTAGTGTTTCCTTTTTAAATCGCCAACGTCCCCAATTTTCCTCGGGATCTGTGAATGCCGCTACATCCGATTTGTATTTATTGTGTATATACATCGAATCAGTAGCTATTCTAACCGCGGTATTAAGAAATCTATTTATTATCGAAAATAGATTAATACAAGCATAGGCTAGCATAGAACTTCTCAAATGTGTGTACTGGGAATTATGTCCATCACAGTAGGTAACAACTGTACCTAATTTCTCACCATTGGATAGAAAAACATCCTTACGGGATACAACTTTTCCCTGTTTCGTTAAATCCGCTACAATAAAATCGTATTCTGCGTCGTCTATGATCAACCTCGAAGAGTATTTTGCATTGTCATATCTTCCACCTTGAGTGAATTTATCAATTATTTTTCGTCCGAAATCTTTGGCTTCTTTGTTTTTAATTTCGAATAACTTCTTAGATGATTTCATGATTTCTTCTTTGCTGAAATCTGGAAAATGCTCTCGGTGTTCGCTAATTATATGATTTAAATCGGGTTGTGGTAACCAAACATCCTTCTGCGCGCGATAGCATATAATAGCTTCACCGACAATCAACGATTGTAACATCTCACAATCAATCATATACCGCAATAACACAATTGGCATCCAATCTTTCACAGATAGGTGTCTACCAAGCCAAACATAACTACACGGATGTAACCCTGTAGCGAATTCGAATGATATCACACGAGCGAATCCTGTTAAATCAAAATCGGGTAATGGCCCATTAACCGCAACACGAGTCATTTCATGTGTAGGGTGTCCAAATCGTTTAAAATACTCAGAGCATTCTCCATACCCGAGAAAACTTCCAGGATAACACGCGGATATAGCATTTGAAATCATACCAGCACGTGAGTATTTTGTATTCCACAGTCCTCCATGACCAAATTTGACGCAACTCAATTTAACGTCCTCGAGAAAATCACTTCGTGTTGGACGCCATGAGTTTTTTTCTCTTGCGAAGTGAGCTAACACTGATGGAATTGTGAAGCTTTCCGCGAGTAGTTTTTCATTGAATGAAATCTCTTTTGAAAATGGAAATTGCAAAGCAAATTCATTAGCGATGTTTCTCATTCTGTTATCTAATTCTTCAACGCGATATAATTCACCATTTGGTCTTACAAATTGATCAAATCCTATTTCGGGATCTTCATTACTTCTAAGTAACCACAGTGACACATTATCATCCTTACACAACGCATGAATAACATCAAATAATTTCTCTTCATAGAAAACATCCCCGGAAAATTCCTCGGGGATATATCTCACGATTCGTTCTCGAGTAAATATTTGTTACTGCAGCCGTCCACGCGTGTTTGTTATGATCAATAATTTCAATTGGAGCTCCTCGCGATTGATATTTCTCCGGTTATTGTCGTTACTGATATTGGGAATTTTAATGATGCTTCTAATTTAGCTATATCAGAAATCTTTGCACCGTGCTGTTTCACTGTCAGTTCCCATTCGGTTATTTTCCTACGTCGCAGATCAGTTAGTTTATTTCCTCGGGATGCACTTGTGAAGTGTTCCATTACCCGTGTTGCTACACAATTCAGTGAACTAGAATATTTCATAGGAGCTAGTTTTGCAATATCAGGTTTATCATTTAACGGATATATTCCATAAACGATTTCTGTTACTGGATAAGATCTCTCGTAGTATGGTTTGTCAATTCCAGTTAGAATTCCTGGTTTGGAATCTCTACTCACAATGACAGTTATTTTATCCTTGAGAATTGGATCAAATTTATCCCTGATAACCCATTCACCTTCGACTTCGATAATTAATTTTATTCTTAAAAAATACCTCTGTTGGGAATTGCTTTGTTGAAAATCTTTGATTTTCCATGAAAATCCTTTGGATTTTACACCCTTGGATTTCCATGAAAATCCTTTGGATTTCCCGCCAAGGTGTGAAATTATCTCAGCTGCTCTTTTGTCGTTCATGGTAGCATCAATGTTGGGTACATTGAAATCATCATTGATAATTCGAAATGTCGACCACGTATGAGATGCTCCATCGCGCTTAAATTCATTAAAACAATCTCTGATTTTACTCAACATGGTTCTATCGTCTATTAGATTTTTTGGTATATCAGAGATTTTTTCGAGATTAAATCTAACATTTTCCCAAGGCTTAATTTTCGATAATCTCTCGAACTCCTTCATATCGAGATTAAATCTAGCATTTTCCCAAGGCTTAATTTTCGATCATCTCTTGAACTCCTTCATGTGTTCGTCTATTAGACGTTTTGGTTTAACAGATACTCTATCGAGATTAAATCGAGGATTAATTTTCGATAATCTCTTGAACTCCTTCATGCTATCGTCGTTTAGACGTTTTGGTTTAGCATTTTTCAAAGGTTTAATTTTCGATAATCACTTTAACCCTTTCATATTATAATTAAAACAAGTATTTAAATAGAAAAGTATTATATAATGAATCATTGTAAATGGCTTATGATTGGATCAAAGACTCCATGTAACAAATCATGCAGAAATGAAATCTGTGGGTATCATATGCAAAGCGTGAGAAACGGTTCAAAAGGTCCTCTCCCGTGCATCCATTGTGGGGTAGGTGTTAGAGGCAATTCAGAATTATGTACCAATTGTGGGGGTAGGCGTTATAGAGAGTTGAAGCGTTATTATGACAAAAAAAGAATCAACAATCCTGACTCTGTCAATGGTAACGTCAACGGAAAAATCATAAAAACTGCCTTGGACTACATAGAAAGATTTCCCAGTGTTATAATTCAGCCAATTAACGAATTAGACAAATAAGTATTGTATACAAATGAGCCAAGAATTTCAACGACATCCTGTTATTGCAAACTATGAAACTTCTCGTGATGGTGTTGTTAGACACTGTAGACTCAAGAATCCGGTTGGGTGGGATAATGGTATGGGATATTTGATGTTTACTGCTGGAGGGGGAAAATATCTTAATCACCGTTTCGTCTATGAAGTATTTAACGGATTGATCAAGGATGGTTTTGTTATTGATCCCATTGATTCTGATCCCAGGAATAACAAATTGAACAACCTTCAAGCTATTTCACAACGCGATAATTCAAAACGAAGTGGGACTGGAAAATACTCGAAAAATCCTAGACGGATAATATCAATTAATACTGACAACGAGGAAATAATATTTCCGTCTATGAAAAAGGCTGGAGAGTATTTCGATATTTGTTCGACTTCAGTACGATTTGTTGCAGAGAATAAAACCAAGACCGCTTTTTCAAAACGTTTCAATGGTAGGATTAAGTTTTCATATATCTTATAACGATAACGGAGATAACTCGCTGGTATATGGCGTGTGACAAATCACCAATGACAGAGTTATCGTTGAAACACTGTTGTTGGTGATTGGTTGTTATAATTATCATGAATCTCAACACGGTATAATCAATTTTCTTTTTTCATAGGAAACTAATTACAACGGTTTTCGTATTTCGTATTTGATTTGTTGTTTTTTAGTGTCTTTTGCAAGTATTGTGTTTTACTTCAACGTTGTCAATGATCACTATTAAAAACAACAAGGAATAAAATCACCACACCGCGCTATGCTGCTAGTCAACAACAGCGACTTATATTCCATACTAATGCGTTATACTATTGGAGGTTTTCGCGTTCGAAAATCATACAATGTGATCATTACAATCTATACACTTCCGGATGTATGGATGCCTTTTGGTATTCATACAACCTAGGATTTTGTCTAGGTTGTAATTGATCACGTATGAATGTAGATCTACCCCGTCATCCATTGTCATTATTCATTGTAAATACCATTGTCATTGTTCACCTATAATCTATTGTTGTACCGTCGTCATCCATTGCATTGTAAATACCATTGTCATTTGTATATAACCATAATCACCTATAATCTATTGTTGTGCCGTCCTTAATTAAGTATTCATCCATTGCATTGTATATAACCATAATCACCTATAATCTATTGTTGTGCTGTCCGTGCGTCCACATTCACCAAACGTATCCTCCTGTAGGTCAAACCCGTTATTTGACGACTTAGACTTACTCACAGGGGAATACGCTTCGTGATTATATGTAACCTATTGGCGCCGCTTGATGTTTATACACCAAGGGGTTCCAAACGGGTGATGTGTAATGTGCCGTCGTCATACATTGTATATAACCATCATCACCTATAATCGCTTTACGCTTCTGGACGTGCTAAGATGACCAACACCTTAGCGGGTCCAGAATTCATTTTGTGGATTTTCAAATCAATTTCACTCAAAGATTTTCAAAGCAATTTAACAAATATATTTTTATATAATATGAATTCTGAAAATATCGGATGTATTATTTCTGAACTTAGTAAATTACAGAATGATAATATTCAACTATGTTCAGGGTTAAATTGTGATCAAATAATGACTGATTTCGAGGATATGGAATTTGCACAGCATAATGGAAAATATGTAGTCTCGAAGCAGTATTATTTTATCAAGCGCATTCAAAACCTTATCCGTGAGAGTTTAGTTTATCATGAAGATGTTAGTGTGTTTGTACCATTATGCACGGTTGTAGAAGATGTTAGGAGGCAATTAGGTGCTGAATATGAGCAAAGGAAACTTATAAATTCCAAGGTGAAACAGATAAAAACTCTAATCGAGTAAGCTGAGTCCCACACGTAGAGAGCCCCCTTGTTGTCTATAACTTCCGTGTACACAGGTAACAATGAATGGGCCCATTCATGTGAATTTAGTCAACAATGACAGTCACACGGTGTTGTAAAAATACCGTGGTATTTTTTTTTTTACTTAGTGAATTGCTTTGAAAATCTTTGAGTGAAATTGTCTGCAATTTAACAATAGTGATACTCTTTCAATAATGATTGGACAATCACTGACCACACGAAATACAAAACAGCGACTGAATGCTATTAAAAAACTACTACCACTTCGTGACAGTGTACGGGAAAAGTTACAGCAACGACAACTCCTCGAGGAAGATTTTTCTACTGATACACAACAGCTCTTTAAACCGATTATCAGTGCAACTGAGGGTTTAATATCAGCAATTTCTAAACAAGAAAAAAAACCAAGAAGAATCATTTCTCCCTGTGTTAGAAAAAATAGCAAAAAGATCTAAACAAACAAAAAAGTCTTTAAAATCACTTCCTGGTGATATAATAACTGCTGCAAGACAACAAGAACAACAACAACGAGAACTTCAGGAAGAAATTGAACGATTAGTTGATATTGATATTTCCTCACCAGCACCTGAACCACTTGAAGAATTTCAAGAACAACAAGGCGCTGTTTCAAAAGAGGACTATTCTCCTGAAAATATATTTATAGTTGATGCGTTAAATAAAATCAGAGGAATCGAAACAGACTCTGAATTAGTTAAATTTACCAAAGACAGCTTTAAAAAAGCAAAAAGAGATAAATATTTAAAAGACGACACGTCTAAAGATTTTGTAAAAACTCTAGACGTTTGGGCAAATAAGGTGTTTTTAGCAAAACGGGGGAAAACTAAAATCACAAGAGAAACGAGTAATGATTATAATCAATTTCTAGCCACGGTAAAAGGTGTCACACAACCACCACCAGTATACACAGCTGACCCAATCCCAAGTGAAATACAAATAATGGCAGAGGCTGATTCTGAGAAGGGTGCAACTGGTACAACTAAAAAAAATGGGTAGTGGCTTAGTTGGAAACTCTTCGAATGAAAATCTAAGGATTTCATGTCCTGGCAATATTCTTGGTGAGATAGCACGATTAGAAATACTTGTAGGGGGAAAACGGGCTGGAAATAACTCACCAGAAATAATCAATGAAGCTGCTGATATCTGTAGGCGATTATTTCAAGGTGGTATCATGGATATCAGCACATATCGAGATTTTATTGAAGAGTTAGTGGAAAATTCTACGAATTTTCATCACGGTTATCATAGCGATTAAACTCGAAGAGTTTCACCATTAGATTAATAGCAATTGAATAGAGAATGATCATACACTACAACCATGATAAACCAACTAACGTCTACGTGGTAAACTCACGATTTCCACAATACCGAGCATACTATGTAGATGGTTAGAATGGCTCCAAAAATAGCGCCGCTAGCAAAACAACTATCAATGAAAGCCATTGATGTTATCAGGGATAAGGGTATTAGCGCTGTTGGTGATCTTGCCGGGAAGGCGTTTTCAGCCGCGAAGGATAAAATAACATCATTAGTTCGACGGCGAAATTCGAAGAATTTTCAATCTAGATTTTCAAAACCACAAATGACTTCACTGTCATCTACTGCGGTTATGCCTGCAAGTGTTAGTAAAATAATAAATAACGCAGTAGATGAAAAACCACAGTCAATGATTTCATCATCGATGATTAACGCCCAGGATAATATAACAGCAAATATGATAACGGGAAGTGGCTTAAACAAGCGTCAAAGACGTCGGTGAAAATTGCTTGGATTGGAAATTCTTCGAATTTCTCTGATAAAAAACAATAATTGGAAATCATTGTTGAAATTCGAAGAATTTTCACGATTTCACCTCCAATTTAGACCAGCGGATATATAATAAAAAATGTTCAAACAGTACCCTGATAGTGCATTTGACATGGACGCCCCAGTACTCAAGGATGATTCTGTACGCGATTATCAATTTTTTGCCTATCACGCAGTACAACATGATCTTAGAGCACGAATTGAACTTCAAGTTCATGATACCAGTAAATACTTTTTGCCTTGTGAAGCCTATATTGAAGTCGAAGGTGAACTTTTACAAGCGGATGATACGCTTTATGCTGATAACCCAACTATCCGAGTTGGTTCTGTTAACAATGGCATCATGGCGTTATTTGAAAGTGCTAGATATCTCATTGAAGGAAGAGAAATCGAATCTATTGAACGTGGGGTTGATATTGCTACGGAAATAATCGGGTTAGCGAGATTTTCTGATGACTATACAAGATCGGCAGGTCCGTCTATGATGTTTGCGAAGGATATTACTGATAACGCTGAACACGTCCAATATTCTAGAGTAAAAGCTGTACGAGCTACAGCAGTTGATCTAGCACCAGCCGGATATATAAGACCAGCTGCTGAATTTGATGTCATAAATAATATTCCCGGTTACAACCTAGGATTTGCAACACGAGTAGCAACGTTACAGGGACAGCGTCGATATTTTTCATGCGCGATTCCGTTGCATCACATATTTGGATTTTGTAGAAACGTCAGAAAAGTTATCTATGGAGCAAAACATGCGGTAGCATTAGTGAGAAAGGGTACTGATGCTGATGCAATCTGGGGCGATGCTGTCGTTGCCCCTGGTAAAGTCGTTTTATCAAAACTAACACTGTGGATGCCAGTGTTGACTCCGTCAATCACAACAGAAGAACGATTACTATCATTTATGGATCGCGGCGGAAACAGATTATTAAGTTGGATGATAACGTCCACAGATACCATGGATTATAATATGGATGGTACAATTACATGGCATCTAGCATCAAAACAGGGTATTTCAGCTCCACGTCACATATTTGTTGCGCTACAGAATACTGCGCGATTAAATAATCAAGAACGTTCCCATATGATATTTAATCAAATTGGGTGTAATGAAGTCTCGCTGAAAATAAACGGAAAGCAAGAACTATCAGAGGATATACAACTAAATTACACAGAAAATCATATTGCACGAGCGTATCATCGGTTGTTGTCTTTTATGGGACGTGATCAAAATTTTGATACTGGTTTGCAAATATCACATTTGGATTTCAAAAATCTATATCCGATTTATTACTTTTCGCTAGAACATCTTGACTTGATGAGACAGTCCGTCATTGATATACACTTCCGAGCTCGTGTAACCCATCCTGGTGGTATTGCTAATTTTAGAGCAGTTGCTGTCATTCTCAGTGATAAATCAATGCTACTCGAAGGTTTTGGTGGACGAATGAGATTGGTAGATGCACCGGTGGAAAATCTGTGATTGATTACTTCGTAATTGATTACTTCTCTATTGATTACTTCGTAATTAATTACTTCGCAATTGATTTTCCATTGAATCGCTTACGATTTAGAATCAATCTGTTTTTGTATAATGTCGTATAGTAATATCAATGTCACGTTGACAACTGGTCAGCTAAAAAAATTTCAATCCAAATCAGCTAAGCAATGTGGAACCACAATAACGCTGAAACCTAATCAAATGAATGGCGGAGCGAATAAACTATCGCTGACGAAAACTCAGGTTAATCATTTTAATAAAACTCTTTCAGAAAAAAAGGGAGTTCAGGTTACTCTTCTGCGAGTGCGATTAGAAGCATGGAAAAAACCGGTGGTATATTCCCGTTGTTAGGGTTGATTCCAGGGTTGATTGCCGCAGCGGCCCCAGCGGTAGCTTAAGCGGCAGCGTTAGGAGCCGTTGGTACCGCGGCAGGAATGGCACTAAAGAAAGCAACAGGTGGATCCTTCCGTGGATCTGGTAGAAAAAAAGGAAAGGGTCTAAGACTACCAGAAACTCCGTATTCATGGTACAGCGGAAAAGGCATGAGACTAGGACCGGATTACTAGTGAAAAATCTTCCAATGTCCAATTTTGATTTAATTGATGCCGCTAAAAAACTCGCGATTAAAAACTTCAGAGGTGTTTTTATGAAAGATCAGTTATGGGCACAACCTAATGACGTTGAAACGGGTATTATTAATCTAGATAACAGCGATGGACCTGGAACCCACTGGGTTGCATACGCGATTGATCTTCGTGGGATTATTTATTTTGACTCATATGGACTAGCGCCTCCGAAGGAATTTAACCGCTATATAAGTAAATTAAAAATACCCCGTTGGTATTCCACGCAACACAAACAATGCTTGACCCACCCATATGTGGCAATGAAGTATTAAACGTACTTGATGCTATTTCACGAGAATCTCTGATTCCTCAATCAAAACCACCCCATGTAGTAGTGAATGAGTATACTAGCAGTCGTTGGATTGAAAATCTTTGACTTTAACAGATAAAAGATTTCTATGATAACAATGATAAATATTTGGGGACGACCTTTATCAACGTTGAAGAAACCGGATACTGATGAAGTTGAAATCAAGGATGTTAAAAAACTAATCGAAGATGAAATAGCCGAAACGTTGAACCTAGCAGGTGTTGATCCTGATGCAATAGTTGTATTTCAAGATCGTCAGGGTAAATTGAAAACTAGTAATATCTCCCTCGATGATATTTTAGTTAAACGACGAGACGCAGCAGAGAATACTATCGCGTTATTTCCGATCAGGGTAAACTCAAACCAGGTGTACTTGTTTCAACGATCACAGATAAATTAGCAACACTCGATAACACGGCGAATTCATTGAAATCGCTCAATGATAAGTATGACGATCATATAATTGTATTTGATCAGTTTACTGCAACACAAAAAAAATATAATTGACAAAATTGATAAACCCATACTAGAATTTTTTGGAAATCCACCAGTGACCACACCAAAACTCACCTCGATAAAAGATTCTGTGTTAGAACAAGCAGCTCTTCAATCCGAATATGAAAAACACGTGAAACAGTTTTCAATATTTCGTAAAAACATCATTGATAAATTTATTGGAACCCCATTTGATAAAATTGAAATAACCCTTCCTGATATTAAAAAAGCCATCGATGATCTAAAAACATTCAACAACGCAATGAAGGATGATACAACGAGGATGATAGGTGTTATTGAAAAAATAAAAATTCCTCATAAGAAAATAAATAATATCGTATACACGATTCAACAGGGTTCATTTGCGTGGACCCCCACAAACAACATTTTACACGTAACCGCAGCGGTCAAGGATATTTATCGATTAACAATAGTATCACCGACTCAATTCAATATAACATCAAGTAGTTCATCTGGAGTCAATAATACGATATCAACGATCATAGACAAGGATGTTTCTGAACAGTTCACGATAACGACCACATATAGAAATCTAGCCAGGGTTTCAGTAACGTGGTACGTAGAATTCGTAGTGGATTTAAGTAAATAATTAAACTGAAAACGCTAGCAATTTGAAATTAATTGAAAACACTAACGCTGCTAAAATAAGATGACAATCCCTTCAGTGTATCAGTATCGCTATGATCAGGTCAGAGAGTTTCAAACTAAACTCAGCTCGCGCTGTGAGGAGTATCAAATAAAAATAAAAAAATACCAACGAAGAATAACCGCGGTTGATATCACCGTGTATTCGGTGTTAGGTGTAATCATTGCTGCTGGAATAATACTATCTTCGGTTACAATGATTGCTCCGGTCGTAGTTCCAATCGCTATTTCTGCGGTGGCTACAATCGCGGGTATATTAACGGGGATCACCAAAAACTATCATCGTGTAGCCAGAGTAAACTACACGATTACGTAATTATATTTCACGTTGCATCTACCGCATACTAGCAATTGTCCTCGTTGATATCATCGTCACTCGATGACACAACAATATCAGATAGCGAATTCTCAGCGATGGCTCAATTGTATAAATCGACAATGCTGAAATTAGAGCGGAATAATAATAATAACAATGACATCACAAGAACTACTTCAACAAATAGTAGAAAATACAACACCAGTGAAAACAAGCATGATATCAATAAACTCAACGCGTCCTGAATTCAGTGTGAATTTCCCGATCCCCGTTCCCGTGAAAGAGATAGCGCTAGCAAAACTACGAGTGTATCATAGCTGGCCCAATATCAGATCGGTAGCATTTGGTGGTCGACAACCAAATAATTCCTTGGGGTTCGCGTGGAAAAATCGTGAAGACGGAACTCCAGACTGGAACGTTGTCTTGTTGCCAACGGAATCATATCAAATCGAACAAATTAATGTTGAATTACAACAAAGAATAAAATCTATCACTAGGAAAGAATCAAAAATCGCTATAACGGTTCACGAGCCGACGTTATAATCTGCGATCGAGATCAAATCTCCCGGATATGTCGTTGATATTTATCAAAGTTCGATCAGATCAATGTTAGGATGGCCTGAACTATCACCTAGACGAGAAATTGTTATACCAGATGAACCCGTAAAGGGTGATTATATCACCGATAGGATAAAACCTAATAATCCAATAAAAAGTTATGAAAACTATAATGAGTTAAGAGTAAGGGTGAGATTAATAAGTACGTCCGGATATGACGACTATGGTAATCCTAATGAAATGATAGCAGCACATGATGAATATACAAAATTATATATAATTCGAAATTTTAAAAAGATGAATAATGATTTTTCACTATTGTTTATCTCTCTTAAATCTGGTTCTCTCACCAGAGATGAATTTATCAACGTCGTAGAGACGTGTAATAAAATCATCGATGATATGTATATATTAAATAAAAAAATTATTCGAAGAGTATTAGATTTTTTTTCTCCCCCAAACAAAAATTGAATTTACAACTCATTTTAAAATCCTCGTTGAAGATATTCCCACGTTTAAACTACCCGGATATAACTTACCAGAACTAAAAAAAACTTCTCAGTGATGCCATCGATATTGGTTTTAAAATAATTCACGATACATGGAAAAAAAAAACATCACCGGAAATAAAAACCCTTAAACACAATAATGACCCAGAAGACGGCGGTAAACACATCGCTCCGAATAATGTAAATATATCCTCGGTGATTGCACTAAATTTAGTGTGTGACGATATCGAAAGAAGCTATCAAATAAATCTTGAGCAATCAAATCAAGCTCAGCAGGGATATATTCTATATTCATTTGCACCAACAGTTCCTCCAGGATGGTTAATAATTGAAGACCCAACTAATCCAGTCTTTATGCGATGTCATAATAATTCTTTAACGAGAATTAATTTGAAACTCACTGACCAATCTAATAATTTGATTGATCTGCAAGATGAAGTTTTGCAAATTAGTCTGTTTGTGAAATCGTGAAAATTCTTCGAATTTCAACAATGATTTTCATCGTAAAAAAACTTGTTAACGTATATCAGCAGAGAGGGTGAACGCCAACGACAATGGCGTCTTTGTTTGTTCCCTTGGGAAGCCTCGGACGGAAATCATTTCAGGATTTCACAATCAGACGCAGTCCACGCTCTCACCTCATCGTGAAAAATCTATGCAGCGGGGAGATGGTGACAAAAAAATGGCGTCGTTTTTTTTAATCTTATTTTTTACTGAAAAATTTAAATAAGTATTTTCAAGGAAGCCTCAGTTTGCTAAATTGCCGCTTATTAAGCAATTTCGAGGAAGCCTCAGTTTGCTATATTGACGCCTTGAAAAGTTGGTCTGTTCACCCTCTCTGCTGCTCATTTGGATACTTTCGCAGCCAAAAAGTTTGGAATTTTCATTATATAATGGGACACAAAATTCGACTGAGTTGTTGACCCTGTGACTTTGAAAGTTTGCAATTGCAAAGATAAATTTCGTTCTCGCTCTTTAAGTTTAAAAGAACAGCATTCAACTGAAACATATTGTTACATTCACAGGGGTATCACTTGACCGAGCGGTATCAAACCCTGGCGCGAATCCCGCTAGAAGTCATTTGTTTTCCACACATTTCCAACGACTTCCATACAAATTGAGGTGTAAATTGGAAGGTCAGACGTGTCTGTCTTTATATACTAAATTTTACTCTAATCTATTCGAGACCACAGATAAAACAACTTGCCAATAGTCCATCAAACGCACATTCGCATGGTTTTTCCGCATCATCATCAGATTTCAGTACCGCCAGTTGGTTATGCCATAGAAAATACACTAGTATCTTCTTTCTCACTGGGAACTATTTAACTTCGGGACCCAAGGCCAGTCAATATACGCTTTTACTAGCGTATTACGCTAATATAACTGCGCATTGTGTCCACTATGGACACATAAACGGTATCTACCAAGTCCTTACTTATTGATTCAATTGTGTAATATACCGATTTCCTATCGTAAATACTGCCACCTCGGTCACAACATTATTATACATCACTAGATTTTACTATGGACTATGTTGCAGGGACAGTCATTCGGTTTGGACCTAAATTTACTACTAGCGAAAAATGGCATCGTTCATACTCGTTAACTCTTGACTCCGTGATGTTTGCTTCAAGAAATTGGCTAATTATTTCGGGCTAGGAATATTTCCATGGCACAGAATCCCAATACTCACACAAATCTAAGAATCGCTTAAAACAGGGCGCTATCAAATGCGCATCCTCCAAATTTATTACAATACTATTGGCCTCTCTCTCTTTCTCTTTCTCTCTCTCTCATATATATATGAGATGATATATGATATATATATATATATATATATATATATATATATATATATATATATATATATATATATATATATATATATATATATATATATAAACCTAAATACGATTTATTTTTAATATTCTTTTCAACAAATGAAATGTTAAACTACTGTTCTGTCTGACATAAAAATAAATAAAAAAAATAAAATATGAAGGGTGACAAAGATGGGCCAATAAAACTTGACCTGCCCCTTTGTATCCTTTGTTCATGGCTTGACCTTCGACCTAGCATTCATCCAATCAATGGGCTGCTGACTCTAGCCATGGTTAAAGGAAGTTTAAGGTTTAAACAAAACCCAACAACACAAAAACAACAGTAAATTCAAGTATTGTTGTGGACACACACTGTCTATCGACGAACAGACATGATAATCTATATAATCTCTTCACACTTTTTAGAAAAGTGGAATTTATGCGTCTTTAACGAACAATCGAGAGATCTGTGTGCATGTATTCTCCTTATTCTTTTGCATTGTGTTTGATATTACAGCTTTAAGCAATTTTCACATTATTTAAACCATCACTTTGTGCATTAGTTTGTCCCGGATTTTGTCATGTTGGTACAAGCAAATGGTTAAAAGTGGCCTAACCATGAATTCTGATTCTCATTTTCCTGTTAACCAGACAAAGTAGAACACGTCAATCCTCAAGCCTTGTCAGCAGTAGTTTAAAGCTATTGTATTTAAACGTGTGTTACTTTGAAGTGTCGAATGTTGAATTGTATTGAACCTTAAAGTTGAATGCAATGAGCATTAGAGTGTTACCGCATTTAAGCCAGAAAAGTCTTTGTGAAGAGTTGTGAGGGGTAACTTCCACCTTTCTGCTTTTCTCCTGTCCCTGTGAAGCGAGGATAATGTTATATCGTACTAAGTCAGAATTTACGCAGTGTTTGGATAGCTAATATGCTTCTGAGTAACAACGTGATGGAATTGTACAAGTAATTTTGTTTTTTTAAGGAACAGCGTTCTGGGAGAGATACAGGACTGTACAAAGACGGAAGTCCGAGAACAAAAAAGACGAGGTCATAATAAAGGACTAGTAAGTCCAGTAAGGGATGAAGTGTAGAGAATAGGAACTTCACAAAAATGGACGACGCTGATACACGCACGGTCGAGGGAGGAAGGTTATGAAAATTGGTCGTGGACATTAAGCTGTTTTCACCACTCGTTATTTTAATGGAATAAATCCGAATAGAACACTATTAATAATTATGTTGACATAATTTAGATTGAATTGGAATTGCCACATTAAATTTTTTATATTAAATGTGTTATTTTTCTTGTCTAAGGGAGCTCGGATTGCTTTATTTCCTGGGCAATGTTACAGTTTACAATCACCATCAAGGTATACTTTGAACAAAATAAACAAAATAACATTTAACCAAGGTATGTCCATGCATAATAATTAAACAAAATCACAATATGATTTAAATATCTTTTATTTACTTATTCGTCCTCTCAAAGAAATATTCTCAGTGCATCATCATTGCAACAACTATCACAACTACTTGTTATCAAAACTTTAAACCTTTTAACCAAAATCTCATGTTCTAGATCACTGACAGAATCCATGATTAGTATATAATTATTTCCTAAACTAGTTCTCAGCAGTACATGTGTGAATGATACAAACGCACTGCCAATGTATTTCTTCATGTTCTTGGACATAAATGTCATAATGTCCACGACATGTTTTGTGTACGCATGAAGCTTGAAGGATATAAAGAGCAGAGATGAAAATAAATATTAAACAAAATGAAAAATTAGCTCTCTCTTGAGCTTACTGTCACCCCAATACTTTGTTGACACTGATGATTTCTAAACAGAATTGGCAAAATAATCACTTGAATTGAGAAACTGACAGTAGTCAATAGCAACAATTAAAATAAATAATATCTGTCTTGATATTTCTAGCAGTGAAAACTGTAACAGTATGTTGCATGCTGAATGGTAATTGCATTTACCAAGGTTTAATAATCTCCGTTATAAATGTTAATTATCTGGTGGAAAATTAATTCAAACTGGAGTAATCGTGATTATAAAATATTGGTTACGTTTCTATTGATTTTCTGTTTAGTATTGTGCTGATATGCCCATAAACCATAGATCTACCTACATAACTACTGGGCATACAAGACACAAGAACCAAAAAAAGAAAGAAATCAAAATAACATAATTGTGTATATGAAAATATAGGTACTATAATGAGTATATGACAACCTGAGAGTAATTCCACTTTGTTTTTGTTTGCCTGTTTTATTTTTCAATTACTGTTTACTACCCACCCATAGAGTCCAGACTTTACTGGGTGAAAGTCAGGTGCTTTGGGTTACTGCTGAACTACAAACATTATTCCTGTATCTGAAATCACCTTGAAATGAAAACTACTGTTGAGACCTTACTTAGAAAGCATGCTAAATGCATGCAGTCTTGTCATCTAATTGATATATTCATAAGCATTACACAGTTAACCTGTTGAACCTAACCCATCATAATACATACATTTTAATCAGACAAATAGATAGTTTACCGATGAATAAAAATATTTATCACTAATTTCAAGTGCATGATCAGAAAGGGCCTTCTATGCAGGCTATGATGGACATAGCATAGAAAAAGCTCATGTATTCATAACCAAGATATAAATATTTAACACATCACTAAAGCATAACATGAAGGTCAGTGATCTTTGATCATAAAGGTGAATGTCTAACAGAGAAGCATGCAATTATAATGTTTCGTGATCTTGTCATAAACAACATCCAATAAATGAACTTAAGGCACCAAATTTCACAAAATGAACTTGAAACACAAAATGAACTTGAAACACAAAATGAACTAGAAACACAAAATGAACTTGAAACACAAAATGAACTAGAAACACAAAATGAACTTGAAACACAAAATGAACTTGAAATACAAAATTTCAAAACAACCAGTAAAGCATGAATTTTTTGTTACAGAACTCTGTTTGCAACAAGTATGTATTATTTATTTAACAAGATGCATCCAGTCAACAACTGTATTGAAATTGGATAGAACACTATGTATGTAGCATGAAGAAAGACAAAAACCAATCCAATAATGAGCTCAACATACAAACTTCAATTTTAAACCAGTTAAATGGGAAAACTGAACCAAAGTCTGTGAAGCATTCAATATGGATTGCAGTGACCTATCTTATGTTATGAGGGTATAATTCTCATCAAGATGCATCATCTCAAAATGTTTCATTTTTAAAGGTGTGACCATATGAATACAGAAGATAAAAAGCTATGTGATCACGAGTTGACTTTAAATGCAACTTAAAAACTATGCAAGTAACATGTGAAATAAAGTACACATTGGCCTTCTTAAGCAGTTTGGGTTTGGTATTATCAGAAATGCATACTATCATATTGTCGGATGATTCTAACATTAGCTGAAAATTAGAAATAAACTTGCAACAATACTTTTGACCAAAATCTGTGAAATGTTATATGTGACACAAAGTGTATTTATTTTGAAAGGTAGATGTAGTGCTTGTTACGATGGATCCACCCTTACACTCTTCAAGTTACATGACTCCATAACACCACCTGATGCGGGCAAAGGCTATGAAACCCAATCGTAGTGTGATAAGACTGGTCAGCATGACAAATGAAATATCCTGATCATTGATTGTAACAAAACTTAAATTATGTCCATTATCCAGATGTTGCTTTCTAGGGCACTGTCAAATTTAGATCTAAATTCCATAAAAGTGTCATAATAATCACCAGTTTGAAGGACACAACTGCAAGTATGCCCTATTGGCCTTCTTGATAAGCCAGTCAGATTGACAAATTCTACAGCTATGTTGGGCATTGTAATAAGGTCAGACCCTGTGCGGAAGCAAAGGAAAAGACACAAAGCCTTCAAATCAAGTTCTCTGACGTATCTCTTCAGATATTTTGAAACTTCATTAGTTTGGGCATTCAGAGATTCTGGAATCTGAAGCATCTGTACAACTTTTCTGTTACTCGGAATCCGAGTCGAGTAAACATCATTGAGATTTTCAGTGCTGATGCAGAGTCCCTTCAGGATATCTCGCCAGCAGTCACATACATACATAGGCATTTGAATCATCTCCTTATGCGCTATTTCCAGAAGGACAGCCTAGAATTTTCCCCACTGACCCTAGTCCGGCATTCATGGGCACCCAGAGCATCCAATAAGTCCTCGAGACCAACTGAAGAGAAGCCAGTGAATCCATTCTCGAACACATCTCTATCTGGCAGTGAAATAAACTGATAAAAATCCTCTAAATGCACATTATTGGTAACATCAGTATCCGGAAAGAGACAGTGCTTCATGAATGTCTTTGTAAGTTTTATCGGCCAGTATCCATCATTTTGCCATCCATATGCAAGCAAACGCCCAATTGCCTTCCATTTTTCCATGCCGAAATCATGGCGCAGACTTGGAACCTTCACATCTCTGCCAACAGTACACTTACAATAAAACTCTGTCCAAAATTCAGTAAACAAATCCCTCAAAACACCCCCTGTATCTTCTGCTCTCAGACTTTTTTCTCTCCATTTGTGAAAATTCGGGTGATGATAAGATGTCTATTCAAAATACTGGGATCTTTAAAGCAATTACACAGTTCTTGAAATGCAAAGACACCTCTGTGAATGTATATTTGTAAGGATTCAGCAGGAATGAGTGGAGGAATATATGGCAGAGTATCATCAATATCACGAGCAATATTTGGTCAACTGGATTCTTAAAGAACATCTCAGTTTCTGAATCATCTAGAAAAGAAGGTAGAGAATGGCCAAAATGATCATCTGAAATACTTGACAAGGGTTCAGTCTCATTCTTTTCTTGCATTCTGAGTCCTTGTGTTTTGTCAAACTCTGTGTGTGGTTTATCTACAGGTTCAGCCAGAGTTGGTATTTGCCTCATCTCTTTGATGCTTGTATATTGTGGTGGAGGATTCTTTTGCTTTGATGCAAGATATAACCTAAGTATATTCATCCCTCTCCTGTCATACATCTCACCGATAGTTTCTTTGCACTCTGTCCTTTCCTCAGAAAATCTCTGATTTCAAAATCAGAGTCCTCTATCGATCCGTTTGGGGAAGTTCCATTGTGGAAAAATAAGGACTTTGCCACTTCTTCAACTTTTGTAATAGTGGACTCTTTACATATGTCTACTCTACGGGTGCTTTCCAACGTTTCTTTCGCACCTATCGGTACATCTGCTTACTGGTATAAAAATGCAACCATCCTATTTATATCTTCCTGCTTCCTTTTTTTGCATTTGTATTACCATCTAAAATACCTCTCCTGACTTTAGTGATTAATGAGTTTTCCACATCTGAATCTGACCCTTCGGAAGTATGTGTTGCTCTCCTGAATAGTAGTTTTTTCCTCAAGGACTTGAGTATTTGTTTTTTTTCTTATTTCTTTAGCAAACAAGTCTCCTTTGGATGCTGTCATTGATTTGCAAAATTCTTTAACAGCAACCCTGTCATCTAAATGGGGCAGATATTTGGCCAGTGTCGTGTCATCTGCAACCTCAATCACGTATCTGTCAAACTGAAAGACAAAAGTTCTGTAAGTGAAGCTATAACTCTATGGTTTTGAGAAAGAAGCAACAAATAAAAATCAAGAGAAAAAATTATGTCTCTAAGTTACCAACAGATAAATCTATTTCTCTAAGTTACAAAGTGTAAATTCAAGAGGAACTGACATTATTGTGAATTAAATATCAAATAATTCTAAAAGTTCTAAGTCCAAAAGTATAGAGTGCTTTGCATGAAATCCAATACTGAATATGCTGATGTACCAGAAGTCCTGAATAGGCTTATGAACTAGGTCTTAATGATATAATCCAGACTGTCTTTCAATGAATTGTTGTGTATATTTAATTTGTATTGTGTGCTAACATTTCTCCATGATTAACATGCTATGTATATATGTGATGGGAATCACTTTGCTTGATCTTTGGTTAATATTCCTCATGAAGTTTTGACAATGCAAAAAATTGTAATTCCTTAAAAGTTGAAAGTTTTGCAATACAGTAAAACCTGTCTTGAAAGACCACTACTATGTGAGACCACCTGTCATGAGAGACTACATTCTCAGTGCACAAATTTACTGATTATAAAGCATTGTGACCTGTTAAGAGAGACCGCCTGTTTTGAAAGACCATGATTTTTTGGCAAAAACGGGGGTCTTTCAAGACAGGTTGTACTGTAAAAGGAAAGAAAATAATTCACAGATTGGTAACAGTCCCAAAATCTTATCACATCATTAAATATACTAGTTGGATTTAATTGGATATAGCCTAAGATTTTCACACAACCTTGCTAAAATGTTTAGCTTCTTTGGAAAACAAATGAAAGCAAGAACAGACTGGACAAATGAAGATGCCATCATTGCAAGTAGTGATGACAGAACAACACAAAGAGTGACAGCCTGAAAATCTAAACACCTCATCTACATATCGATACAAATTATCAAGCTATGTTTTGGTTTTTGAACAATCTTACTGACAAACTCCTCGGGATGGACAGACAGAACTGCAGACAGATATTCAGATGCACAATCCAATATTCAAATTGACATGAAAATTAACATGCTCTTGCTGTCACAAGTGGGGTGTAAAGACAATAAAAAAAATAATTTGCACCAACCTTACTAAGTTTGCATCACCTGGTGAAAATATATGTTAACAGATGTCACCTTGCTAATACAACTGTATGTATATTGGGACATCTGCAAACATATACACAATCTGCAAAATTTTGTGCATGAGAATGGGATACATCTGTAGAAACTCTGCATCAAATGTGTTGCTGCTCTGAATTCTTCATATTATTTTCTTCTCCTTCATGTATGATAGGATATAAAAAATGACTAACCTTATCCTCACCCATTTTCGTCACAGTTTCTTCACTGTTGCCCCTGTTTTACAGAAACTGCTTCAGTTCTTCATCCATAATATCTGGAAGGAAAGGCAAGACATGTATGGGAGGTGGGAGAGCAAAACTTGATGGGCTTGTTAATTTTTTTTATACAGGCTACAGCAATTTTACAGCACATGTAAATTCAGGGGGAGGGGAGGGGTATGACCCCCCTCCGACATCCTGCTTATATGTGGTCTGACATTTAAGAGAATGCATTGACAAAAGTCTAGAGTCAATAGTTAATAGCTTTATTATACATGAACACTGATAGATTCCTTCTTATATAGTTCTTTCTAGACACCGTAAAAACATATCTCTTCCCATGAATTGATGCTGCCTTCTACACATGTGTGAACAGTTTGAAAAAAGTGCAAATTGTCAATGGTTATACAGGTGTTCTGTTTATACCATATAATAGTTATTTACAATTGATCTGTCATACATGTACTATATAATAGTTATTTACAATTGATCTGTCATACATGTACTATATAATAGTTATTTCAATTAATTTGTCATACATGTACTATATAATAGTTATTTACAATTGATTTGTCATACATGTACTATATAATAGTTATTTACAATTGATTTGTCATACATGTACTATATTAGTTATTTACAATTGATCTGTCATACATGTACTATATAATAGTTATTTACAATTGATTTGTCATACATGTACTATATAATAGTTATTTACAATTGATCTGTCATACATGTACTATACATATTACATGTTTGACAGGTCAATTGTAAGAAACAATATGAGCCCCAGTGCTGTGGTCTAAGCAATGTGTCAAATCAAACTTAGCTGTAGTAACATCTTGAATTCAATTTTAAAATTTAGCAGCAGAGAGGGTGAACAGACCAACTTTTACAAGCTTCATTTTAGCACACTGAGGCTTCCTCAATTTCTGATTATAAGCCTCAATTTAGCAAACTGAGACTTTCTCGAAATTGCTTAATAAGCTTCAATTTAGCAAACTGAGGCTTCCTAAGGGTAAAAAAATGACGCCGACATCTTCGATGTTGTCGTTGGCGTTCACCCTCGTTGCTGCGTTGAAAATCCTTTCAGGATTTCACTAATAAATTTTTTACGATGGAAGTCCTTAGGACTTCACAAACAGACTAATTTGCAAAACTTCACCTCGCAGATCAATCAAATTATTAGATTGGTCAGTGAGTTTGAAATTAATTCTCGTTAAAGAAGTATTATGACATCGCATAAAGACTGGATTAACTGGGTTTTCAATAATTAAAAATCCTGTAGGAGCCGTTGGTGCAAATGAATATAGAATATATCCCTGCTGAGCTTGATTTGATTGCTCGAGATTTATTTGATAGCTTCCTTCGATAACGTCACATACCAAATTTAGCGCTATCACCGAGGATATATTCACATTTTGAGGAGCGATATGTCTACCACCACCATCTGGGTTATTATCGTGTTTGAGGATTGTTATTTGTTGTCGTGATATTTTATTTCATTCATCGTGAATTTTCTCAAACCCGATATCGATGGCATAACTGAGAAGTTTTTTTAATTCGTCGGGTTTATACCCAGGAATTTTAATATTTTGGATATCTTCTACGCTGTCTCCGGGTTTTCCCCATATTGGCAATAATTTAAAACCGCCTTCTTGAATAATTTGCGCATGAAATGTTTCCATATCGTTGATGATTTTGTTACCTGTTTGTACTACACTAATAAATTCATCTTGGGTGAGAGAACCGGATTTAAGGGATATTAACAATAATGAAAAATCATTATTCATTGCGCTGAAATATTCTTCGATTAAACCAGGGTATATAGAAAATTCACCATCATCGTGAGATTCCATAAACTTAGGGGAATAATCTTGATAACGTTTCACTTCATTGATGGGTTTTATCCTGTCGGTGATATAATCGCCCTTTACGGGTTCATCTGGTATAATGGTTTCTTTCTGTCTAGGTGGTAATTCAGGCCATCCTAACACTGATCTTATAGAAATCTGATAAATATCAGCATACGCAAGGGAATTAATCTCGATCGTAGATGATAACGTCGGCTCGTGAACCGTTATAGCGATTTTTGATTCTTTTCCAGTGATTGATTTTATTCTTCGTTGTAATTCGTTATTGATTTGTTCGATTTGATATGACCCAGTTGGTAACGAGACAACGTTCCAGTCTGGGGTTCCGTCTTCACGATTTTTCCACGCGAACACCAAGGAATTATTTGGTTGTTGACCACCAAATGCTACAGATCTGATATTGGGCCAGCTATGATACACTCGTAGTTTTGCTAGCGCTATCTCTTTCACGGGAACGGGAATCGGGAAATTCACACTGAATTCAGGACGCATTGAGGTTATTGATATCATGCTTGTTTTCACCGGTGTTGTATTTTCTGCTATTCGCTGAAGTAGTTCTTGTGACGATGGCGTTGTCATTGTTGTTATTATCATTATTCCGCTCTAATTTCAGCATTGTCGATTTATACAATTGAGCCATCGCTGAAAACTCGCTATCTGATATTGTTGTGTCATCGAGTGATAATAATATCAACGAGGACAATTGCGAGTAACCGGTAGATGCAACGTGAAATTTAATTACATAGTCGTGTAGTTTACTCTGGCTACAGGATGATAGTTTTTTTGTGATCCCGGTTAATATACCCGCGATTGTAGCCACCGCGGTAATAGCGATTGGAACTACGACCGGAGCAATCATTGTAACCGAAGATAGTATTATTCCAGCAGCAGTGATTACACCCGACACCGAATACACGGTGATATCAACCGCGGTTATTCTTCATTGGTATTTTTTTTTTATTTGATACTCCTCACAGCGTGAGCTGAGTTTAGTTTGAAATTCTCTGACCTGATCATAGCGATACTGATACACTGAAGGGATTGTCATCTTATTTTAGCAGCGTTAGTGTTTTCAATTAATTTCAAATTGCTAGCATTTTCAATTTAATTGCTTACTTAAATCCACTACGAATTCTACGTACCACGTTACTGAAACCCTGACTAAATTTCTATCTGTGGTCGTTATCGTGAACTGTTCAGATACATCCTTGTCGATAATCGTTGATATTGTATTATTGACTCCAGATGAACTACTTGATGATATATTGAATTGAGTCGGTGATACTATTGTTAATCGATAAATACCCTTGACGGCTGCGGTTACGTGTAAAATGTTGGTTGTGGGAGTCCACGCAAATGAACCGTGTTGAATCGTGTATACGATATTGTTGGTGCTCTTATGAGGAATTTTTATTTTTCCAACAACGCCTATCATCCTCGTTGTGTCATCCTTCATTGCGTCGTTGAATGTTTTTAGATCATCGATGGATTTTTTAATATCAGGAAGGGTTATTTCAATTTTATCAAATGGAGTTTCAATAAACTTATCAATGATGTTTTTACAAAATATTGAAAACTGTTTCGCGTGTTTTTCATATTCTAATTGAAGAGTTGCTAGTTCAAACATAGAATCTTTTATCGAGGTGAGTTTTGGTGTGGTCACTGGTGGATTTCCAAAAACTTCTAGTAGGGGTTTATCAATTTTGTAAATTATATCTCTTTGTATTGTAGTAAACTGATCAAATACAACTATATGATCGTCATACTTATCATTGAGCGATTTCAATGAATTCACCGTGTTATCGAATGTTGCTAATTTATCCGTGATTGTTGAGGCAAGTACACCTGGTTTGAGTTTACCCTGATCGGAAAATAACGCGATAGTATCCTCTGCTGCGTCTCGTCGTTTAACTAAAATATCATCGAGGGAGACATTACTAGTTTTCAATTTACCCTGACGATCGCCAAATACAACTATTTCACCAGGATCAACATCTACTAGGTTCAACGTTTCGGCTATTTCATCTTCGATTAGTTTTTTAACCTCTTTGATTTCAACTCAATCACTATCCGGTTTCTTCAGCGCTGATAAAGGTCGTCCCCAAATATCAATCATTGTTATCATAGAAATCTTTTCTCTGTTAAAATCAAAGATTTTCAATCTAAAAGATTTTCAATCCAACGACTGCTAGTATACTCATTTACTACTACATGGGGTGGTTTTGATTGTAAATTACTCTGCAATTTCATCAAAGATTCTCGTGAAATAGCATTAAGTACGTTTAATACTTCATTGCCACATATGGGTGGGTCAATCATCGTTTGTGTTGGTAACGTGGAATATCAACGGGGTATTTTTAAGCGCGTTGATAAATCAAGGATATAGCGGTTAAATTCCTTCGGAGGCGCTAGTCCATATGAGTCAAAATAAATGATCCCTCGTGGATCAATCGCGTATGCAACCCAGTGGGTTCCAGGTCCATCGCTGTTATCTAGATTAATAATACCCGTTTCAACATTATTTGGTCGCGCCGGTAACTGATCTTTCATAAAAACACCTCTGAAGTTTTTAATCGCGAGTTTTTTAAGCAGCATCAATTAAATCAAAATTGGACATTGGAAGATTTTTCACTAGTACACTGGTCCTAGTCTCAGGCCCTTTCCGCTGTACAATGAATACGGAGTTCCTGGTAGTCTTAGACCCTTCCCCTTTTTTTATACCCCTTTCCCGTTGCTTTCTTTAGTGCCATTCCTGCCGCGGTACCAATAGCCCCTAACGCTGCCGCTTTAGCTACCGCTGGGGCCGCTGAGGCAATCAATCCTGGAATCAACCCTAACAGCGGGAATATACCCCCAGTCTTTTCCATGTTTTTAATCGCGCTCGTAGAAAGAGTAATCTGAACTCCCTTTTTTTCTTTAAGCTTGCTATTAAATGATTAACCTGAGTCTTCGTCAACGATAGTTTATTCGCTCCGCCATTCATTTGATTAGGTTTCAGCGTTATTGTGGTTCAACATTGCTTAGCTAATTTGGATTGTAATTTTTTTAGCTGACCAGGTGTCAACGTGACATTGATATTACTATACGACATTATACAAAACAGATTGATTCTAAATCGCAGAGAGAGAGATGGAAAATCAATCACAGATTTTCCACTGGTGCATCTACCACTCTCATTCGTCCACCAACACCTTCGAGTATCATTGATTTATCACTGAGAATGACAGCAACCGCTCTATAATTTGCAATACCACCAGGACGGGTTACACGAGCTCGGAAATGTATATCAACGACGGATTGTCTCATCAGGTCAAGATGTTCCAACGAAAAGTAATAAATCGGATACAGACTTTTAAAATCCAACTGTGATATTTGTAGACCAGTATCAACATTTTGATCGCGTCCCATATACGACAACAGGTTATGATAAACTCGTGCAATATGATTGTTTTCATAGTTAAGTTGTATATCCTCTGATGGTTCCTGCTGTCCGTTTATTCTCAGCGAGACTTCATTACACCCATTTGATCAAATATCATATGGGAACGTTCTTGATTATCTAAGCGCGCAGTATTCTGTAGCGCAACAAATATGTGACGTGGAGCTGAAATACCCTGTTTTGATGCTAGATGCCATGAAATTGTACCATCAATACCATACTCTATGGTATCTGTGGATGTTGTCAACCAGCTCAACAATGTTTTTCCCCCCTGATCCATAAATGATAGTAACCGTGGTTCTGTTGACAACGACGGAGTCAACACCGGCATCCACAGTATTAGTTTTGATAAAATGACTTTACCAGCGGCAACGCCAGCACCGCGCCAGATTGCATTATCATCATCACCCTTTCTCACTAACGCTATAGTATGCTTCGCTCCATAGATAACTTTTCTGACGTTTCTACAAAATTCGAATATGTGATGCAACGGAATCGCACATGAAAACCGTCGACGCTTTCCCTGTAACGTTGCTACTCGTGTTGCAAATCCTAGGTTGTAACCGGGAATATTATTTATGACATCAAATTCAGCAGCTGGTCTCACATATCCGGCTGGTGCTGGATCAACTGCTGTAGCTCGTGTTGCTTTTACTCTAGAATATTGGATGTGCTCAGCGTTATCAGTAATATCCTTCGCGAACATCATAGACGGACCTGCCGATCTTGTATAGTCATCAGAATATCTCGCTAACCCGATTATTCCGGTTGCAATATCAACCTCACGTTCAATAGATTCGATTTCTCTTCCATCAATGAGATATGTAGCACTTTCAAATAACGCCATGATGCCATTGTTAACAAAACCAACTCGGATAGTTGGGTTATCATCATATGGTGTATTAGCTGGAACATTTGTTACGAGTTCACCTTCGACTTCAATAAAGGCTTCACAAGGCAAAAAGTATTTACTGGTATCATGAACTTGAAGTTCAATTCGTGCTCTAAGATCAGGTTGTACTGCGTGATAGGCAAAAAATTGATAATCACGTAGAGAATCATCCTTGAGTACTGGGGCGTCCATGTCAAATGCACTATCAGGGTTCTGTTTGAACATTTTTTATTATATATCCGCTGGTCTAAATTGGAGGTGAAATCGTGAAAAATTCTTTGAAATTGCAAAGCAATTTACGATTTCAACAATGATTTTCATCATGAAATTTCTCATCAATTTTCACCGACGTCTTTGACTTTTGTAGAAATTTTTTGAATTTCCAAGACCACTTCCCGCTATCATATTTGCTATGTTATTATCCTGGGCGGTCATCGAGGATGAAATCATTGACTGTAGTTTTTCATCTACTGCGTTATTTATTATTTTACTAACACTTGCAGGCATAACCGCAGTAGATGGCAGTGAAGTCATTTGTGATTTTGAAAATCCTTTGGACTGGAAATTCTTCGAATTTCGCCGTCAAACTAGCCAAAATACCCTTATCCCTGATAATATCAATAGCTTTCATTGATAGTTGTTTTGCTACTTTTGGAGCCACTCTTGAAAATAATCCCATTATAGTATTACCGAGACCATCTCCATAGTATGCTCGGTATTTTGGAAATCGTGAGTTTACCACGTAGACGTTGGTTGGTTTATCATGGTTGTAGTGTATGATCATTCTCTATTCAATTGCTATTTATCTAATCGTGGTGATCATCAACGTGTTCCACTAACTCTTCAATAAAATCTAGATATGTTGCAATATCCATGATGCCAGCTTGAAATAATCGCCTACAGATATCAGCTGCTTCATTGATTATTTCTGGTGAGTTATTTCCAGCCCGTTTCCCCCCTACAAGTACTTCTAATCGTGCTATATCACCGAGAATATTGCCAGGACATGAAATCACAGGCAATTTCGCTGATATCCCACTCCCAAACGTATCAACGGGGGGAGATTCCTCATCTTCACCAATTGCACCTTATGTATCTATGCTTGGATTGGGTTTTGATTTTTTAGGTGAGTAGGATATTTTCTTCGAAGATTGTTTTCGCCGCTGCAATTTTTGTGGATTTTGTTGTTGTCGCAGTTCTTCATATGTATTGTATACGTCACCCACTTTTTATGTACTCAATGTATGATGTATTTATTGGATCAATTTGACTCTTTTTAGTTTTAATTTTGTAAATCACATCAGCCCAATGTTGTATATTTTTAATATATCCATGTTGCCCTGGTTTCAACATTTTTTTTCTGTTTTCATAATTCGTAACAACAAACACAGGAATTTCTAGTGGATCAGTTTTATGAATTGTTGCTATCACCTCCTCGTTAAATCTCCCCCGTAAACCCTCTAATGTTTTTCTTGATTCAGGGGAATCTCTTCGAGGTTCAACATCAATACCACTTTGTCGTTGTATTTCCATCTGAGTTTCCATATCACCTGAAAGTTTTTGTATAGCCTGTTTTGTTTGTCCAGTTTCGATTGCTATTTTTTCAAGTTCACCAAGAAGAGGTCTCTCTACTCGTTCCCCCTTCTTAGGGATATCTCCGTATATATCTCGTTCAGTAGCTGTTTTCACATCTGTAGTTGCAGCAACAATCGGCTTAAACAGTTGTTCAGAACCCTCTGTAAAATCAGTCTGAAGTAATTGTCGCTGTTGAAGTTTTTCACGTATACGATCACGAAGGGGTAATAGTTTATTAATATCGCTCAGTCGCTGTTTTGTGTTCCGTGTGGTCAGTGATTGTCCTACCATATTGAACGAATATCACTATTGTTAAATTGCAAGCAATTTCCAATTCATCGAGTAAAAAAAAAATACTACGTTGAAAATTAATATGAATTTTTAATTGAAATTGCTTTGAAATCCAAAAGGATTTTTCATTAAACTTCGATGAAAACTCTTTGAGTGAAAATCTTCGATGGAAATTGCAGGCAATTAGACAAAATGAATTCTGGACCCGCTAAGGTGTTGGTCATCTTAGCATGTCCAGAAGCTTAATGAGATTACGATGATGATGGTTATATACAATGGATGACGACGGCACATTCACCCCATGATCTAGTTTGTATGGCGGTTGTATTATACATATACGACGGCACATCAACCCCATGATCTTGTATGGCGATTGTATTATACATATACGACGGCACATCAACCCCATGATCTAGTTTGTATGGCGGTTGTATAAATAACACCAAGGGCGTATACATATCCCGAAGCGTATTCCCCTAGGAGTAAGTCTAACTCGGATAGCGGGTTTGACCTACAAGAGGATACGTTTGGTGCGTGTACACACACGGACAGCACACAACAATAAATTATAGGTGATTATGATTATAATGGTTATATACAGCAATGAATGACGGCGGTATAATAATAGATGTTATTATGGTATTTACAATGTGAATGGTTATGAATGACGACGGCACAACAATAGATTCACAACAATAGATGTTATTATGGTATAATACAATGTCAATGGTATAATACAATGAATTGATTCAATGACAATGGATGACGCGGGCTATTCTACATTCAAGTGCAAAAACCAAACCACAAAATCTAACCCGGTTTTACTATCAATAATAACATTTACACCACGTGTGACGGTGTGATTTGAGTTTGCACTTGAACTTCGGCTAAAGCCCAAACATATAACAGACCAGGTTGTATATAACCACTCATTACAACGAAGTTAGATAGAACGATGTCTGCTTGTAATTCCTTGTTGTTTTTAATAGTGATCATTCACAACGTTGAAGTAACACATAATACTTGAAGCAGACACTAAAAAAAATAATATGATTATTTGTAAACTTCATGATGATTTTGTTTCCTTGAATGGAAATTGCTTTGCAATTTCACTCACGATTTCAGAAACGGATAATTGATTATAGGTGAATTATAACAACCAATCAAAAACTACCAAACAAACAGTGTTTCAACGATAACTCTGTCATTGGTGATTTGTCACACGCGCGTTAATAGCGAGTTATCTCCGTTAATTCACATAAACAAATCGATTTTTTTTACAAAAACGTTTTGAAAGCGCGGTTTGATAAATTCCATCTGCTACTCTTTGTACCGAGGAGGGGCAAATATCAAAATACACTCCAGCGCTATTTATAGATGGAAATATTATTTCCTCGTTGTCAATATTAATTGATTTTACTGGTCTCTTCCCAATTGATTTATAATTACCAGTCCCACCTCGTTTTGTGTTTTCACGTTGTGAAATAGCTTGTAAATTTGATAAAGAATTATTAGTCTTAATTCGATCAATGTGATCAATAACAAAATCATCCTTGATCTATCCGTTAAATACTTCATAGACGAAACGGTGATTGAGATGCGTTTTCCCTCCAGCTCTAAATATCAAATATCCCATATTATTACTCCCCCCAATAGATTTCTTATGTTTACAATGTCTAACAACACCATCACGAGAAGCTTCGTAGTTTTCAATAACAGGATGTCGTTGAAATTCTTGGTTCATTTATATACATATATGTTATTTGTCTAATTCCTTATTTGGTTGAGATATAACATTGAGAAATCTTTCTATGTAGTCCTGAGCAGTTTTTATGATTTTACCATTGACGTTGTCGTTGACAGCGTCGGGATTTCTGATTTTTCGCTTGTCATAATAACGCTTCAACTCTCTATAACGCCTACCCCCGCAATTGATGCATAATTGTGAATTGCCTCTAACACCTACCCCTCAATACAGGCACGGAAGAGGACCTTTTGAACCGTTTCTCACGCTTTGCATATGATACCCACAGAATTCATTTCTGCATGATTTGTTACATGGGGTTGTTGATCCAATCATAAGCCATTTGCAATGATTCATTATATAAAAAGTTTTCTATTTAAATACTTGTTTTAATTATTATAATAAAAAGTTTTTTTATTTAAATACTTGTTTTAATTATTATAATATGAAAGAATTCAAGAGATTATCGAAAATTAAGCCTTGGAAAAATGCTAGATTTAATCTCGATATACCAAAAAGTCTAATAGATGACAAAACCCTGTTGAGTAAAATCAGAGACTGTTTTAATGAATTTAAGCGTGATGGAGCATCTCATACGTGGTCGACATTTCGAATTATACACAACATCGAAGATGTCGGTGTCAATATACCAGTAATTGATGCTACCATGAACGATACAAGAGCAGCTGAGATAATCTCACATCTTCAAAAACGGTATTTTTTAAGAATAAAATTCATTATCGAAGACGAGGGTAAATGGATTTTCAGGGATAAATTTGAACCAATCCTCAAGGATAAAAATACTGTCATTGTGAGTAGAGATTCCAAACCAGGAATTCTAACTGGAATTGACAAACCATACTACGAGAGATCCTATCCTGTAACAGTAGTTGTTCACGGAATATATCCGCTAAATGATAAACCTGATATTGCAAAACTAGCTCCTATGAAATATTCACCGTTGACTTCGTCAAGGCTCAATTGTGTAGCAACACGGATAATGGAACACTTCACAAATGCATCCCGGGGAAACAAATTAACTGAACAACGACGTAAGAAAATAACCGAATGGGAACTGACAGTGAAACAGCGCGGGGCAATGATTTCCGATATAGCTAAATCAGAAGCATCATTAAAATTTCCAATATCTATAGCAACAATAACCGGAGAAGTATTATACGAACCGAAATATCAATCGCGAGGAGCTCCAATTGAAATTATTGATCATAACAAACACGCGTGGACACCTGCAGTAAATGTATTTCCACGAGAACGAATCGTGAGATATATCCCTGGGGAATTTTGTAAAGATGTGTTCCACGAAGAGAAATCATTTGATGCTATTAGTGCGTTGTGTAAGGATGATCCCGTGTCAGTGTGGTTACTTAGCAGTGATGGTTCCGAATCAGGATTTGATCAATTTGTAAGACCAAATGGTGAATTATATCGCGTTGAAGAATTAGATAACAGAATGAGAAAAATCGCTAATGAATTTTCACAGGAGAGTTTCCATGAAAAACTACTCGCGGATAGTTTTATAATTCCATCAGTGTTAGCTCAATTTGCACGAGAAAAGAACTCATGGCGTCCAACACGAAGTGATTTTCTCGAGGACGTTAAATTGAGTTGCGTCGGATTTGGTCATGGAGGACTATGGAATACAAAATACTCACGTGATGGTATGATTTCAATTAATATATCCGCGTGTTATCCTGGAAGTTTTCTAGGGTATGGAGAATGCTCTGAGTATTTTAAACGATTTGGACACCCCACGCATGAAATGACTCGTGTTGCGATTAATGGGCCATTACCCGATTATGATTTAACCGGATTCGCTCGTGTGATATCATTCAAATTCGCTGCAGGGTTACATCCGTGTAGTTATGTTTGGCTTGGTAGACATATGTCTGAAAAACACTGGAAGCCAATTGTGTTATTGCGGTATATGATTGATTGTGAGATGTTACAATCGTTGATTGTTGGTGAAGCTATTATATGCTATCGCGCGCAGAAGGATGTTTGGTTACCACAGCCTGATTTAAATCGTATAATACGCGAACAGCGAGAGCATTTTCCAGATGGAAATTCTTCGAATGGAAAATCGGAGATTTTCAATGAAGATCAAATCATGAATTGGTCTAAGGAGTTATTTGAAATTGAAAACAAAGAAGACAAAGTTTTCGGACGAAAAATAATTGGTAAATTCACTCAAGGTGGAAGATATGACAATTCGAAATACTCTTCGAGGTTGATCATAGACAACGCAGAATACGATTTTATCATAGCGGATTTAACGAAACATGGAAAACTTGTATCCCGTAGGGATGTTTTTCTATCCAATTGTGAGAAATCAGGTACGGTTGTTACCTACTGTGATGGATATAATTCCCAGTACACACATTTGAGAAGTTCTATGCTCGGTTATTCTACTATTAATCTATTTTCGATGATAAATAGATTTCCTAATACCGCGGTTAGAGTAGCTACTGATTCGATGTATATACACGAGAAATACAAATCGGATGTAGCGGCATTCACAGATCCCGAGGAAGCGTGGGGATTTTGGCGATTTAAAAAGGAAAAACTACACGAGTATTGTGAATCCGCTGATGTTACCAACGACGATAAATATCTTTGTTGTAACCGTATTGAAATTCAAAAGGAATTTTCTAATGCACCACCGGTATCTGATCCCGTATGTAGATACAAGACAGTTTATTTAAACGGTTGTGGTGGGTCAGGAAAGACAACTCGTGCAATTGAATTATTTCGTCGGTCAACCATGATTGTGTTAACACCAACTCACAGACTCGCCAGAGAGATGATAGCGCGGGGAGTAAAAGCCTGTACTTATCACAGCTTCTTTCGATGGAAAGGCGATACATGGACTCCTGATCGAATGGGCGATAAATTCATTCCTGAAATCATAATCTGGGATGAAATATGCACTGTATCGTTGAGTGTATTACAGACATTTCTTGAATGGTTGTTATTGAAAACAACAAAGGTCGTCATGTGTGGAGATCACGGTCAACCACCGCCGTTTGTTGGTGGATCTCCACATGAATGGCTAAAGGGTTTTGTAGATTATTATGAAGAAATTACCACTGATTATAGATCACTTGATGAACAATTACGAGAGTTCAAAGCGCTAATTAGATTACAACCGGATAGAATCCAATGTGAAATAGCGCGTGAAATAATTTCAGAAACTCCCATGAATGATTTTTGGGAAACATGGAAGCCAGATGATTTGATAATCGCGAGTAGAAAAATAGTCAGAGACGCACTTCAAATGAAGTTATTTGAATTACATAAGTGTAAATTTGCAACACTTCCAGTACCGCTCTGTTATAGACCAAAAGATACCCGACGACAAAATATTGACGTTGATATTCCAGGACAGCGTGGAAAGCAGAATTTAGTGTTAAATGATATTGTGCTGGTTGATATCAGCGTGGTCGAAGATGCATTGGGGAACTCAAAGAGTTCTGCTGATAAATCACCATGGACGTTAGGATACGCAGCAACAATACACTCTTCACAGGGATTAACTATCACAGATACAATTATTTGGATGGTAGATAATCGCATTGAGTGGTCGAAATTAGTTTATCTCGCAGTGTCCAGAGTACGGCGAATAAATCAACTTCGAAGAATTGTTGTTGACGAAGTCAGTGACGATAATGACACTCCAATCAGCGACGATGATATCATCGGGGATATAATCAGAAAAAAACTCTCTGGTTATAAACAACAGGATAAAAAAAATAATAGAAAATTTGACATTGATGCCGAATTGATAATTACGCTCAAGCAACAACAGAATAATCACTGCACGAGTTGCAATTGTATAATGCGTTGGAGTTGGTCAGATAAAGACCCTCGGCAATTTACTGTAGACAGAAAGAATAACAGCATTGGTCACACCAACGACAATGTGATGCTGACATGTCTTGAGTGCAACAGACGCAGACGTGCCAGCACAATGCCTATGTCGGGTGCTAGTTAAGACCACGCGGTGGTAATTGAGTATCCTCGGGAATTACCTGTAGTTGTTGTCGAGTAAATCCTCGCTGAGGAGCAGTTGAATCCAGTTTATAGATAGCTGGTCTAGAAACGCTAGTGTTTCTACTCTTAGATCGTGTTATACCGGATATTTTATGTACGGTGACACTCCAAATAGGATCGGTAGCTCTTTTTTTACCACCCTCAAGCTCTCCTGGTTCGTATAAATACCGAACAGTGACATTACTACCAAGAATTTGTTCCTTGAAATCTTTTTGTGGTTGTACGGGTATATACTCCCTTTTAATAGCGTTGTTAGGTTTCATGTTGATTGTTCTAGTAATCTCATTATTGATTGCGGTAACTACACCTGGTAATCTTTTAACCCATTCACGAGATCGCTTTTCTTGGATGAATTCTTTCGCGTATTGATATCCAAATAACCGCTCAGCAAGTGTCCGATTAAATCGTTCAACAATTGCCTGATCGCGAGGTAGTGCAGTATGTCCTCGTCGTAACGTGGTATTATGATGTTTCGTCGTTGTTAAAACAGCGCCTTGAAATTCCTTGCCAGGATCAACTTGTAACAGATTTGGCCAGCGTAGTGGACCTCGTCGATAAATCCTTTCAAATGCAGAAGCTACTTCAGGTGATGATTTTGTCTTCAGCGGTTCTGCTTGTTTGTATCGACTCGCAACATCAACTACGGTTAACGCGTATTTGTAACGGTTGTCATGTGGTAAAAATAGTATATCAGCTTGATGAACTTCATTAGGTGTTGTAACATCAAAATGAGAGTAGTTAATTCGTTTAGGCGCCGGTTGATAAATTTGTCATATCGCCTGTTTGGATAACCAATTCGCCGCTGTAGTATTTGTTACTTTTGCAGCGCTAGCCAGTTTACTGATTGCTGCCTTGCCTCTCCAGTATCCCCTCGGAGAATAATAAATAAATTCCATATTATTAATTACCGGCACCTAACATCAATTTGCCTTTCATAGCGGATTTTATCAACCACGAAGCCAATTTTTCTTTGAAGGATTTATCAGGAATAGCATTCAACGCATGAATTAATTTCACATCCGCGAGATGTCTATGTTGAAGATTGTTACTTTTATAAGCAACATCATGAACATGACACGCCTTATCAATAGCGTTTATTGGATATTCACCGGGTTTGGGTTGGTTTTGGTCATCGAGTCTGATATCTAATCGTGTTCCGGGCCACAGTAGCTATATCCTGGAAGGTGCTTTTCTCCTGAGTATTTTGCCCACGGTGTTCCTGGGAGTTTCATTAACTTGGCTGCAATATCACCTCCTCTTTTTTTTTAAAGGTTCCTTGGGTTTACCAAAGGAAACAAATCTAAATTTCTTTGTACTACATTGTACGCATTTACCAGAAAGCGCTGATCGATTATTTTTTGTTGTAATTGCGTCAAGTCATTTGTACCAGTACGCGTCTTACATTTCACACAATTTAGATCCATAATTTATATATAACAGCATGAATGTAATTGATTATTCAGCTACGAGACGACGGGAACCTATTAAACACCATGCAACGTTACCAAATTCTATTCGCGCGATTATCATCGGACCATCTGGAAGTGGTAAAACACAATTGCTTCTTAATTTGCTAACGAGATGGATGAAGTGGGATAAGTTGTATATGATTGTTCCGAGCGTAGATGATCAGCGATGTTATGAAGTGTTAAAGGATTTTAACGAAGCCGCGCTAGAAATTAACGGCGATGATGTTATTGAGTTTATAACCGATATCGAAGAGGCGCCTAACATTGACTCCATCGACGGAAGTATTAACAATTTAGTCGTATATGATGATATCATGTTAGATAATCAAAAGAATCCTGCTAGAATATTTTCCAGAGGCAGACATAAAAACACAGATGTGATATATGTCACTCAACGTTACACTCAAATCCCGAAGGTCATCAGAGATAACTGCAATCTATTATGCATATTTAACGGTGTTGATAAACACACGCTAAGAAATATTTGGCAAACTTGGTGCGGTGGCGATATGGATCATAATCAATTTAAAAATTTCTTTAGCCGCGCTCAGACAATCCCACATGGATTTATAACGATAAATTTATCAGATCCTCGGACAAGATATCGTATTGGACTTGATCAAATATTTAGTTAGTGAGATTCGAAGGATTTTCAACGCAGCAACGAGGGTGAACGCCAACGACAACATCGAAGATGTCGGCGTCATTTTTTTTACCCTTAGGAAGCCTCAGTTTGCTAAATTGAAGCTTATTAAGCAATTTCGAGAAAGTCTCAGTTTGCTAAATTGAGGCTTATAAATCAGAAATTGAGGAAGCCTCAGTTTGCTAAAATGAAGCTTGTAAAAGTTGGTCTGTTCACCCTCTCTACTGCTAATTTGACATTTCCCATTTTTAATTTTTAAATGAAGATCTGATATTGTGTTAATATCACAAGGAAAATGAAAATTACTTTCACACTACCATACATTATAATCTAAAACATTTGTGTGTGTGTGTATGTGTGTGTGTGTGTGTGTGTGTGTGTGTGTGTGTGCGTGTGTGTGTGCACATGCACAGGCATGTGTGTCTCTGTGTATGTGTGTAAGTGATAGATGGTGAAAAGGCAATGTCAGTAATAGGACCATTATGCAGAGAACTCGCTCCAACGCATCTGGAGAACTCATCCCAGAGTGTTAGGAGAAGTCGCCCCAATTGGTTGGAGGTCACCCAAAAACTTGTCATCCAGATAACCTTTTTATATCATAATTAAATCATCTTTTATGCGATTCATATAAATATATATATATATATATATATATATATATATATATATATATATATATATAAGCTATCACAAAAGAGAGATTAACTGGTAATCATAAAAAGCAATATTATCACAGTAAATTAATATTTCTAATCACGAAATTAAGTCGATGAACGACAACAGCTTAGTGATTAAAAAGGATGATAAGTCTAACACTATTATTATTATTATGAATCAAGATGATTATGTTAAAGAAGTTGAAGATCAATTAAATGATTAAAATATTACAAGCATATTATCGAAGACCCGTCAAAAGAAATTAAATAAATAATTTTCACATGTATTAATATGATTGCTAAAGATGATAATTCCGTATGACAAAATTATATATTCCCTCTTAACATACGTACACCTTAATTCTACATATTACCTAAAACTCATAAAATAAAGTCATCTCAGGATGACTTCGGTTATTAGGTTGGAACCCTTTGATATATAAAACTGCAGACATCACATCATGCTTACCCATATTTTTCCAAATAAAATGCAAATAATAATTTGAAAATCAGAACAAAAAGGACAGATAACACTTATTTTTCGTGAAGTACAGAAGCCGAGTTGTTCAAATGGAAAAGTTGAAAAATTGCAAATTGTACAGATTTAATAAGTTATTAAGTAGAAGAAAAACAACAATAACAAATATAAGGCGACATCTCAGAATTACTATATATGATCCTTGGGCGACTTCTCCGACCACCATGGAGCGACTTCTCCTGACACCTGGGATGAGTTCTCCCGGGGCGAGTTCTCCATGGGGCGAGTTCTCCGCTAATCATTGGACCGAGTTAGGAATGGGTGGATGTCATTTGTTTTCATGTCGACCAATTAAACAATGATGATAAATATTAAAATAAAACAATAAAAATTTTAAAAAGAAAATAAGATGACTGATTCACGATATTGTAAAGAAGACAAGTTATACCATACAAACTTACCGCTGTATCCGCATTAAGTAGAAGGTACAAGAAAATGCAATTTTCTACTATTTGCAAATGGAGCAGAAGCGATCTGTTAGAATTTACAGATGGTATAGGCGGTTCTAAACTCTGAAAATGGTATTAGGATATGTTTAGGTTCGAAAATTGAACTGATTAAGTATTACAGAACTTCAATATTATTTTGAAAGCAATTTTGGTACGGTTGTTCTTGTCATTAAAACTATATAAATTATTATGATTTAATCGATAAAGTAATGAATCATTTATAAAATAAATTAGTTCACTTGCTATGTACATTCAACGTTCCCTCTAAGCGAATGGCAGATGTGCGCGCAGTGCTCGCTGCAATGCGCAAGCATTACGGAGACGAGCAAAATTTAATGTTGGATTGAGCAAATATTGACAATTCAGTTGCGCGGGGATGCCTGCGCGCGCAGCTTAGAGGGAACGTTGTGTACATTCCCATGAAATAACTAAAAAAAAATTAAAAATTCTTTCTAACAGTTGACTTTCTCTCTCTCTCTCTCTCTCTCTCTCTCTCTCTCTCTCTCTCTCTCTCTCTCTCTCTCTCTCTCTCTCTCACACACACACACACACGTGTATTATATTATGCATATAGTCATGACTACTTATGTGATATTATTTTAAATTAATGCTCTCACATACTTACTATATTTTATAACATCATTTAAAGTGGTGGAAGCTAATTTCAATCGATCAATGAGTAAAAAAAGAATATGAAAGTAGAAAAATACATTTATCTGTAAGCAATTCCCAATACAAAAAAAATTGTCTATTGCCGCTTTCACTTATACCTAATCTATTTATATACGAGTATGATCAGACTGGCATTTGTACATATGTGCAAGTGACATTCGTGCATCACCATAGTTCCGTGTAAAAAGTTGTATACTGAAATAAAAGTTTTTAAACAAAAACCTCTCTCTCTCTCTCTCTCTCTCTCTCTCTCTCTCTCTCTCGTACCTTATCGGTTAAGAAATTTATGTTGATATGTTTCTCTAAGAGATACAAATCATGCCGCTTTAACATTTAAAAACTGACGCAGTAGACAAGACAATTTCATATAGAGCATTATGATTTATGTTTAACAACAGTATACCAGACAAATAATACACAAGAATTCATGTCGTCAAAATAAAATGTAATCACACTGTGATATTCTGTTTTATTGCAATGGTTTCATTTGTGTGTTTAATTGCATCATAACACTGGTCAACAGTGAAATCATTACTGACTTGAAAAGGCCCTAATCTGTAGTATTTTGGTGTGCCGAACACGAATATAACCGTGAAATTTTTTTATTGGCTCTCGTTTTGAAGATATTCATATACCTCATTTTCTGTTTCACTGTGTAAATTTCTCCAGTAGGACTGCAGCAACATCCGGAATAATGATGTAACATTGCATAATACCATCATGCTCACATCATCCACAGTTGATTGCATCATTTTCTGATGCAATGCAATACTAATGCCATGCGGCTGCTGAAGTAAGTTGACGTCATCTGTGTACTATACATGTGTAGGCCTATTATACTAATGCCAGGCGGCTGCTGAAGCTGACGTAATCAGTGTACTATATAAAGCCCAATCAGATAGGTTCAGCATTTAAAATATTTTAGACGTTGTGCGAGACAGTTCAAGCTACTGTTACTTAAAACTTATTATGTTATCCATTTACGTACAATAAAGAACAGTAATGCCTCGAAAGTGTGTTAATACAGTCCCAATGGTGTGGAGAGAGCCAAGCAACCACCTAAATGACTGTTACTTCTGCTTGGTTCCTCCTCTTTCCGGCGGAATAACGAAGCGAAAGAAGTCGAGAATAGTCTACCCAAACATTCCGTCTGCATTGAGACCAGTTCTACATGGTGAGGGACTTCCTATTCCAGAACCTCCAGCAGAATATTCTCTTGATTCATCTGACGAAGACAAAGGTGAGTCGACCTGTTCTTCTCCTGGTCCATCAGCATTCAGTGATCCAGATTTTCACGGTGGTGCATCATCAACCCCACACAGAATAACACAGGAAGAACTAAATGACCTGATTCGTGATTTGGACTTATCAAAGAACAAGGCAGAATTGCTAGGATCAAGACTCCAACAATGGAATCTTCTAGAAGAAGATGTCACAATTACTGCATATCGAAAGCGCCACCAGCAATTGGAGCCTTTCTTCAGAAAGGAAAGTAATCTGATATTCTGTTCCGATATTGAGGGCCTCATGAATGCTTTAAAAATCACTCATGACCCACAAGAATGGAGACTATTTGTGGACTCTTCGAAACTGAGTCTCAAGGCTGTGCTTTTGCACAATGGAAACATTCTTCCATCTATTCCAGTAGCGTATGCTGTCCACATGAAAGAGACATACGATAACTTAAGGCAGCTACTGAATTCCATTGAGTATAACAAGTACAGCTGGCACCTCTGTGGTGATTTGAAGGTAGTTGCCCTTTTAATGGGACTGCAGCAAGGATATACAAAATACATGTGTTTCTTATGCGAGTGGGATAGCCGAGCAAGGGAAATGCACTACATGAGGAAGGAATGGACTCACAGGCAGAATGTAGCCATTGGAGAGAAGAATATCCAACACCCAGCTCTGGTTGAGGCTCAGAAAATCTTGCTACCACCCCTTCACATCAAACTAGGTTTGATGAAGAACTTCGTGAAAGCCATTGACCGGACTTTTCCAGCATTCCGATACCTGCATGAAACATTCCCTCGACTCAGCGAAGCAAAGATTAAAGAAGGAGTTTTTGTGGGTCCTCAGATTCGAGAGCTTTTCAAAGATGACCGGTTCAACAACTTGCTGGAAGGTGACGCGAAACAAGCATGGAATGCTTTTCGCCTAGTTTCTGCAAACTTCCTCGGAAATGTTAGGCCATAAAACTATAAGGAACTAGTAGAAGACATGTTGATGAAGTATAAGAAACTGGGCTGCAATATGTCTCTAAAGATTCACTTCCTTCATTCCCATTAGGATTTCTTTCCTAGCAAGTGTGGTATTGTTAGTGATGAACACGGCGAACGTTTTCATCAAGATATCGCAACAATGGAACAAAGATACCAAGGAAAATGGTCCACTGCAATGCTGGCTGACTACTGCTGGACACTCCTCAGAGATGCTCCCGAACAGCTGTACAAGAGACAGGCGAAGAAACCTAAGATGTAGTCAATGACTTGATTTTTTATAGGTAGGCTATTACAGTTGACCTTTTACTATTGGAATGCATTTCGTTATATAAACATTAATTTCTTGCAGATTACAAAAAAACTAGAGCCAATTTTGCAATTTGACTGTCATATTCGTGTTCATCACATAAAACTTGATAAGAATTGACTAATTTTATTTCAGTAACATGACTTTTGTAAAAATTTGTTGTCCAGTGAATCAGCCATGCATCTTTTTGTAAAGTTGTATGACATATAGTTAGGCCAACATATATGGAGGCAGATAGATAGTAAAATAGTTCGTTCGATAGACATATACATGACTTCGTTGATAGATAGACAGAGAGGTACCGTCTCATCCACCCCCTTTCATTCCACAGCCCATCTGGTTTAAACTCATTCTCGCTCCAAGAATCAAGAGACAAAACTAAGACGTTGAATACTCTATTCCTAGTTGGTGCTTGACGCTGTGATTTCCAAAAAAACAATAAAATTTGCATATTCACGTAAGGTCCATCCTAAATCACAAGAAATGATTAAATTAATACCATTAGGTTTGGAATCAAACGTTTTTATCTACAGCAGTATGACTTACTTGTGACTTTCGACCACGTGAAGCATTATCTTTTCGGTCGCCGTTAAATCGTAATTACAAGATAGCTAACTCGTAATTACGAGATAGTAAGTCGTAATTACGAGATAGCTAACTCGTAATTACGAGATAGTAGGTCGTAATTACGAGATAGTAAGTCGTAATTACGAGATAGCTAACTCGTAATTACGAGATAGTTAGTCGTAATTACAAGATAGTATGTGGTAATTACGAGATAACAAATTGATTTCAACGTGGCACTAACCGGCTTCCGTAGATTTCCAATAATAGTACCAGGCACAGCAATATTATCGTTTCAGGGGTGGGGTAGGTGCGTGGGGGCCACTGTGTTAGATACGGCGAAGTTTCGCAACATTTATGTAGGTAGCTGGTGAGGGCGGGGATAAAAGAGTGGTGTAGAAGAAAGTGCAGTGGCAGCATGTTAGCGCTTGACATATTGTTTTCGTAATATATATATATATATATATATATATATATATATATATATATATATATATATATATATATATATATATATATTCAACATCACCCAAAGCCACACTCATATGGACCATCAACCACACTCATACTGACCCATCCACAACCACACTGGATCAACGCCACCAACAATGATACCCCCACCCATACTTATACACCCTATAAAATGATACCCCACACACATACTTACACACCTCATCACCACCAACCCCACTCACATACCCCAGACAAACTCCGACCCACACTGATTTGTCCCCACTTACACTAACAACGTCCGCGCCCTTACAGATACCCCCACATACTATGACAACATGGACACCCACAATTATACCCTACGCCTTCACTGGCAACCCCCCCCCACATTTATGCATCCCACATACTCTGACACCACAAACAGCCACACTAATATCCTCATCTACACTGACAACTCTCTCTCTCTCTCTCTCTCTCTCTCACACACACACACACACACACACACACATACACACACACACACGCGCACGCACACACACACGCACGCACGCATTTACACACACATACACTTACGCATTTACACACACACGTACATATTTACACACACACACACACACACACACACAGACACACACACACACACACGCATGCACTTACACACACATTGATGACCTTACAATAAAAACACACACTCTAATATCCCCACTTGCACTGACTGGTGTTCCCACCCTCATTGACAACACATGCACACACTGATACCCACCATATACAGTGACAACGCGCACATAGTGATACGCCACCTACACTGATACCCCCACCTATAAACACACATACACACACATGCACACGCAGACACAGACACACACACACGCAGACATACATACATACATACATACATACATACATACATACATACATACATACATACATACATACATACATACATACATACGTACATACATACATACATACATACATATATACGTGTGTATATATATATATATATATATATATATATATATCTATATATATATATATATATATATATATATATATATATATATATATATATATATATATATATATATATATATATATATATATATATATATATATATATTCATCTGTCATTCTGTATCGTTTTATAATGACCTCAATTTTTTGCCAGGATGAGATTTATTTTCTTGCCTCTTGCCTGACCAAGACGTCGATTAGTTTTGTTTCCAAACAGGGGTGCTGGTTTTAGCTTAAAATTTCATTATATGCATATATCTACCCATTTAACATAAATATTCCTATGGGAGGGTCAGTAGTTGTTAGAAACATTTTTCATAATAATTTGTAATGAAAATGAAAATATAATGATCTTTCTCGCCGCTCAGTAACTGGATTTGAATAGGTACAACATTTACAGAAATTTACATGTCTAATACTAGCAATCTGTTATAGGCTCAATAAATGTGAATTAGAAAAGAAAACTACTAATTTGAACTAAGTTGTCCATTTACACATCGTTTTCTTAATAGGCACAATAATAATGACAGCATTGAACAGAAGGAGGAAACACATATCGGAAACTAGAATTGGGTAGTTATTTCTTTGATAACTAACGGTAACTATGATGCTTGCCCTTACTAACTTACCTGTAACTTACCTGTAACTTACCTGCATTTCTTGTTAGCCTCGTTTGGAGTATATTATGAAATAATAAACCTCTTGACTAGAACCTAATCTAGCGCAAATATCCCTGAACCATGTTAAAGGTCTGTATTCTCCTCAAATGTCTCTTTATATTGGTTATTGAATCTGATATGCAAATTAAACCAATGACGTCAGTTGGAATAAAAAGTGTGTATATATATATATATATATATATATATATATATATATATATATATATATATATATATATGCGCGTGTATTTTTGCGTGCAAGCAGAGCCAGAATTGCAAATATTAACAGTTTTTAGAAATGTAAAATCAATAGGGAAAATAAGTTCGTGTTAATAACCTCTTTTTCGCCAATAATAGGTAAGAATTCAATTTTGAAATCTATTGTAAGACTCTTGCCATTCTTTATTAATCAAATTTGGCTTGCGACGTGTTTACAATGTAAATCAGGTTTCACAGACGTTAAATTAAATGATATATAATGAAATTATTTCATTTCTAATATCATTCTAAATTTCTTATGAATGTCATTCATGGCTAATCACATATACATCTTTTTGTGTACAAATTCTGCCTTGCGAATTCGCCTTCTTTTATACATGATTAAATGACTCTTCTATAATTGATCCCGTGCTTCCCCCAAATGTAATTACAATGATCAAACTTGACAATACTATATACATTTTATAAAATCATGGCTATCAATATGGTGAAATAAAAGCATAATAATTACCATATTAGACGTAATACTACACGCTGCTCTTAAAACATTTTATTTCAGTAATTCTTTAAGGTTACATTTAAAAAAGCAAGTGGAGTAGTGCTAGTAATAATAGGTTTAATATAAGTTAAAGTTGTTTTTTTTTGTGAGGACAAATCAGGCAGACTCCTGTCAACCTTATCTAAATGACTATCACCCGCTTGGGGCTGCTTGTGGCAAAACGTTGTGGCAGGCAGCTCTGCCAGAACAAAGGAATTTGCTATGGTAGTCAGGCTTCCTCTTTGCGAGGTCTGTCAAAGCGACGTTTTTGTGGACAACATTACAAGCATGCTGGATTATATTATTACATTTAGTTTAAACAAATGTTTCATTACTGATGATACACGTACAACTAAATGAAAGGTTATAACTGCTGAAAGAGGGTAATGGTTGCAAAGAACATTTTGCTATCAAAAATCGTTTTGTTGCATTGGTAGAACATTCACATGCGGCAACAACGAAGGAGAATCGGAAAAGGTACAAAATTCGAATCAAAACTCTTGTCGCCCGTCAGCAGCGAGAACTAATGCTTGCGGAAAGCTTTACCGGAAAGCAGGTACAACCATCTAAGGAAGACTTTAAAATATATGTATAGGCTGAGCTTACGAGCGGGATACTTAAAATGTACAATAGGCGAAAACAGTAGGAGAACAAAGCAATATATGTTTCACACTTTAGAATGTGTTACATAACATAATGCAAAAACACAAAGTGAATAATATGATAGGTTGGATGCACAGTTGGCGAGTTATGTTATGTATCCAATTACAGCCTCAGAACTATATTTAGACTGTATTGAGCAAGGTCAGTTCATGCATTTCATTGAGCCTAATGACTCATCCCCACCACTCTGAGGAACGCCACGCGTACGGTTGAGACTCCAGTGCCGGCCTTGTAGAGTGCAGAGCAGTATTATGTTCTGGTTGATATCGGATTCTACCTTAAAGTAAGATCAGTCGTCTACACAAATTCAAACAAGAGAAACAAAAACGCAAGCAGCGTCTGGCTTTTTACGAGCGACACGACTAGCACTACAATTGCGAATGACTATTGCGCCGTTTTGTGAGAAAATCACGTGCTTAAATATGACGATTCTAGAGAGATTGACGTTTTATCTCATGTTGACAGCACATATAGAAACAGCTGATCGAAGCAAAATATCTACTATGACAATATTGGACATACACTGAAGCAGCCTAGCTTAATCACAATTAAGAATACGTGGGCGAGGAGTCTTTATGTGTATATGTGTATGATGGGATATGCGTGATCTCGTGTTTGTTTCTTAAAGTACTGACAGTGTTGGGATGGAACATTAACACCGCTCAAAGCCGCTAACAAATAAGTTACCAAAGTCAATAACATCGACGACTGCTGTCTGGAGAGGGTCACGCTAATGCTAGCATTGGAGCTGATATAAGCAAGTTACGTAAGATCTGTTTCTTTTATGCCAAAATCTAGAACGAAAGGCGCAATCGTTGCGTAGCGGTCATTCACTCGAAAGTTTATTCAGTGCACAAAACAGTTCATCCAGATCACAGTTTTTCGGTTGTATCAGAAATTACACCAGCGGTTTGTTTAATTGGGAGCGCATGGTCTGTTGCATGGTACCGTATTATTACATATGGTACGAGAGATGATGACAATAAAATAAAAGTGGTTGTTAAATGCAATTCAAGCAAGTAGCAGCATAAACAATCTTGCCTCAATTGTAGAGCCAGATGACAATGTGCAGTGTGGCTGTACATTAACAAGTGCGGCTAGTACAGAAATTGACCATTATGTATACTGAGCATCAGCAGCAGGTGAGGTTTACCCTACAAAATTTTAGATCCCTTTTTTGGTAAAATAACAGTTCTTTTGTAATTTACCAAATTTATTTTTCGAAATTAATCGCCGTGGTAAAATACCGCCTTGGAGACTCTATCTCCGGTCGAATATATCCTCGTGGAAAATCCTACGGATTTCAAAAATAAAATCTCCGGCTGCGATGAATTAACCGTATAATTGAATATATAATGTCAAACATCGGAGAAGCACAAATCACTAGATTAACCAGAGAACGATTGACCACGATTAAGAAATTTCTCCCGGTGAGAGATTCTTTCAGAAATAATCTACAAGCGAGACAACAAGCAGGAGTTGATTTTGATGTTGATACCACGCAATTATTTAAACCGGTAACTACCGCAACTTAAAAAGCTGCGTTAACTACCGAGAAAACTCTAAAAACTCTTTCAGAGGGTATAGTCGCCGCACTACCTCTATCTCAACACATCATCAACCTCAATCTCAATCAGAAGGATTTGTTGATGATCCTAGCCGGGGGGGGGGGGGGGGCGGGAGGAGGAAGAAACATCTGAAAAAACTTCAATCGTATAAAGATTTACCAATGCTGCAATCGCCAAGATAAAAAATGATTTAAATCAATCAGCGTTTTTCGCTTTCACAAATTATGATTATCTGAAACCCGAATATGTTAAATTTTATAAAAATAAGGAAATTAGGTATAAACATATATTTCGGATAAAATACAAGAAGAGTAAAGTGTTTGATAATAATCCAACTATTGTAGCTTATACTAGTCTAATAAAACGTTTGAAAATAGGTGCTCAAGTTGGGCAACAATATAATAGACAACCTCGTCTTCCTCATCCTCCGTATGATGACCCTTTTCAGTCATCGGAAAAATCAAGATTTTCTTCTTCTGATATCCGTCCAGTAGTGACTTTCCCAAGATGTAACACCATCTGGAGTTCACGGTAGTGGTTTTGTCTCTTGTCTGAGTAATATTCTCGCTGACATAACACGATTGGATGTTCTCATCGGGGAAAAACGAGCTGGAAATAATTCCCCGGAGCTAATTAATTAAGCTGCTTCTATCTGCCAACGACTATTTCAAGGTGGTATCATGGATATTGGGGTATATTGTGAATTCATCAATGAGCTCGCGGACGGTTTTACCGTCAGTGGTTATCACTGTGACTAAATTACCCCCGATTAGATAAATAACATTTAAATAAAATGATCATATATCGCAGTCACAATAGACTCGTGTGATGCATTCACGGTTGCCATTATATCAAGTATACTACGGAGATGGACGCGGTGATATCATCAAAGGATTATTTACTAGAATTATCCGAAAATTTCACCATCCATCAAAGAGCTATCGATTAAAACGATTGGGGTTATTCGCGATAATTAATTCTAACAAAATCGAATCCATTGATTACGACGTTGCTATCGCAACTACAATATTGGGGTTATCGAGATATTCTGACGATTATACACGATCTGCTGGTCCATCAATGATGTTCGCGAAGGATATAACTGATCACGCTGATCATAATCAATTTATTATACGACGATCAAAGAAACATACCGCTGTTGCGGATGATGCTGATGTCGAAAGTATAATTATTAGTAATAATCGTAATTACAATCTAGTTTTTGCAACTCGTAAGGCAATGTTAAACGACGATAGAAGATTTTCATGTGTGATCCCCCTATCTCATATATTTGGATTTTGCAGAGATGTTAGAATAGTAATCTTTGGGGCTAGTCATACCGTAGTCCTTATGAAAATCGAATGACAATGATGCACTCTGCCATAGTGCTGGTGTTCACGACGGTAGTGTAAAACTATCAAAACTAGCATTGTGGATGCCAATAATGACTCCATCACTCGCCGTAGAACAGCGGCTGATATCTTTTATGGATCAAGGAGGAAAAAAATTTTGATGTCATGGTTGGATGTTACAACGACTACGAGATCAGATTCTATCACTGGTACATTTACATGGCAAGTTGCCTTAACAAAAAAATATCTCAGCTCCTAGATACATTTTCATCGCATTTCAAAACAAAAACATAGTAGAGGGAGATAATAAACAACTACGTAGTCATATGATTTTTGATAATTAGCGGTCAACGAAGTATCATTGCGAGTAAGCAATCAACAAGAAATATTTTGATTGATTATTCCAATAACCAAATAGCTCACGTGTATCATTGTCTGTGGTATTATATGGGACGCGATCAAAAGATTGATACCGGGTGACAGATATCAAAATTGGATTTTCAAAATTTGTATCCGGTATATTATTTTTCATTGCAACACCTTGATCTATCTAGGCACCCCGTCGTCGATATAAAATGTCAAGCCCATGTAGGAGAACTTCCTGTTATCTCGGCGCCGGATGTAGATCCACCTATACGTGGTTCATATAGAGCAATTGCTGTTATTCTCAGTGATAAATCAATGACAATTAAAGGTGGTAGAGGAAGGATGAGAGTAATTGAGGCACCAGTGGAAAACATGTAATGTTTTCAAAAACATCTAACAATTAGATCAATCTGTTATTTAAATAAAAATGTCGAACAATCAAGTTAAGGTCGCGTTGACTCCTGGTCAGTCAAAGAAACTACAGTAGAGAAACGCTACCATATGTGGGGTAAAAATAGCATTGCGACGAGAACAGATTACTAGCAGTGAACCAAATACTTTATCGTTGACGAAAACTCAACTTAATCTCTACAACAAGGCGTTAAACGCAACCACTGCAGTTCAACTTTAATTTACTCCCTCCGCGGTATCCGCGATGATAAAGTCAGGAGGTATATTTCCTTTTCTCGTCGTGATTCTTGCTTTACTTGCCGCTGCGGCACCAGTGATTGCTAAAACATCCGCGTTGGGTGCTCTTACTGGTGCTGCTAGTACCGCCGCTAGATCCGTTGTAAAGAAAATTACCGGGGGAAGATATAAAAAAGGGAAAAGGTCTACGGTTACCAGGCAGCTGACACACCCGATACGGAGCGGAATTAAGACTCCCAGGAAGCAATCGTCGATAAAAGTGTCGCAGATACCCCAATGTCAAATTTTGATTTAATCGATGCGGTCAAACAATCCCCGATAAAACATTTCAGAGATGTTTTTATGAAAAATCAATTACCGACTCAGCCATCAATCCCATAAACAGGTATAATTAATGTACGCGATACACCCCCGCCCAATTGTTTATTTTGACTTGTATGGGTTAGCGCCGCCTAATGAATTTCTCAAATATGTGTCCGTGTTGAAGATCCCTGTTTGGTATTCAACGCTACCCACGCAGACATTAACCGATCCTCTGATATGTGGCCGAGAAGTCATTAATGTACTCGCCACGATCTCAGCATCGACTAAACCTCCTGATGTCCGCGTACACGAATACGCAAGTGATCCTTTATTAAAGAGATCATAAACAAATAATGGTATACATTTGGGGGAGATCGTTCCAACGTGGAAAACCCACCGACGGTGTTTCAATCGATGTTGCAAAAAAAACTTATCAATGATGTGTTATCTGATCTATTACATGTCGTTGATGTATCACCAGCTGAGATAATTGTATTTCAAGACCGCCAGGGTAAATTAGAAACTGGTAATATTTCCATCAAAGATATTTTAGTTAAACTCGACAATGCTTTTGAAAACTCCATTGTGGTATTTGATTCGACGGGAAAAATCAAAGCCGTAGTTGCTGATTCAACCATCGAACACAGACTAACATCCTTGAATAATGATTATATAACATCGACGAATTCATTAGCGATGCTACGCAATGAATATCACGCACATATAAATTAATTTACCGGGCTACAAAAAAGTATTGAAGGGGTTCAACTGTCAGTCTATAATTTCTTTAGGATTCCATCAATGGTTCCGTTAAAGCTCGCCTATATAAAACCGCCGTGGATGAACTAACGGTGCTACGATCTGAGTATGAAGATTATGTATAACAATTTGGAAATTTTCGTAAAAATATTGTACAAAAATTCTTCGTGATATCAATAGATAACATCGTTATAAAACTTCCAGAAATTAAAAAAAATCCATCGATGATATTAAACAACCTCATGAAGCTATCTAAGATGATTTTCTGAAATGATTAGTACACTTGATAACATTAAAATCCATCACCTTCCCAAAGGGGCTTATGACATCGAATATCTCAACAAAGAAATTCAACACAGGATAAAATCTATCACTGGAAAAGAGTTTTCCATCGCGATAACCGTTCGTGAACCATCGTTGTCAACTGTTGTTGAAAAAAACTTTCCCGGGTAACGCGTAGATATAACTCGTCAATTAGAACTATATAAGGATGGCCTAAAAACCCACCACCGGAGAAACCGCGTCCACGTAAACCTAGCAAAGAAGATTACATCACAGCAACCCGATTATATCATGATATCAACGTTAATGATATATTTTTTCTTTAAAAACTGCTTTTAACAGATTCTGTTACGTATTACACAGACTATTTTCTCTTCGGAATGGGGAGGGTTATTTCAATGCCAATGGATAATATCCCAAAAATATTTTGATGATCTTAACAAGAATATAAAAAATATTTAAATAAATTACAGCAAACTTTACAAGAAGATCTATTGGATTTATCGTCAAAGACCTCAATTAGGAAATACCTAGAAATTTTAAATCAACTTGTATTTGATATGGAATTATTTAACACACACGTTATTCAAACTATAGTAGATTCCCACGTTGAGAATTATACAATAAATTTTGCAAAGAAAGTTAATATCCACGTATATGATATTCCAGCATATAAATTTCGAGGATATAATGTACCCGAGTTAAGAAAATCACTCAATGATGTCATCAATAAATATTTTCCTAAAACACTTTCAGTGTGGGAAAACTTATCCCCGTTGACAATTCTCAGACACAATAATTCCCCAGATGGAACTGGTCGGCATTTATTCCCGGGCAACGTCGATATAACATATGTGATCGCGATAAATCTTGTATGTGATATCGTCGTGGGGAGTTACAGCGCGGATACATCAACGTCAAATCAAGCGGCTCAAGGGTATATTTTATATACGTTTTGCACTCAGGTATCTCCGGGAAGTTTCACTGTACAAACCCCAACTAACCCGGCATATTTGGAATGCAGTAGCATTTGGATATAAAAAAAAATTTAAACTCGTTGATGAGAGTATTAACTTAATCGATTTATCAAATGAACAACTAAAAACTACCCTTGATGTGAAATCCTGAGGATTTTAACCGTACATTTCCATGTTAGATTTTCATCGCCGACAATTGAAAACTACAACGATGTTATCAATAATGTACCAGCACGCGCGAGTATTTATCCATGATCGAGAACGACTCAACTCCGCTATTAGAAAATCATTCGCGGGGACAATCACAATTAAATTTTGAACTCGTCGTTGATGAATACGGTAATGAAGATTTCCTGCTGACACAACATCAACAACAACTATTACAACAACACCACCTTTAATAATATCATGAAACCGTGACCAGATAATAAACTATGCTCAGTCGTGTATTTATGTTGATCACCTCAAGGAAATTTTATCGGGGGAATAATTTTAAAAGACCCAGCAAATTTAAAGGGTGATCTATGAAAAAGTTTTAAAAAATATTTTAAAAAACCCAGCAAATTTAAAGAGTGATCTATGATTACTCACCATTATTATTACTATCATTTTTTATTGATGTGATTATCGTTGTAATTACTTTGTTTATAATTTCCACCACGATTTTGTTTTACAAAAAAAAAATCCCTGGGATATATGTGAGAACCCAAACTTATCTTAGCGTCGACGACGAACAAAAAATAATAGCGTTGCATGGTTTTAAATGACCCGTCGAGGTTGCCAACAAATAAAAAATAGGATTATCATGGTTGTGTAAAATATGGTCCAAGGAACCAATTTTCGTTGTAACACAAGATAACGCCGAACAATTCAAACAAGCAAAACAACAATACAACACGAGTAAACGAAAACTCCAAAAAGATATCGCCGAGCTAAATAAAACAGATAACCGCTTTAACTGAGACGCGTGATGAATTACGGGTCACCGTGGAGAAATCCGAGTCCGATTACAAACAGGAAATTTCCGCGATGAAAAAACCAACAAGAAGTATCAAATTACGATAAGCGAGTTGACAAACGTTAAAAACGAATACGCCATCGAGGTAAAAAAAAAACAACAACATTATAACTATAATGTATTAACCGAAAATCGAAGAAAACGTATCATCGAAAATAAAAACTTAGACTCGGAGATAAAAAGGTTAACAACCGAACACGAACGAAATAAATCATTTACAAACGATTACCGAGATGTGAAAAACGCCGATCAATATTTAAACCCGAATCGGATTTGATTGAAACTCAATTCAAATATTTTCTTTCGAATTTTTTCGCGTTGGATTCCATAAGTGATTCTTCGCTGAATATTACCCAGACGGATTTAGTAAGTTTTCTAATAATCGCAGACACCGCAATGAAAATGACCGCGGTGGTAGTTTTATAAATGATTTTATTTCGTTCCTTGGAGATTTTTTTCATTATCCGGTATTCCGAATTTGAATTCGGATAATTTAATTCCCGCGCCGATATAATTTTGTTATACTCCGCGTCGACGTAATCACTGGTGAATATTTTACTATCGTGGAGATGCTGTACACGATTGAGTTCGGTTTTCAATTCGGCGATATTTTCATCGTTCATTATATATCTATACCTCGGTCGCAGGTTTCATTCTCGGTGTAAGATTATTGAGCGTTGTATTATACAACGGGAGAATTTTATTTACCCGGAATTTTTTTGCGATTATGAGATCACACTAAGTTAAAAGTTTTCTAACAAATTCCCAGTAGGTGATCATTATTATGTTGTTGTATTCTTGGTAACGTCGGGTATACTTACTTAGACACTCCAATCTAGCAATAGAATCATCTTCGAGGAATAATATGTCAACGTGGTCATCATAGGTAATTTTATCGTTGAAGTGCAACGATTGAATTTTCACGAGGAGATCTTCGTTGAGTTTCTGATGAGATTTTATCACGTTTTATTTTTCAATAATGTTTTCGGTGAACGTATCAACCGGGAAAGTTCGTAATCGTATCGAATATTTTCAAGGAGTTCGGCGGTCGCTGATATAATTTCTTCGTTCATATTTAATAAACAAAATTGTTCCATTGTCTAAATTATAATTTTCATGTTATTCAAAAAAAAAACGAAAATGCAAATGACACTCTACAGTTAAATCTTTTCGATTAGACTGTCAAATGTACCCCCACTGCAGCATTTTATTCACGGATTCTTTATGAATATCGAAGTATTTACTTGCGGAGGTAATCGACGGAAATTCAATAATTGTACTATCGACGAACGCTGTTTCAGGTCTTAATTTACGATTTATACTGTTTTGAGGATCGACATTAAGACACTTTTCACTTGGAGCAACCGCTCGTAAATTTTATATTCGGTTATCAAGTTTATTTCAATTGATGTGATCAACAACTAATCCATTATCGGTTATTCCGAGGTTATTTTTTTCCCCTATATTTATACAAATCTGCAAAAAATCCATCTGACTGATCTGATCAAGTGGGTTTTATCGTTGTTGATGTCAAACGATTCCATATCGTGACGCCTCATAGTTAACGTAGATTGGATGCGAGACAAATTAGTTGCAATTCATATATCCGTTATATATTTATTTGTCTAAATTATGATTTCTGTTAACGTAATCGTGCTGAGTTTGTATAATTTAATTTTGGGGTTATGTTGTGTAGTCTTGTTATAATATCGTTTAAGTTCCCTGTAGTTTTTACAAGATACAGGTGTAGTTTTACATCGCGCAACTAGTGCATAATTTTGACTTTCCTCGTACGCCAACACCACACCGGATACAAGGTTTTGGTCTTAAACTTCCTCGTCGTATATTCTGCATGTGATACCCGCAGAACTCCCTGCGGAATATTTTACCACAAGGGGCAGTTGCCGTAATTGGTAGCCAATTATAATTGTGCATTATATAATTAAATATTTTATTTAAATATTTGTTTTAATTATAATCATTATGGGAATTTCCAAAATTTTCAAAGTTATAGAATACCCCCGACGAAGGGTTTTTGACTTAGATCAGAAAACAAAAATTTCATCGAGGAAGTCAAAGATCATAAATAGCATCAAACACGCAAAGTACGAATTTCGAAAGGACGGAGCAAGGTATTTTTTTTTAACGTATCGAACTTCTCGTATCGACGTTACCATGACGGATACGCGTGCCCGGGAAATGTTATCCCGGATAAATTTCGAGAATGTAAGATACTTCATCCAGGTCAAATTCAGTAAAATTTATAAGCGAGACTAGAAGGTATATAACCATCGGGAACGTGTACTGGATTCAACAAAGAAACCGGTAATTATAACCGATAAAACTAACCGGGTGTACTAACCGGGATTGATAGCAGGTATTATAATCGAGCATACCTGATAATAGCGTTAGCTTAAAGGATTTGCACGATAAATATCCCAGATGTTAAAAAAATTCCGCGGATGAAAATTTCATCGGGGTTGAACTGTGTTGCTGAACGAGTTATAGAACACTTCAATAATATCCGACGAAAAAAACAGATTAACCGAGCTGAGAAAATCCCAAACAACTACGTGTGGAAAATCGGTTAAAGAAACCGGAGCTTCAATAAACGGTTATTCAACGATGAATTTATTTTAGATGATAAATAAATTCTCTGATATCGCGGTTAGAGTCGCGACTGACTCATTCTATTTCGATAAAAAATACCGAAAATCCGTCAAGGAGTTTGCTAAGTATGAAGGTGATTGGGTAACTTGGAGAATAAAACATGATATGGTATATAAATACCGCGAGTTGGCCGATACTCCTATCGAGGATAATTACCGTGCAGATGCCAACAATGAACTGTCATCGTATCCGTCTGTATACGATCCGATAACTAGACAAAAAACCGTTTATTTGACCTGTCCAGGAGGATGTGGTAAAACAACCAGAGTAATCGAATTATCCGCGAAAAACGCTGATATAATTGTGTTGACTCCAACTCATCGTCTTGCCTGGGAAATGAAATCGAGAGGAGTTAACGCTTGTACATGTCATAGCTTTTTTCGATACAATGGCACTGAGTTAACTCGAGATCGAATGGGAACAAAGCATATTCCTGGGATAATTATATGGGATGAAATATGTACGGTTTCATTGACGTTATTAAAAACTTTCTTGGAGTGGTTATTAAAGTAAAACAGATCCAGTTGTCGCGAGTAGAAAATAATCAGGGATCTACTTCAAGTAAAATTATTTAAAACACACAAAGAAACATTTCCTATGAAGCCAGTGCCGTTATGTTATAGACCCGCGGTTACACGACGACAAAACATCGAAGTTGATATTCCTGAGAAATCTGAGCGACAAGAAATCGTGTTAAATGATGTTTTGGGGGTTCATATCAACGTTGTCGAAGATGCATTACACGCCGATAAATCTCCAGGGGGGTTAGTCTACGCGATAACGATACACTCGTCGCCGGTGGTTGACTATCACGGACACAACTGTCTGGATCATTGATGATTTCATCGAGTGGTCAAATTTAGTTTATCTTGCAGTGTAACGAGTACAAAGAATAGGTAAACTTCGAACAGTTGTTATCGGGGAAAATGCCTTGGATGAAACGTCAAAGAATTTCAACAAAGACGATATTAGTTAATTAAGTATCCTCGGTGATAATTTGTAACTGTTTATGAGTAAATCCACGCTTTGGCGCAGTTGGATCTAATCTATATATATGTATATATATATATATATATATATATATATATATATATATATATATATATATATATATATATAGCTCACTCCTATATTTGACTTTCATACAGTATATATTGCTGGTCTGTTTTTAGATGTGACCACGCTGAATATTTTATATGATGTAATACTCCATATAGGATTAGTTGATCTTCTTCTACCGCCTTCAATTTCGCCAGGCTCATATGAATATCTCACTGTGACATTGATTGGTAATTTCTGTGCTGAAAAATCATTTTTGGGAAGGTTTCTATATTTTTTTGTTACCGCGACAACCGGTTTCATGTTTAACGTCCGAATAATTTCATTGTTGAGTGCGGTAATTACCCCTGGAAATCTCTTGACCCACTCACGAGATCGTTTATCATCGATGATTTCTTTCGCGTACCGATAATGAAACAATTTATCCGGAGTGTTCTGTTAAACCGTTCAACAATTGCCTAATCGCGGTGTATCGCGGTATGTCCTCGTCGTATCATGGTATTATGTTGTTTCATCGTTGACGATACTTCACCTTGATATTCCTTGCCGGAATCGACTTGGAGAAGATTTGGGTACTGCAGAGGACCTCGACGATAAATTCTTTTGAACGCGGAGGCAACCTCAGATGATGACTTGGTCGATAACGGCTCAGTCTCCTAGTATCTACGAGCAATATCAACTACCGTCAACGCGTATTTGTAAACACGTTTTGTAACAGTGGCATGCGTCAGAAATAATATATCACCCTAATGAACTTCATTTGGGATGTTGACATCGAACGACGGGTATTGAATATTTTTCGGCGGTGGTAGATGAATTTGCCACATCGCTTGTGGGAATAACCAATTTGCCACTGTTGTACTTTTACCCTTCCAGTATCCACCCGGAGAATAATAAATTGACTCCATACAATTAAATACTAGCCACCAACATTAATTTACCTTTCATAGCGGTTTTTATTATCCATGAAGCTAACTTTTCTTTGAAGGTTTTATCCGGAATGGAATTTAACGCGTGAATTAATTTTATATTCGCGATGTGGCGTTGTTAAAGATCATTGCTTTGATATGCGACATCATGAACATGACAAGCTCTGTCTATAGAGTTTATCGGATATTCACCAGGGCGAAGTTGATCTTGGTCATCGAGTCGGATATCGAGTCGGGTTCCTGGATCACAATAACTGTACCCGGGAAGATGTTTTTCTCCTGGGTATTTCACCCATGGAGTTCCTGGGAGTTTTGTTAACTTGGCTGCGATATCACTTACTTTCTTATACTGACAAATCTATATTAGTTTATACCGCACTGTGAACACTTGTCGGTAACTGCATCTTTGTTATCGTTTGTGGTTGTAGGAAGGAGATGGGTCAATCGTTGATGTACGAGTTTTACATTTCACACAATATAAATCCATATTATATTTACTGTCTAATGGAAATTACTGACTTTTCCGCGTTGAAAAACAGCAACGAGTTAAACATTATACAATGTTACCAAATTTAGTTCGAATGATCATCATTGGTCCTTCCGGGAGTGGTAAAACACAACTGCTACTTAATGATAATAAAGTGGATGAAATGGGATAAACTATATTTGATAGCACCGAGTGTAGAGGATCAACATTGTTATCAAGTATTAAAAGATTTCAACTAAAGCGCCGCAGAGATAACCAGAGAAAACATCATTTAATTTATCACAGATATCAAAGAAGCACCTAGCATCGATGATATCGACTCCAGTGTTAACAATCTAGTTGTATGCAATGATACGATGTTAGGTAAACAAAAAATCTGGCTAGGATATCTCCCGCGGACGACATAAAAACACCGACGTGATATATATCACTCAACGATACACTTAAATTCCAAAGGTGATCAGAGATAACCGTAATATCCTCGCGGTGTTTAACGGGTTTAACACTCATACGCTACGAAATATTTATCAAACATGGTGATGTGGTAGCTACGATTACAATAAATTCAAAACTTTATTTAGTGTTGTTCAAGCAGCCCCACATGGATTTATAACGATAAATGTATCTGATCCTCGAACGCGATATCGAATCGGACTGGATAAAATATACGGTTAATTCATCGCAGTCTCCAAGGTGGTATTTTACCGCGGCGATTAATTCTGTAAACAAAATTGGTTAATTACAAAACGACTGCTATTTTACAAAAAAAAGTTCTCTACAATTTTGTAGGGTAAACCCCTCCTGCTGCTGCATCCTCTCCATAACAACAAATGAATAAGTACAACACGCATGCCATCAGGACAATTATCGTCATCTATCAAAGTTACATCAATCGCGTTTTATATGCTTATGTTTTATGTATTTGAATGCCAGAATCAGGTCAGCTACAAACCTCATGTGAGGACGTGCTGCAAATCTGGTTTGCTAACCATTGCCCAAGTGAAGCAATGATCTTGACGTCCCATGATCTGTAAGTCACAAATGAAGTACTGCACCGGAAGCTTACTCCTATATATGACTTTCATACAGTATGTGACCTGTTGCTTCCTGTATGCCACACTCTCGCTGTTATTTATGGAGTACTTAAACCACTAGCTGAGAGTCCTAACTGCTAGCTGGCTCAGTTTTGGTAGCACTTCTTGTTCTATTGTTAACCTGTGTTTTCTTGCACCTTCTCTTTCTTCAGGATAATACTTCTTCGCTTAGATGCCTTGGACATTGCCCTGTATCAGTTTAGTAGGTATCCGATTGCTCCTAGCACCTATTTACCTTTAGTTACCGTTTCCGATGTATTTTGCATGTAATACATGATCTGCATGGTAGTTTTAAGCATGTACCAGAACTGTTGTAGTACACGAGGCTTCTCATGAGCATGATGCATCATTTCGGTGGAATGCAGCTATATTCTTTGGCGGATTCCAACTACACTATTGTCTGATTTCATTTGTTGTCTTTGGCATCCTGTACGGTCTTAGATACGCCAACCATGTGTGTGATGCAGTCAGGTACTTCTGGAAATCCACCTTCCAGCATGTATTTCCCTAGACACCAGTCAAGGATATTCTCGTGAATTGACTGATTTCTGAAAAATGGCTTCCTTTGGAATAAAACAAACTTCTGCAAGCATACAACTCCCTGTCAACAATGTATATGGCTTTAATTGTTTTCCGGATAGCCTTGGATAGTATTTGAAAAACGGAATACAATATCGACTTGATCTGATGAAGCTCATGTATAATTCACTTGTTGCAGTCTGGTTTATTCGAACAATCAATTGGAAATTTTGGTTCTTCTGGGATTTTAGATCATTGCTGATATCCTTCTGAATAAATGTATGTTCATCTCAAGCGTTCTTCCTCTTTTGATCATTTGTCTGCTTTTAGTGACATTAAACCGAAAAGATGTGTACTCTCTTCTGTATATGATCCAACGTGTTATTTATGTTGTTGGTCTCCAATTAGTTTTCTCTGGCTTTCACACAGGTTATTTCAGAAGCCATGCAGTCTAATTTTCTTTTCATCCACTTTGATTGTGATACCTTTTTTATACTTTCTTGCTGGCTTTCTCATCGCTGCTTTTTCTAACGATGTCGTCGGCTTTCCTATGCGATTGCATTTATCTTTTGTTTTCATCTTATCCAAATCAATTATTAACTACTCTGCAGATGCTGCTCATGACGTATGTTTTTCTATCAACACTTCCTTTCAATGTTAGTTTCAATAGTTAGCGTTAGACCTCTATGTCCTCACTAAACCGTGTCAATGCTGGCATTGTTTGAACAAGCGAACTATCTTCGTTATTGTTTCAATAAATCACCCATCTAGAGTTGCAGCAATTCCCAGAATATTCGACTCCTGTCTCCCGTTCAATCTTCCTAAACATCTTTATTCTCAACTCGTTGCTGAGCTCACCTATATCCTTTCACTTGACAATGTGCTTTGTCGTCTCCTCCTCCGTCTCACTGTGCGTTATCCCATATGAAGAATCGGAGACCAACCCATCTTCGTATGGTTTATGTTAAGCTCCTCACTGGTTCATATGCTTCACCATAACTGGAGATTGTAGATGTGTCCATAGTCTGGTTCGCTAACCATTAATCAGGCATGGTTGTATCCATGGTGTGTTATATGTTTTATCCATGCTAACCCCATTTTCTCGCAAATCCGTGACGGTGTCTCACACAATAGCGATCAATAGCGATGTTGCAGGTTTCTTTTGACTTGTATATCTGATTATTAGGCCACCATTAAGCTTTTTAGCAGGCTTTCTAGTTTACCAGAAGATTCTTCTTATTGTCAACATAATATTCACGGCTGACAATATGCATTTTATAGCAACAGCTGTGGTCACTTAATATGGCAGTACATACCTACCTACCTACCTACCTACCTACCTACCTACCTACCTACCTACCTACATACATACATACATACATACATACATACATACATACATACATACATACATACATACATACATACATATTAGAGACCTAATACTGTTTTGTATCTTTTTTATATGTTTTTAGCATGTTTGTAATGTTTTCCAATTTCATAGTTATTGTTATTTGTCTTTCTGTAATGTAGTCATATCATTATAGATGGTGTACAGCGCTTAGAGCTTTTAAAAATTAGGTGCTATACAAAGTCCTCATTATTAGTATATACATACATAGTACAGTTTTCGTTATTGTATGTAAATTTTTGTCAGCACTAAGTATATCCCGGTATGTCATTGTTATATTAATACTCATTGGTTATGAAACAAATTCAGGAAATTATGTAAAAGAAAATTTGTTGGCTGCAATATATAGTTTTATTTGTGCATGGCTGTCCTATTATTGCCTGTTGGTGTAAACCGTTCAGTTTCAATGTCCAAAGTCGGGTATCCAGTAAGATTCATTTTGTTTCCTGGTTTCGAAACTCCAATTGTGGTTGTTGGCAATTGCAAAAAGTGCGATATTACTGAAAGCGTGGCGAGGGGGAGGAGGGAAAAATGTTCTGCGACCGGACTTATGTACAGCTTCTTTGTAACCTAATCAGGTCTATGAAGACTGATCCATATTTTAGCAAGTTTTTCGTGGTTTATTTGGTTAATCTTTTCTTTTGGGTTGGCTCTGCAATTATGTCTTTGTCGTAGCCTCGGTAAAGTAAACGTTTAGTTAGCTCTTCAGACTTTTTTTAGGAATTGTCATCGGATTACAACACACTATTCAATGGTCTTCATAAGAATCCGGAAATTTCTATCCTACAAGTTCAGTCATGTAGTAATATATACGCCGTCACATGAATTTAGTTCAATGGCTACGATGCCACAATGCAGGTCAAGCCGTCACCATCCAGATTCTTCTAGCCGACACATCCATCCAGCTATAAATTTACCAAGTTGGTCATAAAATGAAAAAAATCTAACTGCTGAGACGAATTCCATAAATGCGCGCTACTACGTTGTTTTACGTAAAATATGCCCTTGCCGGTGCTTTATAACATTTAAAAAATTGATTTGTATATTATTGAACACTTACCCAAATGGTAGTAGTAAGTCCTAAGAGTATTGACTATCCGTGACAAGATCCAAGCGATCACTGTGACGCATACGACCATATGTATCTAATAAATACAGAAACAATGTACACAACCTGGAGTAAAGTATCCGTGCACATAGTGCTATGTGTGTATATCGCTGCAAGTGACCTACAGTGACCTAGGGCGAGATACTTGTATTATCCAGTCACCAACCTTCATCACCAACAGCAGTATGGAATACAATCGCATAATATTTTTGGCATCCACTGTATTTCTTTAACATGATTCAAATCATAGCCAAGTGAATAAAACTACCACCAACCAATTTGTTTCAGTAAGTTGAAAACAGTCTAGACCAGACCATCCTTCTTATGGTGTCACATATGGTTTCTGTTCTATGACTAATTCTCTTTATTCTATATAAACAGCCCTTACATATTTTAAATCGCCAGCATCTTTCCCGTCAGATGTGCCCTGGTGAACCTCAGTTTACAAATCTCTCTGTCCAAATGAAGTTGCATCCAACATCCAAAGCATAGAGACGTGCATGTCAGATGTTACGTCGTGGATGAGGTATGATAAGCACTAATGCACGATGATGAAATGGAAGCCATACAAAAATTATGAGGGCACTATTTTCCAGATTACATTAATATTCGTGGCACTTCCATGACATTTAAGCAAGCACTTATAAATCTAGCTCTTGTTCGTTAAATATTTCTCACTGCACCAGCATGTGCATTTCTTGAACACTCGTAGATCAGCATATATGGAACTGATAGTCTTAAGCACAAGTCATTCGTCTCACAGTCATCATCATCATCAGTCTCTTGACATAGTGTGGTCGTTGAGGCATTGTGCTGCTGAACATTTGACCAGTTTCCTCCACTTGTCTCGATCATGTGCCAATGCCTGTGTCTCTACAAAACGTTTCCTGGTCCATTCTGTGATGTTGTCACTCCACTTTTTTCTCTGTCTACCTCTCTTTCTACCACCTTGAACACTATCCTGTAGTACTGTTGTGGATAGATTGTTGGTTCTAGTGACATGGCCATACCATTTCAGCTTTCTCTTTTTGACAGTGGTGAAGAGGTCGTCATAATGGCCTACTTTGTGCCTGATGGTGTTACGCAATTCTTCATTTATGATGTGGTCGATGTAAGAGATGCCAAGGATGGTTATGTAGCATCTCATTTCAAGTGCATGGATTCTTCGTTGTAATTCTGATGTCAGGGTCCAGGCCTCACATGAATACAGAAAGATTGATATGACTAGTGCACGCCTCACAGTGGATACCACCAAAAGCAATGCAAGATCATTAGTTCTCTCTGGACTTTACCGGTGTAGCGCTCTTCATTCCGGTCTGCTACGCTCTTATGCAGATTCTTCAAATGGTCCAACCATTAAAGCTAAGATCATTCGATAACTCTGTTGGCTACCTGTTCACAGTACACCCTTTTACGTGCCTGCCTCTGATCCGAATCACCTATTTGATCTCACACAAGGTTACACGTCTCCTCGACATTTGCGCTCATTTATAGCATAGATTAACACAAGGTCCTATATAGACAACCGTCATTACTTAGCCACTTGCAATAATCTGCATCTTGATCTTAGATACCGGCAAGAATAAATTTTGAAACTGATATCTTACTAATTATTGTTCAACGGATTATATTACATGTTTCTTGGTATTTGTGTAATAATTCATTTGTTTTGTATTGTGTTTGGGAAACGTTTTCATGTGTTTTATATTGTCTGTATGAAAGCTAACATGAGGGCCCTTATCTGTTAACTTGATGTTGCAATATTAAACACTCTATTAAGTCATTTTTATTATTATTATTATTATTATTATTATTATTATTATTATTATTATTATTATTATTATTACCAATATTTATATTATTATTATTATTATTATTATTATTATTATTATTAATGATATATAAAGGTTAATCATAAAAATGTATGTTGAAGTTTCCATTTGTGTAATTGTAA